>JAWRVZ010000051.1:837500-1167500 GCA_037043235.1 Rhodeus uyekii
GAAGTTGCAGATATGAAGTTGAAGTTGCACCTCATTCAGTCCCATCTCAAAAGAGTCTGCTCATCAGTCTGCCCCAGCACCCGCTATTGATCAATCTCCTCTAGCGCCCGCTATTCATCAATCTGCTCCAGTGCCCTCTGCTCGTCACTCTGCACCAGTGCCCGCTAGCTGTCAGTCTGTACCAGCGCCAGCTACTCGGCAGCCATCCCCAATGATCACTAATTCACAGCCAGCTCCAGTGAGCTTAAGAACTGGGTGCCCACCAGACGGGTGGGTGCTGTACGTTTGTGCCACTGCTCTTTTGTGTGTGTGTGCACAGCCAGCCCCTTAAGCCGCTCTCAAACCCTCTAGTGCCCGAGCCCTCTCTAGTGTGCCCTCTAGTGCCCGAGCCCTGTTTAGCGCACCCTCTAGTGCCCAAGCCCTCTCCAGTGCCCGAGCCCTCTAATGAGTGCCCCCTAGTACCCGTGAAAGCACACATTTTTTGCCAGTCCCAGAGACCACTCCTGAGTCCTGACTAGCCCCCGAAACTGAACCCTTCAAAGACCCTGGGTTCTTCCCCAAGTAAACTTTTTGGCGGGGGTGGGGTAGGGGGAGCTATACACTCTTGTTTAATGTACAATGTGTCTGTCTGAAAAACTAAGGGATTAGTCTTAATTTTTCCGTAATTTAACTACAGTTAGTTAAAATAAAGAAATTAGTACACTATATATAATCCTCTGATGCCAGTAGACACATGGAATAAACCAAAATGTATGTTCTTGTCCACCAAAACTCTTACCCTCTTCTAAATGTTAACGTGATATCTACTCTAATTTGTTTTTAAAAAGTGACCTGATCGCATGATCTATGGAAGACTTCAATAAAATGAGATTCTCTTTTGTTTGTTCTCATCCTTATAATTGCATGACGACAGAAGTTTGACTCGGGCAGAAAGGCAGACGTTTGCAGTCATTGTCAAACATTCACAAAGGAACTCTGATCTGCTGTCTGAAACACTACTCCTGAAATCTATCACAGGATTTGATAGCGAGAATCAAGCACTTGCACAGATGCTGTGCTGAAGCACCTGCCCTTTGGTCTCTAACTAGATAAAAGCCCTTTTTGAAGACACAAGTCATTTTGTTAGCCCCATGACATCAATTCTCAATCACGTATGTGCCCAAAAACTGCATTAATTCTGCAAGACCACATGAACCCCTGCCACTCGCATCAAATCCACGTAAATCGAGCAGAGCAGCATTCACTGATAGTGTCCAAATAAACTACTATTACAAGGAGCAAAGCATAATAGTTGCATCTCCCTGAAGTGGTGTTTCGTTCATGATTGAAGTATCATATACATTTAGATTACATTTATTCATTTAGCAGACGCTTTTATCCAAAGCGACTTACAATTTAAGGAATACAGAAAGCGATTTGTCCTGAAGATGCAAAAGAACTTAAGAGTGCTTACACTAATAATTAGTGCTTTAATTTAAGACACATTATTCCTGCAACTGAAATTCCAGTGTAAATCCATATAAATAATATAAATAATATAAGTACAATACTAGTAGTAATATATAGTCATTTCTGTCAGTAATGCACAACATTGATTTTGTCCATTTGCCAATTCCAGCATAATGCCAATAAAAGACATCTATTTATTTCAATAAATAAACATGAAAGTCATTTAAAGTGTTCTACAGTATGTCACTAACTTATGTATATATTAAAGTAATTATGAGAGGGGTGCCCTTTTTTCGCAACTGAGCACCTGTTCCCCAAAATGTCTGTGCACAGCTCTGTAGAGAATGATAAAAGCTTCATGATTCCATAGACATCTCGTGTTTTACTTTCCCCTCTTTGACATCTTCTGATTCTGTGTACTCTGAGCTGACAGCCTGCTTACATTTTTAGACCTTGCTCTGTAAATCCTGAGCCAAAATGTATCACAACTTCGTCTCCGCTCCTACCTCTTTGTGGTATTGTGTTACTGTGATTTGAGAGAGCCGTATTTGACCTATATGAACTTACGCCCCCATAACGCCCACCCTCCAAGTTGAGCCCTACATTATAAGCGCAAATGTGAATCACAAAGCTCATGCAGACAAACCGTTATTCTGGATAAGCTCCTAAAGCGCTGATCATGCTGCCAATCAGGATTATGGCTGACAGTAACGTTCTGTTGAAATACTTACAAACATAAAGATAAACACTTCACATATTATTCAGATTGTTGGTGTTTCTCAAAGACGTTTTGTCAGTTTTATGCAATACAAGCAGGGTGTGAATGACAGAATGGCCTTCAGGGTTGCCAGAGAGTTTGGGGTGGACACAATATTAGATCTTCGCCGATGTTTCCTGTCAGTCGTGTCAGTCATGTACTTCTTGTCATTCATGCACTTCCTGTTCCGCTCTGTGCTTTCACGTGTTTCCTCACCTGTTGCGTCATCAGTCATGCTGTGTGTCTTGTCAGCTGCGCCCAATCCCCTCATTCCCCCCTCTTGTATTTAAGCCCTCTTGTGTTTCCTTTGTCTATGTCAGTTGTTGTGCTGTTAATGTTGTCTGACGTTTTTAAAAAGCGTGTGGAATTTGTCCGTGTTCCGTGGTTAACGAGTGCCATTTTGTTTTTGTATCTTAAGTCTTTTGTTTTGTTTTGTTTATTTAATAAAGAGAGTTTCTGCTGTGAAACCTGCTTTTTCGTGTTTCTCCCGCATCGCACACCACAGAGAGTGCCTGCCTCCTTCTGTCCTGAACAACAAACTATATATATATATATATATATATATATATATATATATATATAAAAAATAGTAATATCTTGAGATACAGCTTATAGACGCTGATGCTAGGTATATGAGCACTCGCAGCAGCTCAAGCTCCTCATTTATGGGTAATTGCATATGATCTCCACTAGAGGCAGCTTGGTTTTACAGCGGGGGTTACCGGGGGCAACGAGTGATTCACCAGTATTAAGCTGGGAGCAGCACGAGTTATGAGTGTTCAATAATAATAAATATGAGCTTCTGAGCACATTATTGTGTGTGTAGTTTATCCAATACACAACATGGTACGAAACACTACACTTGTCATGTTCCTGGATCAACATGTTTTACAATTTGAAATCAGTCAGAGCTAGAAATGTAAATGTAGCTTCATATTTACAGGTAAAGCTTCATATTATGTAGACCACTTTGATCCCCACCTCAACATCTTGTCCTTCAGGGGGATCGAGTCTTCTTTAGGGGTGTCAGACCCCCCAAACCACCCTTCTATATGCAAATACAGTTTAGTGACAAGATGCACATAATTAAGCAAAAGATATATTAAAAATGCAATTTTATGACGTGACAGTACATCCCAAAGCTTGTCTACTCTTCTGCTTCATTCCAGAATCATTATCTCTGAGTGAAACGGTTGAGTGGAAGATTCAGTGACTCATTCATTCATTCCAGAATGAATCAGTGTTTTTAAACAAATTGATGCAAATGATTTTACTCAGACAGCCTTCCACACAATTAAACTTTGTTTTTAAATTTAACTAAATAAAATAAATAAAAATTAAAGTTAGTAATGTGTATATGTGTAATGCCTTGCCAATAAAAAGCCTTTTACTCTTTGAACCACACCATTTACTGGTGTAACGATGTGACCTATAGACAATCTGTCTGGAATGCACATCTAATGTTCGATTCAATGCATCCATTGAGCTAATGTGACTGTGCTAATTTGCAGCCATCTGTTTAAAAGGATTATTTGCAATCATCTCAAATAAACCAACTAACTACTCCACTGCAGTTTAAACATACCAGTAATCCAGTTGATCTAGTACTGTAGATTGCAGAGTAATTTAAACAATTCTAACACTGTACTAGTAAATGTTATCGAAAGCAAGCCAAGCATAGCGATATTGCTGCTTTAGCTCATTAGCAATTGTTGTGAGCACTTAAACAGCTTCTAAAATTAAAACAGCAAGTCTGATCTTGACAACAGTTGGCTCAACTGTCTGGACATGTAGGCTGTACCAGGATCCATATTTCACCCCTCCCGAAAGAGCTGAAAAATAACACAAATAAACAAAGCCCTCCATCCATCAATGCTAGCCTACTGTCTCTTGAGCCGCTAACCTTAAAATTACAGTCCAAGTGTCCACAGCACAACTTGGTGCAGATCCCAGAGGGCCATTTGGTGAAACTGCAGTGCCTTTACTTAAATGCGTAGTTTTGAGGTTGGGTATGATAGTGGATGATGAACGGTATAGGTCAGTGTCAGGTTTTTGTATTCGACTGAACGTACATTCAGTTTAAAAAACATTCACACACTAGATAGATCTTGTATATTGTAGTCTGAAAACACCATTTATTTTCTTTGCCCCACAAAATAAAATGGCATCCTATTTAGGGGTTTGGAACCCCATTTTGGAAATCCGCTGAAGCAGAACACTCATCTAGTACTCACCAGTGGTTATGTTTGTAATTGAAAATCAGAGTGTGTGTAAATTGCCCCTCCTGTCCATGCACCACGAAATAAGCTGCCTTCACAAAGAAATGCATGAGCTGCTTTAAATGCACCACAGCAGCTTTATACAGAGATAATTTTATCAAATACATAATGGTTAGGCACTTGTTTAGCTACTTTATGCTATTATATTATTGTATATATCAGTATTTAAATGACAAAACACATACAGACACACACACACACACACACACACTGATCTCCATGTTTTATGGGCACGTCCTACAGACATAATGATTTTTATAGTTGTACAAACTCCAACTTCTCTCCCCTAACCCTGAACCTACCCATCACAGAAAATGTTTAGCATTTATCAGAAACAAAGAGAAAATTGATTTATAAGCGGTTAAAATTATGGGGACCAAAAAATAAATTAAAAATGTCTCCACAAGGTCACATATTACTGGTATGTAACATCAAGCTCACTTAAATCTACCCAGTTAACACAAATATGTTCTTAGAACATTTTCCTAGTGTTCCCTTTAGTTTATGAAAACGTTATTTCTGAATGTTCTCAGAACGTTAAAAATGTCATTTTAGAAAAGAATTATTACTTAATATTTATTTTTATGTTCAATTTTAAATGGTTATGTGAAAGTTGGGGAAAGCATTAAGGGAAAGTTTCTCATTTTAAAGGATTATTGGGCGGTTACTTTTGAATGTTTTCTGAACCATCTAAAAAATTGTAGTAAGTAATGTTTAAAAAACAAATAAACTAATGTTCAACTAAAATGTTTCAGAAAAATATTCCTTGATTGTTGCATTAATAACACCTTTGTGCTAATCGTATATGATAACGTTATTAAAGACCAGATAACTTAAGGGGTATTTGCGTAGCTGTCAATGATATCAGAAAGATATCAGATTTCATCAAAAAGATGAAGCCACGTGCATCAGGAATTACACACGTCATAGTCTCTGACAGACCGTCGGTCACTCCCTCTTCTCAGAAAGTGATGACAAACATCAGGTAATGTGGTTTTTCGAGGTAGTGCGTGTTCTCCGTGAACCTCTGCTTCTTCTAAATACTACCATGTATTATGTACATTCTTTTTTGACAGACATCAATGTTCAAATGATGTTGAGTTGATGGATGATTCATGAGAAAATAATTATTGTTTATTTCTTGGCCAGAAAGTATTCGATGCTCATGAATGTGCTATATAGATAATTTTAGCTCTAATATTCGGAATCAAAACTTCTAATATAAGTTTTTGACAGAAGTGACAATGTGCCTGAGGGGTGAATATATTTGATTTTATTGTACAAAGTTGTTTTTGTTTTGCTTCAGTTAAACCCATGAAAATGCAAATACTGCAAATGCAAATCCCTTTTTATTAAACTGTTGCCCCATTCTTACATCTAAGCAAAGTTTGACTCATAAACATTACATGCATTGTTTATTCGTAGTAGATGCACTGTACAAGAAAGTTTGTAAACCAAGTAAACGCAGAGTTCTTTTGACTTTTACTCTCTGCATCCTTGATGCGCATTTAGGATAAAGCAGCAAGTTTTCTAATCCTCAAAATATTTTCTGCATCCTTTTTTTGTGACCTCAAGCTATTGTATTTCTCAAAAAAATAAAAAGCATTTTCTCTGCAAACAATTCAGATCACAAAAGGGAGGTATGAAAAATGAAGTTCTTCAGAATTTGCACCAAATGAAAGATCCAAACAGAAGATATGCCAATGTCTCTCTTTTTTCCCCCTCGTATTAATGATCCTGCAAAACAGGCAGTGTGTGGAGAGAAAGAAAAAATAGGAAGCAGACCTTGGCTGGTGGAAGGTTTGTTTGCTCTCCTGTTCGTTTGTCAGGAAGATACGCTCAAGTGAATCACTCCTCTTTCTGTATGTCTATTTCTAAACCAGTCTACCTGCCAAACAGCCATTTGATCTTTCTTTACTTGTACTGTGAGAGGAAACGGATTTGTACCTTCTGCACGGCGTGCTGCGTTTACAAAAAACGTGATTTTACTCCTTTAATGGCCATCACATTTATACAGAGAGAAGTAAAGCATAATGAATGTGTTTATTCCAGTCCGAACATTCATCATTGTAGGCTAATGCCAACACAAAATCCTGAGTCTCCCAAACCATTAAGTTGAACATTGCTAGAACATAAGTATTATTTATTATTTCCATTATGTATTATTGAGTTACCAATATGTGCAAAGTGTACATTTGTAAATTGACAACATGTATCTATAATTTAAATTGATATTTCCACTTAGACAAATGGCATAAAATAAACTATAAACTTCTGATTACAAAACAGCTGCTAATTGCATGAAACAGCTGAATTTACATGATAGGGCATCTTTATTTTCACTAGACGGATGATATATCGTTCTGACAGAGAACTGCATATTTGAAATCTGCATATATATATATATATATATATATATATATAGGAAAGAGATCTGAGAGAACATTTTAATGTAAGCCTAACTTGTTTCAAGTATATAATTTACTTTAGCACTCTTCTAAATTAAAACAAGCTTATTTCTTTATTTCTTGTACAGCCAGAGGGAAAAATCAATTGTTTGGTAAAAAGCCAAAATATTTAATAAGTGTATTCAGACGTCCTTGTCATTTTGATAGAATCTAGTTGGCACAACTAAATAAATACAGATCAAACAACAAGATTAGGACAAATCTGTTTTGAGAACATGCTTAATTTATTTACATGAAAAAGTTTCTCAATTTAATTATTTTTGGAGTGAGATTCTGGACGCACAAACTGATGGTCTAAATCGTTCCAGAAATTCTAAAGCTATTGTGCTTTAATAGTTTTATTTCTACGCATAGCCACATCTGTAATATTTATATGGTTTTCCTGCTATGCAACATAATCAGTACAAATATTAATCAAAAGATAAGTAGTTCTCATGAGTGAGAATGGTGTTTGTTAGCATTATAGGCAATTATTATAAGCAGAAACCAATTTCCTACACTATTATGATAGTAGATCACTAGAAAATTGGTTGAATTTTGTACAGTATTGCAAGCATCTGTCCGATGATTCAGTTGGTTACACTGCTGTCAGCTGGATCAGACAGATCTGCATCTGTCACAGCAAGAGCACAACACATTACACAATATAAATATATATATATATATATATATATATATCATGCAAATTCAGCATGCAAAGTGTAGAAGCCTCAAAGCTGACATCATCAACAAACACACAAACTATAAACTCGGTACATTAAAACAATTCAACTTTTGCTAAATAAATAAAAATACAACTGCCAGACAAAGTGATTAAATGTATTTTAATTTGCCAGATTAAATATTTACTACAATTTAATACAACTACTAATATTAACTACAATACCTGTCAGAAGTTCGAGGATTTTTTAAATATTTTTGAAAGTCAAAAGTATTAAGGATTCATCAAAACTGCATTTATCTGATACAGTAATACAGTCCTTTGAACATACAGTAAAATAAAAAATACTTTGAAATACTTAAAATTTAAAATAATTAAATATATTTCCATTTATTTCTGTGATCAAATTCACTTAATTTTTAGTGTCATTACTCCAGTTTTGAACTTTCAGAAATTATTCTAATATGCTGATTGGCAGGTGTTATTATTATTACTATGGAAGGTATTATATGTATATTATTATATATTATATATTATATATACTGCGTTTCGTTGCCTTGTGTAATGACAAAGTTTAATCTAATCTAATTATTATTATTACTAAATATTATTTTTATTGTTGAAAACTACATTGGTTAACGATGTAACACAGATGGTGGACAATAACTTGTTTCAATGAATCTGTTTGATATCAAATGAATATTAGATTGTTTTCCTATAAAATTACGGACATGGCATCTGAGGATTTATTTTGCTTTATTTCCAGATTCAATCACAGGCTCGTTCTTCCATGCATGAGTACTTTTCAAAAACTACATTTTCAATCTCTCAGCAAACTAAAAGACTTGTGTATATATATATATATATATATATATATATATATATATATATTCAAAATAAAAGCTATAGATTGAATTGAATGTTAGCTGGCTTATTTCGCTCAATAAAAGGATTTATTAAGTCCTAAAAACAGGAAGCACTGTTTGAGAGCTGTCGTTTCACTGATAACAACACAACTCGCTCCCACAGTTGGCTAACGATGCTTTATGCATTGTACGATTTTGGGCAAAAGATGACGATGGTTCCCATCATGCAGTGAGAGGTTCAAAAACAGCTGTTGTCACGGTCTTTCGATCCAAAAAAAAAAAAAAAAAAAAATCACCTTTCTGACACCTCTTTTCCCTAACCATGACCGTATCCATATTCCTCCCTTTCTCTCCGCGCACTTAAAAACCACAATTGCCAAAGTGCGACTCATATTGCCCAATTTGTTTTCCACTAGCGCATGCTGATGATGTTTTATTCGTCTCTACCATCTTCCGTCGTAGCCTACGATTCAATAGGTGTCCTCATCATACAATCGACATGCATGTCGAACCCAAGATTACTAGATCCATGTCATATAGTGTGATTTGTAATGATCTTATAGGATTGACGAAATGGCAGTCTGCGTCGGGCATTAGGGAAACGTTAGCCTCTCCGTACTGATGTAGTTCAAACCATCTCTCACAAGCTTCTGACTTCTAAATAGGCTTCGATATAAAAGCATGCTACTGAGCTCATGTGACGTCAATACCATGATATCTGAAAAACAACTTAGTTTCCCTTAAATTCTCTGAGTGGACTCAAGAGGTTGCATCATGCCAGACATGCCACCCTGTTTTTCATGATACACCCTCTTTAGTTGAATCAATTTTCAACTGAGAATGTTTTTTTGGAGCAGAGGCTGAAACATCAGTCCATCCGTCCGTCCAGCATGTGCTGTCAGTGTGGTCTTGATCAAGAGGGGCTGGCATGCTCTCAGAGGCAGCAAATGGCACCCGGACTATCCCTGTGACAATGGGCTCTGAGATTGCTTTCTGAAACCCATCTACAGCACCAAATTTAATCACAGCTTTATTTGCTTCCGTCACCGCAGCCAACCTCTTTTAATGAAATTCCAAACAAGCTTGATGTCTGATTGTCATGCAATGCCATAGAAATAGCATGTGGCGCCTGACGTGGAGCGCGGGTAACAGCTGGGTAATTCCTGGCGCAGGAGAACCCTGAACATTTACAGGATCTCTCTCTCTCAAACCTGTGCGGCTGCTGGTTGGAACTGAATGTGCATTCAGTGAAAGCTTTACCAGTAATGGATGTTTATTCAGTTCATGTGAATCATGTGGGTCACTGTGAATAAAGGCAGACTAAAAAAAATATGCTTTCTGCTTCTTATGAATCATGAAGGGTACGATAAACGCAGTAAGTGTCTTTTAAAAGAACACCAAATGTGAATTTTCCCTAGTGAAATATAAATATACCACAATACATTTTAAGCTAAGTATACTATAAATACATTTGCATATTTGGGTGTTTCTGCAACTACGGGCACTTTTGACTATCCCAATTTTTAAAAAATCAACCTCTATGAATTTACATTTTACCCATCACAGTCTGTAATACATATAAAAATGTACACAAAATTGAATGTAGTCGTTAAGATTTTAATGTTTTTTTTGGGGGGGGGGTTTTCGGGTCATCTTCTTAAAATTTGTCCTTACCGCAACGTTACAATAACGCTCATTTTATACATTTTTCTTTATTAATTTCTATAAAAATGTAATACATTTAAATAGCTTTTTCAAATTTTATGCAGATTTGTAAATACTGATATAAAAAAAATGTATATACAAAATAAGGAATTTCATGTTTTTTTCTATGCCATGTAAAAAAATTACAGTAACTTTCAATTGTCAATTGTTTCCATACACACAAAATATCAAATATTTAACTTTTTATGACAGTTGTTGCAATTTTAATGTGTAACTCATCTCAACTTAAGTGTTAAAATATTTTTTGCAAATGAAAATGTGAAAAAATAGAAAAAGACCAGTGCTGCGGTAAGGACACAATGTTAAAGTGCCACAAAATCAAAAATGTATATATGTATATGTATATATATACTTAAGTACTAATAATATACTGAATATTTGTAATTTAATATACAGTAAGCCTTGAATTTGTCTAAATGTGTAATCTAAATGTGCTGCGGTAAGGACATGTTGCGGTAAGGACATTTTGGCTAATATTTTAGATAAATGCTGCTAGCAAGGTATACTACATTAGTTTTGACTCTTAGCATCTTAATATACATGACTTCAACAGTGATATCCATTTATTTTTTAAATATAGTTCAAAACACACAATTATTAAGTTGAATGGTAAGGACGCACAATAAATACTAACGCAGAAAATATGATGTTTACCTTATTTTTTTGGCATCTTCTGAGTGACATAGTGTGTTGGCCCAGTCTGTCAACAATGTGCTCCGGTGATCATTTATGTTTCCATAGAAACTAGACTTGTTTGTGTTTGATAAAATGCCATAATAAAAGTTTTTTTTCATTGTTGCGGTAAGAACTCAAAAGTGTGGGACCGGCATATTTAGTTAACAAAATCATAAAAATGATCAGTAAATAATACAAAGAATTTTAAGATGATTTAAATGAATCTGTATATTCAACAATTCCATTTAAAAAATGTCAAATTGTAATTGAATTAGCTTATTTTATGTATCTCAACATTGAGACCACAGGTGTGGGACATTAACAGAAATGGTGTTTTGAGCTATAAATGCTTCATAATATTATATTAAATCACATTAATCAGTAATTATATTTTTTGTCAAGGTGTGTAATGACACTGTGAATATATTTATAAAGCATCACATGACAAATTTTAACATAAATCTAAAATTTCCCTGCTGGGACTTAAAAGTGCCCGTAGTTGCAGAAACACCCATTTATGTACTTAATATAAATACCCTGCAATTGTACTTTTGGTTGACTAAATTGATATACTTAAAGTCTCAACTCATTTAGTACTTAATGTACTTTAATTTACCAGAAGTATCGTTAAGGTTCAACTAAAGATATTCTTAAGTATATTTGATTGTGCTAAAACAGAACTATTGCAAATATACTTTAAACTATAGCACACTTTGAAAAGCTTGCTTTTAAAGACCGATATTATACAGATAATATAACATCCTTACGAATAGTGAAATGAAATTTAAGCAGCTATCCACTATAAACACTGGCATTCGTCCTCGTGAGAGAAATAACCGAGTCTCACAGAGTACCCGAACATACTCACAAATTTGGTACGGACTACTTATGGTAATAATAAATTTTATTTTTTTAGGTGCCTTTCAAATCACCCAAGGTCACCATACATCAAGAAGAAATAGCACAAGAACAATATTAAAATGATAAATAACAATGCCAATAAACCATAAGTAGAAAGCAGCAAATACAAACATGATCACTGTAAGAATAAACAAAAAAAGTGCTGGACTCGAGGGAACGCAATAATCATGAAGGATAAGCTATTCTAAATAACTAGTTGTTATTAATTATATAACATTATTAAATAATTGTTCATTACTTGAAGAAACTAACCTGCAAAGCCACTTAAAGAAAGCAGTGCAAGTGTCAAAAACGGTTTTAAACACGAAGGGTGGTCACACCAAATATTGATTTGATTCAGTTAGAAGTTAATTCATAAATAAAATCTATTTGTGGCATTATTTTTGAAAGCATCCTCACTTTACAGACTTTTCACAAAAGTGCCTGAAACTGTTCACAGAACTGCTGATTGGTTTCTTCAAGCGTCACGGAGACGTTGCCTCAGTTCTTCTGGATTTAAAACATAATGTAAATCACAGACGGACTCGATGATGGCGAGATCAGATCATACCGTCTGTTGTCAAGAACTGATTCAAAGTGTTTCTTGAATGCAATGCAAGTCACTTTGGATAAAAGCGTCTGATAAATGCATGAATGTAAATGTAATCAGACACCTTGTGCATACAAAAATCTCACTGGATTATTACAATTAATGCCAAAAGTAATGGACATGTAAACTGATATTTCCTATTGACACTGCAGCAAAAGACAATATTTTGTGTCTAAGGCAATAAATCATATGTAATAAGTTTACTTTTGTGGCAAGTAGCCGTGTAATAAGTGGGATAAATCCCTTCAGAGGTCGGGGTTTATTCTGCGACTATCAACCGGCTGGATAGTCGAACATTATCCCTTACACGTAATTACAGATATATTTTTGAGAGAAGTTCTCCTGTGCATTTAATATGACTAATTCACTATTAATTGTGAATGAGATACAACTTCTCTCATTGTTTTGAGTCAGATCTTTTCAACTAAACCGGTTTATTAAACCAATGATTGTTCACTAATCTGTCTCAACCCACTGACTTGATTCCCAATGGTTAACAGCCAACTGGAACCGGGGATTATGAGTGAATAATGATTACACTGCAGTCTGTTCATCACACAAAGCTTTTGTATAGAAGACTTTGAATATAGCGCACGAGTCTGAATCTGCATGAACTGGAAAGCTTGAAATTTCCATTCTCATTCCTATTCGATTCTCGATTCATCTTCCTATGTTGGTCCACTAAAAGAAAAAAAAGTCAGAATTTAAAGTTTCTTTGTGTGAGTGAACAAATAAGGGATGTTATCAGCGGGTTAAGACGTCCAGTGTGTGAGCATAAAGTCAAGAGATAATGTCTTTTAGATGAACCAGACTTTAAGCAATCTTCAACTGAGGCTTATAATGAATTCTTTGAGCTTTATCCTCATTCTTCATGTTGAATAAGGACGGGTTTATGATGAAATATAACTTGCTAACTAAAACAAAGATGCGCGGATCTAACTCACAAATTACATCTCGATTTCTGCCCCCAGCGTACCATATGAGTTCAAAGCAAAATATAAAAATCTGGCTCCAACTCAAGATTCACAAATAAACAACTACATATCCTAAGGATGAGAAAGAACATGGCCTACTTCATCAGTGTGAAGCACATCAACCAGCAGTGTGGTCCATGAGCCGTTAATATTTGCTGAGCAAATCTGTGTAAAAAAGCTCTATGGTTTTCTGTTCATATTTACTCTCCATGATCCATCTGGAAATGCTATACAGACTACAGTATATGCTCTGGGACGACATGTGGCACCGTTTTCCTTTGTGAATATGTAGGAACATTTGCAAATAGATTGACCGTCACAGTTACACTTGGATGTTAGTGTATGCTCACAATCATGTACTACAAGAAACCTCCATATGTGATGTCTAATCTCCTTGGCAATGTGCGGATTTGATTCAGATGGGTTTTTGAAAGTCTGCTCAGCAAAGAAAGAAAGAAAAACAAAATCGGATTTGTTCAAATCTGATCGAAACCACATATGGAGATGGTTTGAAATGCGATTCCAATCAGATTTTTACAGATGCGACTCAGTCTGGAAACCGGCTGCTCAAATCGGATTTCAAACGGTCTTAACGTGACACACAAAGATAACGTCAAAAATGGTGATGGAAATGCTGGAAGTATTCGTTCTGTGTTCAAGTGGCACATCCAAAGAATTTGTCGTTTCACTGCGCAACGCAACTTGACAAAGCACTTTTTTGGAGAGCGAGATGATGCACAGCTATTTTTCCTGCACTTGTTTTGAAAGCCTGATCACGGCCAAAGCAACCCATGCAGACAGGTTGAATATACCTGGAAATCCCATTTAATCACTTGCAATTAAAAGCACAGTCTGTCTGAAAAGATGAGAGAGAGATCAGATTTACCTGCAGTCTGAACAGCCTAAATCATCATTTTAGCTTGTGTCTTTGAGATTGAGTTAAACTATTTTTATTTAACCAAATGCATATGTATAGAAAACATCCTTTGAAGAATAGAATTGCAATGAGGTGCTGAGATACTTCGTTAAACCTTAATCACAAAAGATTGATCTGGAAAGACACTTTGAACTGAGCCGACAATCACACAAGTCGGACATCCATATACGTGTGATAGAAAAGCTAATCTGACCCTCACATTACAAACCTTTATATTTTTGCAATCAAGAAATAATTTGACTTAAAACTGTATCATATATATATATATATATATAATACTACAATAAAAAAATAAAAAAAGGGATTATGATTTAATCAGATTATAATGAGCTATCTATGGTTTGCATTTCACACATAGCCTTCCTAAAACATTGCATGGTGGCAGAAATAAATAAGCCATTTATTTTCCGGTACTGAACATGTAGACTATAACGTGTCCAAATGACATTTTACGGCTTTCATTTAATTAAATACTTAACAAGGTACACCAATTTTTGATGGCTCACCAATTGTTAAACCAATCCTGATCCTGTAGATCCGTAGCACTGAACATTTTGGATGTCTCTCTATCTGACACACTCATATTTCATGTCTTGGTGCCACTGAAATCAAGTGCATTTAAGAGGCATCCAAATTGTGCAGTGCAGGGATACTCCAATGCCATTCGTGGGAAAATAAAAAAGTAGCTTATTAAAATCAACAAGCTTTTTCATTTGGATATGATATAGCAATATGTTTCAGATTCTAAAAATGAAAAGTGTTAGTTTGATTCTTAGAATAACATGGTATTGAAGACTGTGAGTCATTACTTCAAATGAGATGTTTTTGCTGACTTATGAGAGACCTGCTCTCCATACCTTACTATATTTTAATTAGAAGAGCCAATTATAGTGAAGCATGTTGCCTATAATGTGACTACTTGTTGTTTTTATACTAATTATTCTCAGTTGTAAACTTTCTGACACAGCTAGATGAGTCATATCTTGGTAAGACTCTGATGACCTTTCAGAATGTAAAAATAGAACTATTTGCTTAATAAAATGACGTCCATCAAAGACTTGATATTTTGATTCACTTCTAATTTGTTCAGTTGTTTCAAAAAGCCAAAGAGATTCTTAACTGCAGCTGACCGCTCATAGGTATTTCTGTTGGCTTATGATAGACCTACTTTTCCATAAATCGAACAATCAGATTTATCCACCTCACAGAGAAACACATGCACAGGTAACAGGATTTTCATGCGTTTTAAACAAACTGCACTGAATCCTTCCAAGATGTTCTGGCTGAGCAGAAAAATGACAGGATAGAGCGTTTCGCTGTTCACTAACAATAGATTTCAGTTGAAACTGGGGCATTCAGTCAGAAAAAAACCCCAAAACAAAGAACAGGTGCGCAAAACACAGAGTTTCTGTCTGGGAAACAGGCTGGAATAGATTAAACCAATGCAAGAATTAGTAAGCATGGTCTTTTTATATAGGATTCAGCAGAATAGGGGCTTTAAAAGCCATTAGGAGCCTTTCACTCACCTTCCACCTCATCCTCGGGCAGGTTGACCGGTGCCCGGTACGACAGGATATCTGGAATCGTGCAGATCCCCCGGTACATCAAAGTGGAAGTCACCGGATGCATAGGCATGTTTGCGCTTTGTGTTGACCAGCACGTGTGTATTGATCCTCATATATGTGATTTACTGTCCAGACGGCAACTTTTACCCCACATCAGATCGGAGTGAAACCTCAGTGGAGATCAGGCGTGGAGTGGATTCCATGGAAAGCGCCGATCGACTCTCGCAGCGCGCGCAATTGCGCAGCCCTCTCCAAGAAACCAGGTGTAGGGATTTACAAGTCTTCGCAGGTCAAGGGGGGACTGACTAGATGTGAAGCTTTTGTTGATTTTGGGAAAGCACCGAATTAGGTCGCTCCATCGGCGGGGAAGCTAACCGATCCACATAATCCACTCGACGCGCATCAAACAAACGCGCGTTTTTATCACTGCGACAAAGTATGTGCGTGTTAGAGAGGTTTGCCGGATCGATTCGATCCCCGGGTCGTTAGGCAAGCACCTTCATCTGCTTTCTCTTCAATTGCTTCTTCTTAAGACACAGCGGTTGAGCGCAGAGCATGCACTTGTTGGACAACCTATGCGCACCGCCAAGAACAAGGAGTTAAAAATGCGCTTTACGCGTGTGTAGTTGAAACCTTGAGATGTTTTTCCTCTTAAAGAAATCCTGTTTTTTCCTTTACCTAAAAAAGGAGGAGGAAACGAAGGAGGGGTGAAACCGATGCAATCAAACTTTCCGGCTAATCACAGCATGCAGATAAACGCGCCGTGCGTGGCGAAGCGCGGTGTCCGGGTTCCCTCGATGGATCTATATTTAGTGTGAGTGGAAGATGCTGCTCTCTGCGAGGTATTTCCCACCGCAGGTGTTGGGAGGCATTCACACAACACTCGTTCTTGCGTTCAACAGCCAGACGGAGCGTATCAGATTCGACTCGTTTTCAAAAGTTGCTCTGTTTGTTCTTAACTTGACAGGCTCTTAAAATGCGTCTGTCTGACGCATGTTTACAAGAGTGCTAGTCTAGACATTAACTTTTATTCAACATGAACATTAGGCTATATTCTCCTGGTGACATTGTTTTATTTTTAACCCTATTGAACATACAGTGTGTCAGGATTTTGTATGAAACATTTTTAATTTAATTCACTTAAAGCCCCAATGAAGTGCTATTATTCAACGTGTTGACATCATTTACACTGAAACAGGAAGAGAGGGCGGGGCATATTGAACAGCTCCTCCCCTTTAAAAAATAACGAATTGCTTAGTATATAACAACTTTCCCAGAGCTGTTGAGCTTGGTAAAGCCGCAGTTTCCTCCTAATCTCCTCATCGCTTTAAAATATCTCTGTTCTTGAGTGCAATGCAAGTTACTTTGGATAAGAGCATCTGATAAATGTAACATACTACCTATAAATTCGTTTTAAAGACTTAAATTTTACAGCAACTTGCATTTTAAACTATATATTGCCAGTTGCTTTGTATAGCCTATTTTTGTTCCACCAAATAGTGCGAAGCAGAAACAAAAATAAACCATCTACATGTTGCCAAGCATAGCAGCATCATTCCTGAACGAATCAGTGTCGAATCGCTTGAGTGAATGAATCCGTGACTCATCAATAAAAGCTTTATTCCTCAATGAATCTCTGTTTTTGAGCAGATCGGCTCAACAAATGACTCGGTGACTCACTCATTATGACTGTCACAATTGTTTAGTTCCTGAATGAATCCCTGATTTTCATTTGCTCCTTACGGATGTATAAAAATGTCAGTGTTTTTTTTTTTTAAACAAGTCAACTCTGGTATGTACGATGAAAACATGCACAGATGAAAGAAAGGAGTGAAAAATAACACTGAACGAACACCCTTATTTGGGAACGGCCCCTTATGCTGCATTCCATGCGCAACAGCACTACCGAGCAGATAAAACTCCTCTCTTTCGTTCATTCTCATTCATCTCAGTGCATGCATTTCTCCACGGCCAACCGCAAACGACCCCTCTTAAACAAGAAGAGACGCGTCTCTTTTCTCAGGGCAGGGGCAGATCCCATCCCCTCTTGGTATTTCTCATCTTTAAAATAAAAATCACATTCAGTTTGATAAGCAGTGAGTTACTGCTGTTCTTAAACTCAAAGGCTTTGTCAGATTTATTCAAACAAGAGAGACTGAAAGCCTCCCAGACCCCAGTGCGAGACAGCATGCCAACATTTCAGAAAGAGATGCTTATTATTTTGCATGTGCAAGAGCATCCTGTTGGAAATGCCTTGCGCTTTGCAATGCAAACATATTAATCAAAAGGTGCTTGGCATGGTGGAAGTCATCCACTGCACACTAATCTCTCTCAGTGTGGGTGAGTTATCTTTCTTCGCTTTTCAAAATCTCCTTCCCAGATTTCTGACATATTCACAAGCAGGTGTTCGATTCCCTGCCAGGGATTTTCCGCATGCATCCTCTGTCAAATGCACTTAGTAAAACACATGTGCATGACTTCAGAGACATGTGAGTCTTATTATGGGTTATCTGCAGCTGTGATGGATTTGGCCGGTGTAATGACACCATTGTCTCCAGCTGTGGACCGGAGCTCTTGCGACAGGACGCAGGTGCACACATCATCACCTGATGGCCTATTATGACCAGTGGACTCCAGATTTTGAGGCATTTTCGACTCCCTCTGTATTTTCTCACAGTGACAGGTGTCCTGTGTTATGCACACACACACACATAGGCACACAGTGGGAGCACATCAACTTTTCACAGTGTCACCCACGTCAAACACTAAACGACGGGAGAAGAGAAAGGGGCTTCTTTCCGTCTCTCTTCACTGCTCCAGGCATTCTCTTGGGTGCATCACCTGTTTTGACAGTGAAATACTCCTCCAAGAGATTTTCATGATAGAGCAGGACCATTTGAGTGCTTTGAAACACCACCATTATTCAATATGTTGACGAAATGAAACAAGAAGACGGCAGGATATTGAGCATTCGCTCTTGTTTTATAAAATAGCCAATAGTTCATATCACAGCTCAGCCAGAACTGTTGAGCTCACTAAAGCCGCAGTTTCAAATGCATCCGATACATTTTTTTTTAAATCTCATATGATCTGCTCTGTGCGATCGTTTTTCAGGACCAGATCAGACAGTGTGTGTGAGCTGCAGCAGTTCACTGACACTGACGTGAAACCAGACTTCATTTGCCATATTTTCACAGTCTGGCTCGTTCCCTAACCCATCTATTGTGCATTACATACCATTCACTATGTAGAAAGTAGTGAATGTTTGAACAAGTGACCAATTTTTAGCTGCAGCTTCAGCAACTATTTATAAAGTAGGGGGCGGGACTTTTCAGATTCTAGAGAGCATTTGATTGGACAGAAAATCTGATGAGAAGCTGAAGTGCAGAGTGATGTCATCAAAATCATTGATCCAAATTGGCAGATGTGAGAGACTGTGAGTTTTGACTGCTTACATTTCATTGTTTTGGAGCGCACTACCATATAGATGACAGTAAAGATAACATATTCAAACTAAAAGGTTAATGGGGACGTTAATGTCAGAGGTTAAAGTCGTAACAATAATGCTGTCAGAGAACTGTCATGTTTGTTTCTGTTCATTCAGTTTCCCCATGTGCTCCTCTGTTGTTATTGTAGTCACCTGTTGTGTCATTAATCACCTAATTAGTCTTGTCAGCTGTGTCTTGTTTCTGTAATTAGTCCTAGTATATATATATATATATATATATATATATATATATATATATACAGTGGTACCTTGGTTTACGAGCGACTTGGTATACGAGAAAATCGGTGTACGAGCATGGAGGGTTGAATCGGTGTACGAGCTTTGTATCGAAGTGCGAGCAAATTTTTCCCTCACCCATGCGCAGTTCTGTGTGGAAAAAGTCCTAACGCTCAGCATCCTTGTGCGCATTTTTACATTAAATATCCTAATGACAGCCTCTCATAACACAGTCAGGAGGTTTCAACCCCTTTTATAACCCCTTAACTCATTAATTGGCTGCATCATTCACCACAGTGATATTTTTATAAGTGATTTACAGAAGTTTTTACCTCATATTCTAAACATTAATTAACTGTGACCACTATTGTTCATGTAGTGAAATATACACGGTTTTAGCCAAATAATAAACAAAGTAATAGGGTTAGACAAACCATATTTTTATACAAACAACATATAAGCCTCTCCTACAAATGAGCACTGTTTTCATGTTCGTCGGACCTGCCGTTTCTCTGCAGTATCGGCAAAAGCGCAAGGAGTAAAATGTGACTTCTTACCCCGTGAGCGGGGCTCGTTTTAACAGGCAGCGGGTTACCGTATTTTCCCGCATATATCCCGCGGATTATACCAGATTTTACAAACCCCGCAGGGGGGGTGCAGGATATATAAGGGTGCGGTTTATAAGGTTTATATTTTTTTCAATATAAAAAAAATTGCGGTGTTTTTTTCCTGTTTTTCTTTCATGCACGGGTTGTCTGGCCTCTGTACTGTCAGTCTTACAGCTGGCGCTGATAGGCTGTCTGACCTGTCAATCATGCAAGAAGACGTGATTGGCTGTCTATCACTCTGATAGCTGGCTCTGATAGGCTTTCTGACCTGTCAATCATGCAAGACGACGTGATTGGCTGTGCTGCCATGATAGCGTGCTCTTCTCATCCGATCAACACGCTTTCAGGGGGACGAGCAAAGGGACGAGCACAGCGCAGCGCAGAGAGGGAGAGGGAGAGGGAGAGGGAGAGACTACTTTGGAGAGAGGGCTTTGGAGAGAGACTACTTTGCTCTTTCTTTTTCTTCTGATATTGACTTGTTTGTTTTCTTATTGTGATAATTTCACGCACAAGCACTGTGTACCGAGTCTGAACAGTTATACTAATTGACATCATGCGAGCAACATTCGAAATTCGAATCGTGAACTTGCACAAAAAAAAATCATCATGGGTGCGGGATATCTGAGGGTGCGGATTATACCAACTATTTTTTACACAAACCCCCAAAACCCGCGGGATATATGAGGGTGCGGATTATCTGCGTCTGCGGATTATATGCGGGAAAATACGGTAGTTGTAACACCATGTTATCCAATACAAGTTCATTCACGTATTTTTATTTGTTTAAAAAAGTTGCGTCTTGATGATCATAAGCATAACTTTTTTCCTTTATTTTTTTTTACATGAAAAACGTTTTAATATGCAAAATATATGATTATTGATGCAACTTGTTCAATGCCGCTTAGTGTTACAACTAACCCCGCGCTGTCTTGTTTACTTCAGGACCGGATAGCAGCCACTATGTGTTTTTCACGTCTTTCAAAATGGTACCATCTTTTAGCCAAGAAGATGGTAATCATAACAATATAAGATTAGACTAACAATCTTTCACACATTCTTTGAAAATCGAAAAACAACTACTATAACAAAAAATATTTACATGCTGCCAAAAGAGTTTTTCCTGTGGTTCTCATCCAAACTTCTATGAAATTTCTCGAAAAATGTCCAGAAGACGTGTGCAAACAGTCTGATGAAAAGCCCTTTAGCACGTCACATTTATGCCCCTGCAACTATCTAAAAAAATTGCTGTTACTATTTACTCCGCGTTACTTTGTGCCCCGCGCTCCCCTAGTTCTCTCGCGGCTCCCGCAAATTCGTTCCTTCGCGGCTCCCGCGAATTCGTTCCTTCGCGGCTTCCGCGAATTCGTTCGTTCGAGGCTCCCGCGAATTCGTTCTTTTGCGGCTCCCATGTTCCACGACTTTAACTCTGGATTATCACTCTTTGTTTTCTGCACTATTATAATAAATTAACTCATTTGCTTTCATCCTTGCTTTCCCCGCTCCCCTCTCCTCCCTCCTCTCTCTCCTCCAAGCAGGCTGCTCAAACCTGACGTGCATTACAGTAAATTGTCAAGTATTTCTAGAGTTTAATTGTCAATTATTAATTAGTATTTATATGAGATCTTAATGGTTACAATTTTAACTGCAATTAATAGGGTAAAACCAAAAAAAATATTTTAAATGGGCATTTGTGATCATGTGGAACGAATTAATTGATTTTTAGTGCATTCTTATGGGGAAATTTGTTTTGGTGTACGAGCATTTTGGTTTACGAGCTCGCTCTTGGAACGAATTAAACTCGTAAACCGAGGTACCACTGTATATATATACACACACACCCAGTGTTCTCCCTCAGTCTTGGTCTGTTTTCGTCAGTTGGAGTGCTTACGTGCCAGATAATCATTCTTGCAGCCAACTTTAGAATTTTTTGTTTGAACTTTAGTTTTTGCCGTAGATCTGTATACAGTAATACCTTGAGATACGAGCACAATCTGTTCCCGGACGAGCTCGTAACTCGAATTGCTCGCAGTGTTCTTTTAAAAAATATTTGTTTATTTACAAAGAATTAATTTCATTATACAAAAGAGATTAATAAAATAAATAATTTTCTCATATATTTATTAAAATTACTGAAAGGCTGTAACAAATATGACTTAATTGAATAGCATTAAGATTTAAAAGTATTTATAGTTGTATCTATCATCAAATTATTTTTCATAAAACAAGCTCAAAATTAATCTTAAAAAAAACGTAAAAAAGTAATATTTATTATTTTCATAATTGTTGATAATCTTTTTATTTATAAGCAATAAATAATCATTTTGCATTTAATAAATATTTTATAAAAAAATTATGTCAAAATGCATCTAAAAAAATCTAAATGAAAAATAAATTTCTCTCATGATTTTAGGGTGAAATATAACCCAAACAGGCTTCCTAAAATTTCACCCTATTGTTGCATAAGCCTATAATGAAGTGTTTCCAAGAAAGCACACAATGCCTTCAGGGAGAGCCGGACGAGCCTCCGCATGGGTTCCCTTTCACTCGGGTCCGTATTGATCCCTGTATTGGCAGTGCCCAATAAATACGAAAAGCAAACGGAACCCCTTGGTAAAGTCCTTTCAGACATCAGCACAAAACATCCGCAGCACGGAGCAGCATCCCAAAGGTCACTCGATAGCTTCCACCAGACTTTATTAGGACACATACCAACGCTTCTGTTGTTCATAAGGCATGCTTCATTCATGTAGTGTGCAGGATCGAATGGGTCTGTCTGGAAGGCTTTACAGCTCATCCTTGCTCTTAGTTTATATGTCCGTCTCTAGAGGGCAATGTGGCGTGGCGTGCCGTGGCTCCTCTCTGCTGGTGGTCGAGACATTGGATTCAGGTTTCAGAACACTTCTGTGGACAATGAGACAAATTAGAAAGACAGCATGTGCCTATTCACATATTTTATTCATCATTTCAAGATTGCAGTACGCTTTTTTTTAAATCTCCAAGTAGTTAAATATTGAATGTAGGAGATGGTTTTAATCTGGCCCCATTTACTTAACACCGATTTAAAGAAAAAGTTATGAAACTTAACTTAAAAATGGATCATGCACACGCGTATTACATGCACAGTCTACAGTGTTTCTTTACAAAGACACTCCTCCAACTACTGGCCTAGCAGCAGAATAAAGCGTTTTTAATTGGGTTTCGTAGATCGTTTTAACAACATTGTCATCTGTGCCTGAAAAACATAAATTATGGGAGTAATTTCCGTTAAAGTGTAAACAATCAGTAAAAGGTTTGCTCCGACTTTTTCAAAAAACTGGCTACAACGAGATGACATTATTCAACCATTAAACATTAATAAGGACATTTTAAAAGAGTAAAAGCATTAACGAATTACAACCTTCGCTTATTGCTGAGAAAATATCACGGATGTGATAAATGACAACACGTGTCTGTAAATGTCGATATTATGCAACATGTTGCCTTAATCAAAAATGTTAATTACCTGCAAAATCGAGCGATAGTAATTCAATGATTTACAATTAATAAATATTTTATTTATCTGCTTTAGAAAGATTCCAGTAAACACGGCTAATAGGACTAGAAGTGAAAAGGAGAGAAATTACATTTTAAATCATCCGTGTGGAAACAAACCTGGAAAGAGAAGTGAGGATTTGGGGAGAAAACAGAGAGATTCTTAGTGCATTCCAGTGATTTTTTTTCATGGGATATATCATAAATTAAATCGAGAGAGCAGACGACAGTACATTCTTGGCATACTGTTAAAGCGGAGTACACAGGCAAAGAGAAAATAATCAGGAGAAAAGGAAAAGAGCCCTTGCCGTAGATATTTTTGTCATACAATGTCACATTAAAATAGCAAGAATTACGCTATTATCTTGAAGTCTGACCATTAGTCTGACGGCTCATTCAGTAAAAACGTACGGATAAGGATTATTTGGAGTGCAACCTACTGATTTATTTCAGCCACCCATAATCTAAAACGCAGTAGGCTTATTAGGAAAAAGGTGGATAACTCCCCAGAATACCATTGCAATCATCTAAAAATGCCCTATACCAACCACCTAAAACATCCTAGCTACCACATAGCAACAAGCTAATAAACACTCTAGCAACCACCCACGGTACAGGCAAACATCACTATAAAAGACATATTTTCTTCAGAAATGTAAAACTGTGTTTGAAGTGTTGTGTGAGGAGGGATGGTGCTGATGCTGCTGCAGTCTGAATGCGGTTATCCAGGGAATGTTATATCAATAATATCACTGATATCTCTCTTACATTGGCTGGGAACGCTTGTAATAGACTGGATAAGTGACATTGGCCTGAACGGCAAAGCTGCCGTCTTGTTTACATGTGTTCTGCCCTTAGAAATGATCAATTAATTTGGAGAATTTGGAGAGTAAAGCTGGTAACAGTTGCCTTTATAAAGTGACATTGTCAGTGGATAACATTTCAGAGGAAGGCAGTAAAATAGGATAAACAAATAAGTATATATAATTTTTTCTTTTATGTCGCCGAACCCTAATATCTCGAGCACAAAAGAGCGACAAAGTCGCCGCTTCACATCAGTGATCTCGATTCCCATGACTAATGATCGGACTGAGTTCACTGTGCATGCGCTGAGTTCAGGTTGCACGAGCATCAGTCCGTACGGTCACTCACTCCAATGACGCTTCACTCACTCTTGCCGCGCAGTGCCGTTCAGCCGCAGAAGAACTCGTGCAAAAATCAAGCCTTACAGACGCTATCTTGGAAGAGTGGGATTCGCCTTCACTGTCCAGGAGTTCCCAGATTACATTGACATCGACAAAGACGTCGTTACTGATAGAAGCATTTGTTTTCAAGCAGAACGTTGAAGGCAAAAAACAACAAAGCATTTTAGAGTTTGTAAAGAAACCATAGTAACCGCGTGTGCAATACTATCAGAACTGTAACCGAGCGAAATGACTGTGTTATGAGCGAATGTGTTTATGTGTGTGTGACTGTGTTTACGCTGTGAGTGAAATTGTGTTTGCAATGTTGGAGAATATGATTAAAGGTTTGTATGGAGAATGGAAGGTGTTTTTATTGTATACTGGTAAATCTCTGCTGTTAGTTGCTGCACATATGCCTACATACAGTGTATGTACATTTTTATAGCATGCTGATCGCTTTATCAAACAAATCGCCATATTGGTTATCTTGACGCTTTTTTGCAACAACCGAGGCCGTCGACATAACTGGGTTCCACTGTAATTAAAATAAACCCTAGTGATGTTTTCTTGTTTATAGTGTAAGATACATGCCTCTTTTTTAACCTGGAATGCATTTAAAAATCAATTAGAACTGGAGCATGAATATGTATTAGACTGAAAGACCAGATTAAATATTGCCTCTTCATTTCAGAAGACCAAAACTCTGTAAACTATAGGTCATATTTTATAGTTTTGTCTGAGAAATTACATGTCCACTCCCTTCCAGTCAAGGACGAAAATTGGAGTCCAAGAAATAGCCGTTCATGTTTGAATAAAATCTTTGAAAATGAGGAGGAATGATGCTTAAAAACAATCTGTTAGAACAAAAAAAAAAGCTTAATTTACCCAAACCTTTTTTTACTGGCAGCACTGTAGGCTGAGCTGAGTTTTAACAGACGGGGTCCAACAGCAGGGACCTGCTCAGCAAGATTTAGATTAAGGCGCCAAACCACTCAGATGTATAATGTTTACAGAGAGAAGGAACCTCTGTGTGTTTTAGGGAGAAAGAAACAGTTTTTATTTTTCTAAGATCAATAGCCAGCAGAACAAGACACGTCCAGGGGCAAGGTTATGTCCTTGAGGCTTTCTTGCCAAACTTTCTAAAACCAGCAGAGCTTGTTCGTAAGCATCTCTGCTTCCTACAACCTGGCCAGTCATATTCACTGAAGGGACGCGGGGAGATAAAACGCATGAAAGCGTGGCCTACGGAAGACGCATGGAGCTGCCAAACGGTGGGCTGAGAGCCTGGGCTGAGACAATCCTCATGGAAGCGTTCCTTTCCAAACACTCCCTAACGTCCGCTTTTTTTATCTTAATGTGGTCCTTCCTCTCCCTGAGAGAAAGAGTGAGCTGTTGGCTGGCATTAAGCTGATTTTGAAGTGGTGCTCGGCTGTTATGTGACCTCCAAAGAGAGAGGAAAAAGTAAAAGAGGAAGGAAAGGAGCAAAGAGATAAAGACAGAAGGTCGTACAAACAAGAGAGATTTCATCATGGTGCGATGGAGAACGGCCCCGTTTCAACGATCAAAAGGAAATTCTCTAATGAAGACAACTTCTGCTCATTTAACACAAAGCTAACTTTGGATGCACTGAGCAAACTTAGAAAACAGGAATCTGTGTGCCAGATTTTCTCTCCTTTACAGCTTAGTCATTAACACAGAAACTGAGACTTGACAATCTGTTCTGATGATAAACAGCGCTCACGTTTATAGCGTTTAACTGCTACTGCATTTGAGAATCGTTGTTGAACACAGTTGATTTGAAATCAAGCCAAACAGACACACTCCTCCCTTCATTGCTCCACCGCCAAAACACATGAACATGCAATGCAAGAGTGGATAACTCTTTATCATTGTCAAGTAAGAGTTCATTGTGAGTCGCAATCAGCAAAGCAGCTCCAGACAAACGATGACACTCAAAGCTGTTACTACAGCTACCGTTACAACAGCAGTGTATCTTGATTCTGTGAAAAAACAAAACCAATGTTACTCAAACAGAATCAACGCAATCTCGGCATCTGTTTTCAGGCCATTCCACTTCAGTCTCTCCAGCATTGGAAACTTTTCTAATATCTTTCTTTCTAATAGCTATCTTTCCAGCAGCTGAACCAGTAGAGCATTGGTGCTTGCAACGCCAAGGTCATGGGTTCGATCCCAGGGAAAGCAAGAACTGATTAGAATGTCAATGTGTTTCTTGAATGCAATACAAGTCACTTTGGATAAAAGCGTCTGCCAAATGTAATATTAATGTCAGGTTGGGTGAAGGGATGGAACGAGGACTAAATAGTGCAAAGAGAATGGAGATTTATTTACAACAGAAAACAAACAAAACTCAACAAATCAGCCCCCGAGGGGGAAAAACAAGACTAGAACATGAACAAGACTAGACTTGACTAGAAACTTGACATTAACTAGGACAGCATGAACACAACCATAAAGCGATGACGAAACAGCACAAGACAGCAAACACTGAGGGATTAAGTACACACAGGAGGAAGGGTAATTGAATGGGAAACAGCTGGGGCAAATGACAAGAAAACAAGGAGGGAGGAGAACGCAAAGGCTAGACACGAACACGCAGCCAATGCGGACGCGCATCGCCGTGTGTTCACATTAGACAAAAGACGACATGCAGGTGGTGACAACCAAACTACACGCGCAACACCAAAACACAACATGAAAGCACGCGGCTGAAGTAAACACGAACCACAAGGACACAAGAGCACGCGGTACAAGCAGAGCTTGAAATCGCGCCCACTCACATAACGTAGAGTGCGCGAGAACGAGCAACCACTCGTCTCACGCACTCACGACAAGGGCGAACACACAAGTTATGAATGTCCGAACCCCGACACAAAACCAAGACCGAACAAGACCATCTGGGTATCGGACACTATAACCCGCACACAAGACATTACACAGACAAGAGTGCACGCGATTCAAACAGTCGAAGCCGCGCACACACACACAAAACTCGAGACGGTAGTGTCAGAGCTCTCCCACAACAACAAGAAATTACTAGACCGAATGTGGCAGAACCCTGACAATTAATGCCAGTCCTAAAGCTCTGATCAGAACCCTTCTCTTTACAGTGACATTCCTCTGACATTTTCTCTTTTCTAATGTCTCTCTGCATCTCTCTTTTTACAGTATTTCTTCAAATCTCCCTCTTACTCTCTCTCTCTCTCCTCCCATCATGAGTGGACACGATCGGCTGCAAGTTTGTTGTGGTGCTCTGTTCCAACCATTTTCCACAAATCACTTACTGCACCTTTAATGGAGCCCTCGGTCCTTTTTTTCTCAATGAAATGTTTTACATGAGAAGTCATATCAGTGGCCTAGAAAAAGCTGTTTTATTCTACATGTTGGCCTCATGGGAGCCGACCATGGAGGTCTATAATACCTGGAGAAAGTATTAGCATTCACATTCATCTCACTGGCAGCTGCTTGGCAGGAACAGGACCTTTGTTAATGGGACCAGAACGTTTCAAGCAAAACATCCAGTTTTAAACAAATCCAGTAAAAAGGAACCAAACCTAAACCTGCTTCATGCAGTGAAACCTCTACTATAATACACGGAAAATGTTTTTGGTGCTTGTTCAAGTTTCCTAATTAAAATGGGCTGAAGCAACACAATTGCCCAACATTTTGTCACAACTTCATTTTACTTTATTTAATCCACTTAAATATGACTTAATCCAATTAAATTGGGCAAAGGATGTTTTGTTCTACGCATGCTTTGGATAGGTTTGGGAAAGTAAATATTGAACTTAAGTGTTATTTTATGCATGATATTTTGTCATAACTGTTAATGTTCAGTTATGATAAAATAACATGCATAAAATGCATAAAACACCAACAGATATTTCCATTTGCTCAGAAACACAGAATTGTAAACTGGAATCTTTTCAGTATAACTGAGCTGGAAAAAATGTATGTCTAGAAGTAAGAGAAAAAAATGGTGTATAAATATATATATATATATATATACATATATATACACACACGCACGCACGCACGCACGCACGCACACACACATATTATAATAATTGTATTCAGTAAGGAATAATTAAAATGTGAGTGTAAGGACATTTATATTGTTACAAAAGTTTGAACTTTCTATTCATTATAGAATCCAATATATTATATAATATTCAAATCCAAAAGTTTTTGTCTGTTTAAAGTCTTCTTATTGATATTTTACATAATACAATATAGCAGCAATTTCAAAAACAAATTGAGATGAAAAACAAAACCTCTTATTTTGCCCCAACACAGCTCCCGATTCCCACTGCGCTATTACACATTATCTTCAACACATTCTTAATCTCTTCTGTACCATATTATCATGGCCTTACAGTGCCTGATAAATTCATTTTAAAAACGGAGGGAAAGAAAGAGAATAAACAACAACAATTAGACAGCGAAAATGTAATTTGGATCCACTTGCTGTATGTCAGCTCTGGCAATTGACTAAAGCCTTTAATAGAGCACAGAATCTTCTGTAGTGTAAGATGATCTATAAGATACTTTCCAGTAGCTCATACAGTAGAGCATTGGTGTTTGCAACGCCAAGTTCATGGGTTCGATTCCCAGGGAAAGCAAGAACTGATTAGAATGTCAATGTGTTTCTCGAATGCAATGCAAGTTGCTTTGGATAAAAGCATCTGATAAATTCAAAAATTTAAATGTAAAGTTCACTAATCTAATGGCTGAAAGTTGGTGAAGAACTGTCCTTCCACTGAAGCAGAGGGTTACAACAGTACAGAAGTCACAGTTCGGTATGTACCTCGTTTTTGGAGTCATTGTTCTTTATACAGGATAGTTCGGTACAGCACGGAAAAGCAACAAATCCCCAATGCTAGGTTTCTTGTCATTTATTTTGAACAGTAGTGCAAAAATTACAGTTTGTTCCAGCATTTAGTCCCCCTGAGGTAGTTGGTACAGCACAGTCTCTTTTAGTGTAGAAAGCACAGAGTGCAATCTTGCATAATCATATTTTTTTGTAGGGCTGATAAAAACAAAAGGTGTTTGGTCACAATGACCTACAAATCTCAAATGCATCTCTTGTGTTATAGAAGTACAAAATAAATAGAAAAATGCAAAATAAAGCTTTTACAGAGATTAGTTTTCTTTGCGCGTGAGAGTTCATTAGCATGCAGTGACAGTGGCGGATGCACAGAATAAGCTCAATATTATGCTTTTTCAAGAAGTCACAGAAAGATGAGCGAGAAGGAGAAAAGGTGCCTACTTCTCCTTTCCACAAAGAGACAGTGGCTTCCCATTCCCAGGATATTTCATCTCTGGTCTTACACGCACAATGCCAAATGATTTTGTCGCATTATAACAGCAGAAACAACTTAAAACACTGAACATGAGAGTTCAAAAACATTAAAAACAATATTACCGACCACAAAATCGTTATGTATGGAAAAAAATGCTCTTTCCTTAGAAAAAAACACTAACTGGATTTTGTTATACTACCTTTAGTGCAATAAACTAAATATTGAAACATTATGCTGCATTCTCAGTCACAAGAAGCACTACAGTGTCTATACGATGTTTTAATGGAAACATTGGCTGCGTCCAAATTCACATATTTCCCTAATATATAGAAGGTGAAAATAGTATGTGATAAAAGAAGTACGTCCGAATTCACAGTACTCATAAAAGAATAGGCAAAATGATTCTGGAGTGCATGCGGCCACAGGAGAGGATTTGTGAATGACAGTGAACTGATGCTGGTAGGTCACATGATAATCTTTTTTCATACAGTTTATAGAACTGTTTTTTCAGTGTTTGCAAAGTACAGAAATGCCTTGAGATATCCCTTGAGGTATCTCAAATCATTTTTTTCCCATAAGAAAGAACAGGAAAAAAAATTATCTGTTCCGGCACTCTAAAAAACTCCCTTATTAGTGCTAATAACAATGGAAAAACATGTTTTTAATTGCTATAGAGACACACACACACACACACACAATTATAGTATAGGATTCCTGTGATATAAAATAAAATGTGGTTTCAATATTGAACACTCATAACTTGTGCTGCTCCCAGCTTAATACTGGTGAATCACTCGTTGCCCCCGGTAACCCCCGCTGTAAAACCAAGCTGCCTCTAGTGGAGATCATATGCAATTACACATAAATGAGGAGCTTGAGCTGCTCCGAACGCTTGCTCGTATCTCAGAACACTCATATGTCGGGACGTTCGTATCTCAAGGCATTACTGTACTTATACAAAATAAGTAAGCTCAACTACTCAAGAGAGAATGTGATTTCGGATACTTTCCTTTTCTCCTTCAGGTCAACTATAGTCATGGCAGAGCACTAAGCAGGCAGGACTAATAATAAATGATTACAAAACTTTACCTCCGCAAGATATGACAACCCATCATTTAAAATGTTTTCATAATCAGTTGTTAACAGCAGAGAAATGCCCATTTAAGTTCTAAATAATAACTTTTACTGCTCTGTAAAGTGCTTCTGAAACTATAAATACGTGCGGCAAAATATTCAGGGTGAGTATCGCGGTTTACAGAGTGCTTTCTTATTAGCAACAATCGGCTATGAATCCTAGTTTTATCCTCATCATAAATCTGTGCACAGTCCATAAAGCCATAAACCTGTCACAAAGCCAATGACCAATAATTGAGAGTGAACTCAAGGCTTTGCAGCTCTAATGGTATTCTGATACTAGAGATCCATCTCTCTCTTCCCACCGCTCATTAATGCTCATCTTCCCACATTTGGAATGCAGTGAGTGTCTGCTCTCCGCCCTCCTCTCACCTGCAGGCCATTTCCAGCCCTTCCTCTGCATCTGTCAGCCCACCATTGAGATGCTACATGCTGCACATCCACAGCACGCACTTCTTTATCCTGTGCGCTCTCGCTGCGTAATGATGGAGACAAGCTGTGCGCTTTTAAAAATATATTAAGCATCTGCCCCTGGGATCTCGCCCTTCCGGCAGGGAACAGCAGAATGACCGTCATACACGACAGCTGGCTCACACGACTCGGATGGGAAGCTGGCTGCGTTAATAGGATGGCAGTGTCGATTCATCAGGGGTAGAGACAGATCAAGAGAGCGATCTGTATGTTTGTAAATATAACCGTGTATCTGCACTCCTGGGCATCCGCAGCAGAACGCTGCACTTCTTCCAGCATATTAATCGAGCAAGGAAAAAAGGCCTCCTTCACATCAAAGTGGGAGAAAAAAGGACAAGACAGGATGGCTGTGTCATGCACTCATACACCCTCACTCTCTTTCCATCCTACTGCATCTCGCCTTTCATCCATCCACCCGCTTCAATCTGTTTTTGGACGTTTTAGTGCAAGCGCTGATGACATCAAATTTGGAAGCTGAATTTTCTCATTTTTGTTATGTTGAAAACTTAAAAGCAAATTGAAGAAAGAAAAACAACAACATTTCTTTAAATTTGTTTGTTTATCTTTATTTAACCCTATAATCCATATGAATGGAATCCTACCCATCCAAAATCGCATAATGTCTGAATGAGCAGGTTCTACATTTGAGAACTTCATTGCTGTTAAAAGATTATGGATGTGTGTAGTATGAATAAAGGCTGTGAATTTGACCCTCTATTCATACTATTATGCAAAATTCACTTTTATAAGGTGTTCGAACATAGATATGCATCGACGGTATGTGTAAACAGCCAGCGTATAATGTAACAATTGTATAATCCCAATAACTCATAAACAGTCCCTCCAAACAAACAGTTCCTGATTTTATAAGTCACACCCATAACTGGTGATAGTCCCATAACAGTCCGCAATTTCAAAGGCTCAATCTGAAATCGTATACTTCCCTACTATATAGGGAAGTATTCAACAAACAGCGTGTGACAAAAGATGTCAAAATTCACAGTACTCAAAAAAGAGCAGGCAAACTGTACAAGGATGACTTACTACTTCCATGGACTCTTTACTATCCCATGATGCCACGGGAGAGGATTTGTCTGATGACTGCAAGGAAGTAAGGGATCAACTTAAAACTCTTTAATAAGCGAAAACAAAAACACTTTAAATACAAACTGAAATGGCACACTTGTGCATAAACAACAGAAACTCGTAAAGATTAGGAGAACACGGAACGTAGAGACACGACCTGAACAGTGACATGGGATCGTTACCAATCGACAAAGACAAGGGAGAACACGAGGGTTTAAATATACATGATAATGGAAAACACCTGACACTACTAACAATGGGAGTGGCAAACGAGACGGAAACACTAGAGGATCACACAGGAGGAAACAGGAAGTGACGAGACACCACATGACTGTGACAATGACAACATGGGTAATGTGATTATTCTGGATTAGATTTATACTACACACATTCATACTAAATAAAACATACATTTTCAGCATAAGTATCTACTCAAGAGAGCATGCAATTTCGGACACAGCCAATGTCTGCACCAAAAATACATGATAAATGTTCTGTTATTGGACGTATCAACGTACATAATAGGTCCACTTCAAGTATTATCAAGCAGGACTGTGTGTACCATGAATGCAATTAAATGCACTACATCCACTGCCATTTTAGCATTGCCACGTGAGCTATAAGAATGAGTTGAATTGATTCCCTGCCATAATATGTGAATATCCATGAATAATGTGAATTCAGACCTACTACTCATTTAACACCTGCTTTTCATCTTCTACATAATAAGGAGATATGCATATTTGGAGACAGGGTTGATGTCTGATGCACATTGAACTGATTTTAAATTAATTTATAAAGTTTTAAGAAAATAAACAATATTATTGTAAATTGTACCCCAAAATACTGTGTTGAATCGAAATTCCATGGGAAATGAATATAGTTCAAATTATGCAATCTTGGGGTAGTGATATAAACATGTCTCTGTACTGTATAACTGTGCTGTAAACCTTAAAGAGATATATTTACCTGACCTTACCCTTAAAATTGCTTTCCTGTGCATTCTAACATCAAATCAGTAGCCATGTTTTGCCTTGCAAGAATGAAAACTGCATGCTTCTCCCCACACACTCAAAAAAATTGGAAAAACATCTTGCATGGACTCAAATCTATTCTCCTCATTCAGAGAATGAATAGGCTTGCTATTATTCTACATGTATAGGAAAAATCAATGTGAACCTGGCAATGTGCAGGACCAATTCTTCTTTATATAACAACAAAACAGCACACAATAAGGTTAAAAGGACAGAAAAGAACAGCAAGTAATACACGCCATTCCTTCGACGGTGCTTTCAAACAGAGATTCCCAACCAGCTGGTTCTTGGAAAGATTTTACTCTTGCTTTGTTAAACCTGAAAGTCTACAAAACGTATCATTAAAATCTGTACTGATTCACTCATATACATATTTCATACTTCTGTGGTAGCCTATTTATATTCCACCATACAAAGAATGAAAATTACTGTTGTTAACCCAAGTCCCATTTGGATATCATTTATAAAATATAGCTGCAAGCAGTCATTATGAGGCCAAGCACAAAGAAGGCAGAGTAAATCAGACCAACTTCAACAATGTGCAAATAAAGATATATTAAAATGAGTTTTGGCTGAAAAATCTAAAATACAATCACTACTGGTTTGTCACTTTTGACCATTTAGGTGGTGCTGTGACTAAATTAGACAATGACACATGCAAAGTTTGGTGTCAATATACTTGCGTAACTTTTCTGATGCAGCAAATGAAAACAATGTTTTCTATCGACACAAAATCCATAACCTTTTGGCGCCATGGTCTGAAGATGATACAATTCGAGTTTTGTGAAAATCTGAGCAGCAGTCTAGGAGTTAAAAAAAAGTAGGATTTTAAAGGAAATAAAAATGGCTGACAGGAAGTTTGGCGGACTATCGCAGGATTGGTATGTTTAATTACAATGGGTTAATTTAATCAACAGTTGCAAATGACATCAGAGAAAAGAGGGGGATTTTGATTTTACCATGGTTAAAATCTTATTAACATAAATGTGAGTGGCAGTTGGTGGCGCTAGAGATATAGAGTTAGAGACTCCAAATTTGCTATGTTGAAAGTTCAGGCTATCCTTTATCAGTGTGCTAAATTTTATAACTTTCCCACAAACCTTTCCATGGGCTGCCATTGATAACCTTCAGAGCTTGCCCTTTAATAAAAAGATTGCCATTAGCTTTTTCTTCGAGAAAGTTTGTCTATGATTGTGCCCAGAACTGTCAAGACAAACAAACTCAGGTGTCTCAATAAAGTCAGTGGAAGATACATTTCCAGCCACTATTTTTAGTCTAAAAGTGAATAATTGTAATAACAGTCATTGCTAAGTGCCCGCCTAAAGACAAGGGGAAATCGAGCTTTTGAAGTCCCCCCCCCCCCCACGCTATGGAACAATCTTGTATGTGCAGTTACTTATGCATGAACCCCAACTTACGAAACGCTCTACGTACGAAAAGTTAGACATACGATAAAAGATTTCAGGGTTTTTTCCGCCCGAGTTACAACAAAATGATCGAGATGCGAAAACGAAATCTCGGCGAGGCGACGATTTCAGAGTTTTGTTTAGATATTCGCGCTGATTTTGGTTCGGGTTGAATGAAGGCTACAGTTTGTCCGGTCAGAACATTGATGTCTCACTCAGGGAATGATAGATCGATAAAACCTCAACGATTTGCACTAATTCTCTGTATTTCAGTCAATAAACTATATACAATCTTCAGCCGATCTCTTTAATCATCCATCAACTCTCTTCTGTCACGACACTTCCTGAACTCCGAGGGAAAGTTTGGAATAGTCCATTTCGCACTGAATGACAGGGATGGCTGGAATAGTCCATGTAAGAAGGGGAACACTTTTTACAATCCTGCTCTCCTATTGGTCAACCATGTATGTGAAGATTGTTGCTGAAGTCAAAGGGAAGAAGAGGGTGCTTTTCATTGAGTCGAAAAGGGAAATTATTGAGAAGTATAAAGCTGTGATGCGCTTAATCCCATGCTGAATATGGTGTTTTTGTAGCGTTTGGAACGGATTAGTCAATTTACATGTAAAAGCCTGAACGATATACGAAAAGTTCGACATACGAAACCAACCTCGGAACGGATTAATTTCGTAAGTCGGGGTTCTACTGTATACATATGTGGATATGTAGATGTGTATATGGTGATTATATCTCTTTGCCTCTGCCTCAGTTTTGTTCTGTTTTCTATTTATTTTCTATTTTATTTCTTATTTTATTGTTTCTTTTATACTTTATGTACAATTTTCTTCAACCTGTTGTACAGCACTTTGGTTGTCCTTTGGCCATTTTTTTAAATGTGCTTTATAAATAAACCGAACTTGAACTTGAACTTGAAGTGACTCAAAAGGGGACAAATTGAGTTTGGTGTCCATAAGCCCTATTGTCAGAGATACTAAAGACAAAAAAGGCTGCACTACTTTCAAACTTGGCTTATATATGGCATCCATCCATAAAACTTTCTATAGGACAGTGCTGGTCATACAGTCTCAGGTTTAGTGCCAGCAAGGTTTTTAGAATATAGCCAGACCATTCAATCAGCAGGACTCAATGCTATCTTCTAACACATCACTCTGCCAATGACTGAGTATGATAGACTTCTCAATTTGCCACATTCAGACACACAAGTCTGAAGAATGTCTGTACAAGCAGGCATACATTCTGGTGATTTCAATGATGAGTAATAAGAACTAGATGTTCTACAGGAACTATCATGCAAAAAATACATTAGTATCTTCTGGTGAAGATCCATATTTGGCACCTACAGGGAAGAAGCTCTACACAGGCGAGATTTATCAGAGAAAGAAGTGCTCTGCAATTGGAGGTCTGAAATGCATTTCTCCAGTTCTGTGATAAGAATGATTCAGTTGGGATGGAATCATCAGCAGCACCAAGAACAACACTGTAAACAACAAAAAGCCAATTTACTCAAACATTCTTCCCTAAATTAATCAAGGATCATCAAGTTTTTCTAATATGGTCTTCTTTGTGTTAGCATGCTTTGTGTTTTCTTTTTTCTTACAAATTCAACTATTTTTAAAAGTGTAATGTTGCTGTTTGAGCATGAGAAAGGTCTGCAAAGTAACAAAGTCACTCCAAGCTGTGTAATTCTCTACATCCCGAATAGATTAGTTATTTGGGGGTTATTTGACTACTACAGATTGTAGTCTTGAGTTTTTTTCCAGGTAAGTACAATTTTCCTCATCTAAATACTTCCTGCCAAGGCATATGAAAGGTCTGGTTGAGTTGTGTTAGTAGTGTGTTGTCGTCATATCCAAGTGATGCTGAAATGTATAAGAGAATTATTTACAAAATAAAAACGTACCACTGTGAATCATCCTGTTCTTGCTTGCAAATGTGGCCCTGATCGATCCACTTGTTCTTCTACATTTTCATTATCTGACTCGGGTAAAACTGACACCATTGTTAGTGTTTACACTCTGAGAGGCCGAATCTCACAGCTATGGTAAGGGCCCATTTCCTAAACACACTGACCCAACCGACCAATAAGAGCACGTTGTGATTTTTGGAAGGAGGGGCTTCACAGAGACAGGAACTAAACAGAGCGTTACTGACAGACTGGGAGCCGCAACAATTTAAAATATTTGAAATACGTGAAAAATCTTGTGTTTTTTGAACATTCATTCTAACATTGTTTTAATAACAACAAGTGCATGAAGTTCAAAAACAACTTTCTGGTAACTTTAACATGTTGAATTTAAGCAGTGCACAATTGAAGCTTAAACACATGTGTATAATTAGCCGTCTTACTCCTGTTCAGTGGATGTGATGAGACTTTGTCTAATCGATGTTCTGTTTCTGTTTGCAAATCAAGTCCTGTGGGTCCTGACCTTAACCAATGATCTGTGATGCATCCAGCTAGAGAGAAACTTCTGTTTTCCTCTCCACTCATTTCTGTACGCATGATCCCAGTTTGACTCCGCAATACTGAAAGCTCATTACCGCGCCTTTATCATTTACTCATCATTTCCTGCTAGTCAAATGCCATTTTTGTAAAGGTTTTTGTTTTACTCGACCCCAGCTGACTTTCTATAATAAAGTGCCCCTATTATGCTGTTTTAAAGATCTTCTACAATAGGTTTACATGGGTTCAAGGGAAGAAGAAAACATTTTTTTTTCCTCATAATATATTGCCTTTCATTACATACATAAGACATATGGCACTCTTTTGTGCAAACCACAGAGAACACAGCTTGGACCACAGGGAACATCCACACACGGAGAAACAACATCAACGATTCGACAAAGACATGGAAACACAGGAGGGTATATATAACAAGACAAGATGGGACACATGTGACAAGGAAGAACAAGTGCAGGACAGGACATGGCATATACATAGAAGGGACCCGGATGTGAACAACATGACGAGATAGTGACACCAGGCTTCAACTACTTGTATGAAACTTATTTACTGTATCGTAAGCACTCTTGTGTACTTTTGCATCTTCAGGATGAATCGCTTTCTGTATTCCTTTAATTGTAAGTCACTTTGAATAAAAGCATCTGCTAAATGAATTAAACTAATTTGCAAAAAAATTATCCATCCATCTTCCAAATGTTCTAATTGTCCTATGATTATATATATTGTCACAGATCTGCCCGACTCAATCTCCCGAACCCAACACCCTCCGTCATCTGATTACCAATCCCGTACTGCAGCTCATCACGCTGACTTCACAAGCACACACCTCAGCTCAGTTCATTGCCCGTTCGCATTTGTGCAAAGTTTCAGTTTCTCCCAAACTTTCAAAGCCACCAACAGCCTTCATGTTCCTACCTCCTGTACCTTCTCCAGTGTTTCCTCCGCTCCTACAATCCAGCGTCTGTCTCCATCTACTACTTACCAGATCATCGAGGGATATGCATTCATCTGTCCTCCTTCCGTCTCATCCACGATCTCCTGTGAGAAAAGACATTCCATTACTATCTTCATCATCACCGTCTAAATATCTTTTGAACTTCTCACTTTGTTGCTGTTAATAAAGACCTTCTATTGCACTCATTTCCATTCTGAGTTCTCTCCGTAACATATATTAGTGCTGGCAATCCATTCAAAGATTAACTAATTAATCACACATTTGTTTCTCAAATTACTCCTGATTAATAAAACCATACATTAAGCTTATTTTTATATTGTAATAATTTCACATTTAGTCTCTAAATTAACACAAAGACTGTTGCCTATATTTTAAATATCTGTTCAATCACCTATATGAATACTGATACTGATGTCTCTATAAAGTATATTTTAGTTTCCTCGATTTTAATTTAAGTGAACTCAAAACAATCTTCACATAAACCCATTATAATTAAATGTCACATTGGCCTGTGTCCTTCAATATAGCAGCACTTAATGTTTTCTTGTCACTCAATCAGATCAAAAAATTTATCGTTTTCATTGTTTTTGACCCTTGAAACTTTGTAAACAGTGATTTTCCGGCACGTCTAAAAGGTAGATATACAGAAATTGTGTGTATGCGTTTATGTGCGTGTGTGTGTGTGCGTGTGTATGTGTGTGCATGCATGCGTCCATGTGCATGCGTGCGTGTGTGTATGTGTGTGTGTATGTGTGCATGTGTGTGTGTGTGTGTGTGTGTGTGTGTGTGTGTGTGTGTGCGTTTTTAAACATCTCTCCTCCACACCTTTGCACAAGTGCAGTGGGATGTTTACAGGAAATAATGCATGTATACACACCACACAGTTTGCTCTTCAATCAGCTGCCCATCACACTGGAAAACCCTCGAAAGCATGCGGCTGTGCTTTTGGGTGCAGTTTGGGTTGAATTAAGCTCAGCGAAGCATGAAAAGAGAGAGGAAAGACGTGCGTCGGTGAGAGAGCACAGTTTGTTGTGCATGGAAATAGACCTAAACACACCCTGTTCTCTGCTGGTTGTGGGGTAACACAACAATACGTTCATCTGCACACACAATACACATTTACATTAACATGCACACCCACTTTTGAATTACTTTGAGATGAAGACTTTCATTTTAAATTCGCCTGAAGGGTAGAAGCACTTAAGTGGAAAACTAATCATAAAATCATTGTCTGTGCAGATTGACATCATTATAAAGAGTTCTCAAACTCAAGCGTAAATTATAATGTTTCGTTTTCTTGTTAGACAGAGCGAGCTGAAGGATATTAAACAGATGATTTATGCTGCCCCAGACTATATGCTCAAATGAAAGTTATTTTTCAGTACAAACGTTGAATACAACTGCAAGTGCATTAAATGAATCATATCTTATACTGCAGTATTTTATTCTTCCTCCCGTTTTCCCAACCTCTCTCTGACTTCAAATCCATCAGGTTGTTTCTGCATCTGAACTGTTAAGAGACATACATGAAAATGTTCATAATTCATAATGAATAATGTGTGTGTGTGTGTGTGTGTGTGTGTGTGTGTGTGTGTGTGTGTGTGTGTGTGTGTGTGTGTGTGTGTGTGTGTGTGTGTGTGTGTGTGTGTGTGTGTGTGTGTGTGTGTGTGTGTGTGTGTGTGTATGGGTATAGACACAAATGACAACAAATAAGAACCATTGAAGTCCCATTAAAGTAGGCTGCTCATTAGTAAATCTGCATTTCCGCAACATTAATTAGCATGGTTTATGCTGCCCACAATGATTGTTTTCTTTTTTCTGTGAACTATTGGCAGCTAAATATATTATTAATAAAATTCTGATAAAAAATAGCTTGTAAAATTGTTAATAATTCAATAATACATTTCATCGAAGATCAATTTGAAGGGGAATTGCTGCACCTTTCAAAAGATCTTCCCTGAAAGTGCACAGGTGGCTGTCAGCACTGCATTCAACACAACTGATGGAGGGAGTGAGAGAGAGAGAGAGAGAGAGAGAGAGAGAGAGAGAGACATCTGAAGCAAAAGACTGTTGTGAATGGTGCTAATCTATCAGAAGCTGAGATATGGCGGTGCGATAGAGATGTACGTTAAATGAAGGTAAAATGCAGTCAAGCAGTTGTGGATGAGATTTATAGTTATTTACCAGCAGATGGGAGGGAGATGATGAGCTACGAATGAAAGATTTATGGTAAGAAGAAAGAAACCCATCCAAGATTGCACCCAAAACTAATGTTGCATTCAAGTCATGTCAGAATGATCATATAGGAGATGAATGCACAACAATGTCAACATTGCCAGTGGAAAGCACGGCTGTTTTGTTGAGCCCAGACCTTCTGAATTGGGGGCTTGGCAGAAGTTAATGGTATTAGTAATAATTAAGGTGTAATTGTGAACGTTGACTGTATAATTTAGCTTGAATGCATTCTGAATACTGTTCTTAAAGAATAGCAATAAAGCTTGTCAGAAAATGATTTGGCAGGCTTGTGCGAAAACACATCTTTGTTGTAGCTAATGTGTTCTAATGTGCTTAATTTGTTTTGTTGTTGTCTTAGTCGGTAGGTGAAAAGAAATAATTATTTCACAGCCAAATTGACTTAATTGCATTTAATCTTAACAACAAAAATACTCAAATAAATGCTGTTTTTTGAATGTGTCAAAGAATCCTAGAATGAATGTGTCATTGTTTCATTTACCTTTATGTATTTTTTTTTTACATTTACAAAGTGACATTTACATTCCATTTAAGTTTTACCTTCTTTTCTAATTATGTATGCATTTCCTGAGCATTAGCAACATGCTCTACTGTTTGAGCTTCAGCAAGTTAAATATTAAGCAGCACATCAATGAAAATAATAAGAAATGTTTATTAGAAGGATTTCTGAACGATCATGTTAAGCATTAAACTACTCATTAATTTCAACTTTTAATCTGCTGCTTGAAAACACTTATGCAGTAGAAACTATATTCATTTGTATGTTTAAAGGCAGGGTAAGTGATTTGCTCCAAAAGCATTTTTTTGCTGGTTGAAAGTCTCTTCACATCCTAATAGCAATCACAAGTTAAATGCTCAAAATGTATTTAAATGTATATCATATGTGGAACGTATAGGACCATAACATGTTCAGCTAATCATTGCATTCTGTCCGAAACAGCAGTCGCCTTTTACATTTCCTCCTGAACCAAAACAACAAGCTTATGCTGGAAAGAAATAAAAACCCATTAGACATTATACTCAGTTCGTGACTCGAATTACGCATTTCAATGGTAAGACTATCAACTCTGAAATGAATCTGCAGCAGTCAGGTTATACAGGTCATTGCTCTTTAAGTTGTTTGTTCATTATTATTGTAATGTTATGTGCTGTGAGATATGAGGACGATATAACGCCGTCTCTCGTCTCATAACGCTTTGCAGAATCTGCCGTGATCGTTTATGTGTTTTCTCAAAGGAGTCGTAGCTTTGGAGATGCTCTGAAAGGATCTCAAACCTAGAGAAAATTGCCTTTCTACCTTTAATAAAAAATTACCTAAATTTAAGGTTATAGTTTATTACGATGGTCCTCTTTAGACATTCTACTAAGAGTAAGTACCTTTGCAACTACGTCTCAATTAACTCTCATTAGAATATAGACTTTTTAAGGTTAGCTTTAAAGCTTAGTTGGGTAGGGTTTAGTAGGCTAAACCCTTAGTAGGCTTAGGTTTTAGGCTTAAGGTTAGGTTCAGGGTTAGTAGAATAAGTTGGCATGGACATGCAAAGTTATTTATAGTCAGCAGAATGTCTTTTGGGGGACCATCAAAATAAAGAGTTATGAGATATTAAGCAGGCAGTCTTCTAATACTCTAATGACTGGTAGTTGACATGAAGTTACTTAAGGTATAGTTAATAGAATGTCTAAAGTGGACTTCTGAGCAGGACTTAACCGGCTCTGTAGGAGGCTAAAGCTAACAAGGACGCTTAAGACCGGGAAATCTAGCCTCAGTCGCTTGCACACCTCTCGGGGCAAGGGAAGTAAGGTTTACATGTGCAGCTCTCACTAGTTGGTCTCCATTTTAAAAATAAAGTGTTGCCAAATTTAAAATGCTAATTCTAAAAGGATTGAGTTAGGAACATGAGCAACAAAGGAATGGTTACTTGAAACGTTCAACGTGTCGCAAGACAAAAAAGTGCAATCTGAAATAAAAGGAAACACAACTTAATCACAGATTCACTTTTGATGGAAGCAATTTTTAAGGAGACGTGTGTGTGTGTGTGTGTGCGTGCGTGCGTGCGTGCGTGCGTGTGTGTGTGTGTGTGTGTGTTGAATTGGAGTACCTGTGTGTGAAGGGTACCCAGGTGTCACAGGACTGGTGCAATCTGGAGATTCTGCCATTGATAAATGAGTTACCAACTTTCTTTCTGCCAGCACCACATTCTCCCCTCTCTTTTCTTTCTCCGGGTTCTGGTTTCTCAGATGGTGATATCTCATGAATTCATTGATTAATAAGAGCTGTGATGTTGCTGTTTCTGTCTCTAACATATTGAACTGACCTGCCTGCCAGCGCTTTTTTTGACCCCACAAAGTTTTTAGATTCTGATCCGTTCTGTGCCTTCAGGGAGATCAGAGACGGAAAAAAACACAATGTTCCAGCTCCGGGATCTTGGGTTTGATTTGAAGCGATACCAGGCTCAGGTCAAGCGTCCTCAGAAATACAGCTGGCCATGTTTCAGGCTGGATGAGCAAACTTCCTCTTGAGCCTGCAAAGGTCCCAAAGGGATTACAGATAGTTTACAGGGGGAAATGCATTCGTGAGCATTACCAAACTTTGGTTATGTCTGTACAGAATGCACAAAAAGAGGAATATGGCTGATTTCAAAGGCTTTGGAGGTTGCATGAGCATCTTTGCCTTTGATTTGACCTCCATAACTGCAATGCTTGGATATAAAGCTTTTAATGTTCACCAACAGCTTTTGAGTTAGACTCAACTTTCTTTCACCCTAATACAGAATCGTAGATAGAATTCCATAGCAGATGTGTTGTTAAATTAACGTACAGTGTCATTACGAGGACATTTCATGAGTGTTATAGTTTTTACACTGACCTAAGCACATTTTCTAGGCCTTAACACAGAGAAACGTTATGAACTAGATGAGTAAAGTTTGTCAACAAACTTTAAAGTTGGCTTGAGAAAGCCGGGCCAGAAAGTTTGAAGTAGTTTTAACAGCTTTTAGTTAGGGTTAGTTTGAATTAACGTGAAAACTCATGATGCAAGCAAGATTTAACGTTGACTACTATGTCTCTAGCGGGATTTAGTGTGAATTAGCATGTCTCTAGCAAGATTTAGTATGAATTAGCATGTCACTAGCGAGATTTAGTGTTAATTAGCATGTCGCTAACAAGTTGTAGCATGAATTAACATGTCGCTAGTGATATTTAACGTTAATTAAAAAGTCGCTAGCCAGATTTAACGTTGACTACTTGGTCTCTAGCGAGATTTAGTGTGACTAAGCATGTATCTAACAAGATTTAGTATGAATTAGCATGTCGCTAGCGAGATTTAACGTGAATGAACATGTCACTATCAAGATTTAGTGTTAATTAACAAGTTGCTAGTAAGATTTAATGTTAATTAACAATTCGCTAGCAAGATTTAGTATGAATTAGCAATTCGCTAGCAAGATTTAGTATGAATTAGCATGTCACTAGTGAGATTTAATGTGAATTAACATGTCGCTTACGAGATTTAGCGTTAATTAACAAGTCGCTAGCATGATTTAGCATTGATTAGCATGCCGCCAACATGATTTATTAAGTTTACTAGCATGTCTCAGGTTAGTTGCGAGGGTTCGTCAGTGATAGATACATAGTGGATGAAGCTGAAATACTCTATTTGAGTCAATGTAATAAAAGTGTTCACCCCCTCACTGAAAGCATAAGAAAATGTTCATCTTTAAACGTAATTGTTACGCTCGTGTTTCGGAGGAAGACTCGTTGACGCAGGTACCAGAAACATAGTGGCGTTTATTAACTCAAGAAACTCAAACAAGGAAATAAACACACAGTGAAAACGAGAACCGACAACTGAATAGAGAACACGGAGAACTAAATACATTGACAGTGACGGGGCGTTTGGGAACAGAAAACACGTGACCACAAAAGGCAAAATAAGAGTCCTAGGTGATCGTGACCGTGACAGTAATTTTTCGTAATTTCATAAGTCGAATCAGTTAGAAAAGATATAGCAACCCGAGTCAGAATACGTTGGAGGTCTAGGTCAAGTTTGGTGTTTGTAGCTTGAAAGTCCTAGGAGGAGATGGTGTTTAAAATTTTGCTAAGAATAATAATAATAACCTTAAACAGTAGATGAGTAAGTTGGCTCTCTCAAGCCAACTTAATTACAAAGACATCAGTATGTCCTGGCATGGCCTGAAACCTGAATACACACTGCAACATAAGGAAAAGTAGCTTGTGCTCAGTAGTGACTTAGGGTCAGAAGCGCTTATATAGTGAATTAATGTGAAAACACAGCAAATAAGTGTAGCTGAGAGACTTGTCTGGCCTTCCTTTAAATCTCCCTCTCTAACTGATTTCAATGCCCTCTTGTGTTTATCTGCACTGTTGATCTCTGTGATGGATGAACGCGCTGTCTGTCCTCAGAGTTGCTCAGTCTCAGATGTGGGAGCCAGGTTAAGTTGTCCTTGTAGTCCAAGCCTTATCTTTGCCTGCTTTCATTCAGCCCGGCGGATAAGAGGAAGACAGTCGAGCAGATAGAATCAAGGTTACTAAATGATGGACAGTTTTAGGCTCCTGTCTCAACAGGAATCTGATGAAGGTGTTAATGTGTTTGGTTCTGCTAATCTGGGAAATAATTGGTGCACCTGTTTTGAATCTTTTAATGCTATCACTCCATTCCAGAGGGATTTCTACAGTAACAGCCCATTCCCGCTACCTATTTGATATAATGAACAATTCAATTGCTATCAGCAATATGCATGATATTGTAAAAATGACAATCAAGAGTCTAAATACAGACATGCAGATTTATTTTAATGTTGTTGTTTTTTTTGTCATTCCCCCACTAATCGTTTCCCTTCGGCTGTTTTATTTGGTGTTTAACTTTTCAACAAAATATTTCACTTAGTTTATATCATTAGTTACTAAAACGTAGGGCCCAACTTCACTAGCTCTCATTCATTATCCATTTCCATCATCTTCTTTTCCTTAGATGGTGTTGCTCAAGGATGCACTGTGCTTATGTATACAAACAGATATTATTCTGCATTCAAATCCTCCTGGGAAATTTGTATTTATGAGTTGGGAATCGTGTTTAAAATATCAGGCACGTTCGAGTCAGTTTCGGCGGAGCAAGATGGCGGAGTACCTTCTCTTAATTAACTACACAAAAATACAGCAAGATTTTTTAACTCTACTTCTAGAAAATAAAGAATGTGCATCAGGTGTGTTTTGATTGTAGCGTCAGGGAATAGCCAAGCCTGGTCTAAGATCCCAGGTGAAACCGTGAGGAGATATCAATGCGGTAGACAGGAGAGGGCAAAGAAGGAACTGGAACTGAGGTGGTGCTTGAGGAGGGAGGGAAGGTGGGACCAATATATCACAATATATCAGTCCAGGACATGCTCGCTCACTTCAGTAAGTTTGTGAGGAGGGAGCTCTTTCTGCATCGCAGCATGTGCTGACACTGATATCATCTGGTGATGAGATGGACCGAGGTTAGAACCTCTCCAGACATAGCAGAATCCCATCGCATCCCTCTAGCGGAGTCCTTGCATGTCTGGGAGGTTTACTTGATAGCAGGGTGGCAAAACTGAAGGATGTAGTCCATGAGATTAAGTAGAAAACTCTACTGAAAACTAGTTTATTTTAGCCGTCGGTTGTTCTGTCACAACTATAAACGTCCAAAGATGTACCGTATTTTCCCGCATATAACCCGCAGACGCAGATAATCCGCACCCCCATATAGCCTGCAGGTTTTGGGGTTTTGGTTAAAAAAGCATTGGCATAACCCGCACCTTTATATAACCCGCACCTTTATATAACACGCACCCATAGATTGGTGAACTTTTTTTGTGTAAGTTCACGTTTCAAACGTTGCTCGCATTACATCAATTATCATAACTGTTCAGCTGGGTACACAGTGCTTGTGCGCAAAATTCAAACAACAAAAAAACAAACACAAGTCAGAATCAGAAGAAAAAGAAAAAGCAGTGTACACTGATAACTAACTCAAATATGAGCAGTTGAGTTGGTTGATTGAATGAATATCCATGGTAATGCACAATCGGAGGGAAAAGTGAACAAAGACAACAGGAAATAATGATAAGCAAACTAAAAGTCCATGAGAACAAGTTATTTAATGCTAGAGTTCTAGCTGGACTCATAAATATGCCATTAATCATTTCCACAGTACAGAGGGTCGAGGCGGACCCTGTATTTAGTTTAATTATGATAATGATGCTGTAACGGTTTGATGTTGTGCTCTGATCTTTAAAGACTGAATGAACTGTGAAGAGAGGAATCAGAATTCCACCGTCCTGCTGCATTTTAGTATTTGGTCAAAATCTTTTTTGCAGTGTTTTTCAAAACATATAGAAACCTCATCATACTTTCAGAAATCGTAATAAAGAAAATAAAGCAAGCTTGATGTGAGTCCAGCTCAATTATCCTGTCAGCTTTTTACTGTCAGACTTTGTAGGTCAGTGAATATTAATGAAATTTAGTAATTAGTTTATAGAAGACTAAAAGGGCCAAATGTGAGAATAAAATGACTAAATTATCAGTTAACTAATTCAAAACTAACATTTAGTTCTATAATTAATTTCTTTTGAAATTGACACATAAATAGATTTAGGGCTGATTATTTTATAAAATGTTGGAATGTTTATCAAACGTTATGCAAATGCAATGATTTTTCTTTTTAAGGAATTGACCAATTTTGTTTCTTAATCTATTTGCCAAATACCCGTCTTCATCAATTGGTCAAACGTATTTAAAGATTATTTTTGCACTATTTTATTTTTTGTTTAGAATTAATAAGGCAATCAACAGGTAAAGGCTGTTTACTCTGGGCTAAATTTCACACAGCACTGGGAAAATTCTGAAGAATGCATAAAAGATAAATGAATAAGGAATGCAAAGGCTAGAGCTTTTATCCTCCAAACTTTCAACATGGTGGAATGAATAAATTAACGCAAACAATAAACATCTATGCATATAGGACAACTAACCACCAATCATTTGAGTGAAAGTACGGTGCCAAACAACATTAAAAATTGTTTATTGGTTTTTCAAGACAGATACATTGTTTTTCTGACACACATTGGAATGCATCACATCTGCTTGGTGTGTTGCTTAAGGTGTAGTCGCTAAAGTTAAAAAAATTTTATGCATCCACAGCTCAATCCATATTCGAAAATTTCGCATCCGCAGATGATCAGCACCCCATGCAACCCCTGTGTGACTCTTCAGAGCAAACGAACGAGCTCCGGTCCATTGGTTGTTGATTTACGTGTGCAGTGGAAAGGCGGCTTTACGTCGTTGTATGGGAAACACACTCATGCCCAGTTTTTCACTGGTAGTAGATGCTACATTTCATCACCAAATGTCATCAGATAAGTCATGGGTCAGAATGGTTGATACACATCCAAGTCAGTTCAAGTCAGTCATGAGGTTGTTTGAGGCTGAAACTAAAAGAGACCCGTTTCCTGTGGATAGTGTTCTTGTAATATACCCACAAAAACAAACAGCTTTCAACCAAGTAGGAGGTGCTGCTCATTTATAAAACTGCTTTTAAACAGGACGAGAGTTACTACATGCACTGCAAACATACTGTGAGACCACTGGGAGCATTGCTATCTGACTGAGTGAAGATAGTGTCTGTGTGGCTACATCAATAACACCGGCTCTTATTTATTTCACTGCATCAGGTTGCATTCGCATAATGGTATGCATTAGCCAGGTTGATTAACAAATGAGCTGTTTGAATAGTGATTAAATCCCAATGTTTTTATAATTTGTTCTTTCTTTTAAATTTGCGACAATGGCTTTCAATTGGCACTGATAGCGGTGTTAATGCCAATTGATTGCTTCCATGAACTGAACCAAGGTAACCTTTTTCTAGTCAGTGTCTAATGGATATTTTACTGCTATTGCCGAGAGAAACTCAGTTTTGTGGATTCATTTGATTTAGGAGTCACACCTTATTTTATAAATCACAATTCCCTTCAGATTAAAACATTGTGAGCTTCATACAGACAGCATTTCACCATAGACAAGTACTTTTGGTAGAAATATTTTTTAGTCTGCTAAAATACCTAATTATGAACTAATTCTAAAGCAAGACTCTAATGTCTGCTAATGCGACAAAAAAAGTAATATATGGAATTGTTACCCATTAATCTTGCCATTCGTGCACTTCCTGTCTGTCGTTTTCCCATGTGTTTCTCACCTGTTACGTCATCAGTCTCCTCGTTTGTCTTGTCAGCTGCGTCCAATCCCCTCATTACCAGCTCTTGTATTTAAGCCCTCTTGTATCCCTTTGTCTTTGTCAGTTGTTGTTTTGTTTATATAAAAAAAAATTTGTTTTTGCATTTTTTGAATAAAGAGAAGTTTCATTTGAAACATGTGCTTCTCCTCGTCTTTACTCGAGGTATTGTAACAGGAATTAGATTCCATTATGGTAAGGGTGCACTAGATTTTAGAACAGAGCACTGCTTCGATTTGAAGCACTTCTTACATGTACAATACCATTCAGAAGTCTGGGGCAAGTATGATTCATTTGTTAAGAATTTAAAAAAAAATTATTCTATTCAGCAAGAAGGCATTCAACTGACCCAAAGTGATGACAGTAAATACCTTTATATTGTCACAAAATATTTCTAATTCAAATTAATGCAGATTCTAAAAAAATATCACGTGTTCCACTAAAAAAATTTGAAGCAACATTATATTAGAATGATTTCTGAAGGATCATGAATAAGAATAAGAATAAATAAAATAAGAGAATAAGAAACATCATTACCAAAAAAAAAGAAAAGAAAAGCTGGATAGTTTACCAAAACATGTTATATTCTAAAAGCACTGGCTCAGTCTTAGGCAACGGTGTCTCTAATTGCATTCTCCCAGCAGAATCATAAAAATATAATTGCTACTATAAATGACTCTAAATGTTTAGGTTTATTGCCACACACAGCCGTCTACTAATGAAACAATGCATGTATGAGGGGCAAAATGTCTTCTTGCTAGTTCACTAATGTCTTCACAGCTTAACAATCGCTGCATGTTCCTATCAAAGGTAAAAGGATCCAGCAAGTGTGTCATTACACCCACAAAAGAAAATCACTGGTACTCTAATTCTCATACATGGAGTGACTCTACATTTTTAAATGCAATTCGTAATGGTGGGATTTTTCCTGGCAATGAATATGAATAATCTCAACCTCAATCGGTGTTACACAACACACTAAACTTCTAACGCTAAACCTCTTACTGAAACTGACAGTTCAAGCCAAAATGAACACTGATCATTTTCTACGGTTACGCTTTCAAATTCAGCTTTACAGTACATCCCATAGAAATACATTAGAAACACCTATGAACAAGCTTCTATTGTTCAAAGGTTCTTGGTTCAAAGATCCTATTCTGCCATTTTTCTTCTAAACGGACTGTCGCTCGGTTTCACAGACAAGGTTTAAGTTAGTCCCAGATTAAAATGCATATTTGAGCCGTTTTACCTTACTAAGGCTTAATCTAAGGTCTATGAAACCAAGCCTATATGAAGAATTCAGAAAGCCTTGATTTTAATGAACATTGCACATTGAACAACACTCTCTAATATCAATGTTTAGATGAATATGTAACCGTATGCTTTCCTCTCAATAACAGAATTAACATACAACAAAAATGACAGTGATGACAAAACAGTGGTTTAGAAAGAATCTGATCAAAGCGATGTGAATGTTTGAACTAGAAACAGATGAGGTAATTAAAATAACACAGTTAGTTTAGCTTGAGTTTATAAAGTATATTTGAGACTGGTATTGATCTGGCTATGTGAGACTAGTTTGAATTAATCCTTTTCTTTGCATGACAGAGTTACATTAAAGTACAGAATGGCTTTTTTGGCATTATACTGAACATAGGAATTGATTTAATGTGTCATATAATGGAAAAGAGGCTCTCAGGAGCGTGCACAAACTCCTTAAAAGCCCTTAAAATTAGTCCACAGGTTTTCATCATCAACCTAGGAAGTCAGGGCAAGTCTTTCAGGCTTTTATTACAAGCTGTTCACACAAAATGGCAATAAAAAATAAAGATTAATGCACAGACCCTTTCAGAAATGATGCAGTCACAGGCTAATCAGAAGGGAGGAAAATCATCACAGTATAACACCAAGCTAATTCAACTTCAGGGATATTAATCTGTCCAGTTAGGAAGCAGAAGAGATTGTGAATCAGTTTCACCTGCTTTGGTGCAAATGAAAGTGACAGCAGGTGAAACTGGAGAGAAACAGCAAGACAAACCCCAAAATTCATTCATTTTTGATTCTTTCCTCAGACTAGTCAGTAAATGTGAATGTTTTACCTTGAATCCTACATTTGTATTTCACTGTGGCTCTTGGTCCAAATTGTGCGACAAACACTTTAACTCCTTACCTTGAAGTTTCTAAGAAGCCTTGAAACCTCCGGTTGTTATTTTTTCATCATTCTTGTTTTCTGGGGGTGAAAAAGAATATCAAGACTGCAAACACGTCCATCTAACATAACTAATACAGATAGAAGCCAGAACCAGAGACAGAACAGAAGCGCTCCCCAAATTGTTTCAAAGGTGTCATGACTGTGTGTGTGAGAGAAATGCAAAAAGAGAAAGACGCAGGAAAATAAACCATCAAAGGAGAACCTTTGATGTACCATTTTCCCATTTTACACACAAAAGCATGAGTATTTTTCTAGCTTCTAAGTCCAGATAATTGAAAGCCAAACCTGCTATCTGCAACAAAACATCCTTTATAGATACATGGACTACTTGTCACAATGGCGGTTGTTTTCTCTGGCAGTGGTTTTTTATGTTGACAACTATCTTCCTGTACACTAAAATCAAGTTTGGGATCAGTAACTTATTGTGAAATATTTAAAATAACTGTTAATATATTTGCATTTATTAAATTAGCAGACGCTTTTATTCAAAGCAACTTACAACTGAGGAGTACAGAAAGCGATTCATCATGAGGAGACAGATGGACACAGGAAGTAGCGTAAGCTAGAGAAGGGGGAATATCAAAGAAAAGTGAAAGCATAGAATTTCTTAATCTATTTTTATGTATTAGGTTAATTGCTGTCAGAAGAGATGAGTTTTTTTCGAGTATACCGGATGAAGGCGGATAGATTGTTCCACCAGCAAAGGAACAGAAAAGAAAAATGATCTGAGGATTGATTTTAAGCTTCCCTTTGATGGACCACGAGCCGACACTCATTCACCGATCGTAGGATTGTAGACTCGAGTGAAGGTACTGCATTTCATTGCCTTGTACCTGTACTTGTGTAATGACAATAAAGTTGAATCTAATCTAATCTAAAGGTTGGATCTATAAGCAAGTGTCAATGCCTTGAACTTGATGCGAGCAGCAAGTGGGAGCCACTGAATATATATTTAAAATGTCCTTTATTCCTGTGATGGAAAAGTATTATTGATCCAGTGTTTGGTGTCACATGAACCTTCACAAATCATTCTAACAGTGTTGCTGCTTAATTATTGTTGTGGAAACCATATATTGTTCTCAGGATTATTTGATGAACAGAACGTTAATTGGAAACGGAAATCTTTCCACCTTGGTTTCTTTAAAGAAAAAAAGATTGAACTAAACCTTTCAACAGTAGTGTATGTAAATAAAGCATGGCTTATTCGAACCACGCAGATCTATCTCAAACACAGAAACTGCAGTACTTCAAAGCTGATTGCTTCTCTAAAGATTTCAGCACATTCTCTTGAAATCTAATTGCTTGCTTGGAGAATCCACATATCTTCAAGTGAGTTTGACTAACTGCAGGTGAACGATTCCTAATGGATCTGCAGACAATTTGAAAAGAATTCTCCTCATCAAACAGCAATGGATTGCATTTTAATGATGACTTCACAAAGAGATGAGCAGTCTCACGCTCTTCAAAGGAGCATCTCTGATTCCTTAAGAAAGAAAATGTAAATAGAAGGTATGTGTGTGAGAGAGAGAGAGCTTTATGTAGAAATTGTCTAGTGTGTGTTAATGCTACTCAAATATTATCTCTGTGATCTTACATTCTCTTTCTTTTAAACATAATGTGATTAATTAGCAAAGCATGAAACAAATCTAAATGAGTGGGCGTCTCAGGGTATTCATAGAGCCGAATAGATCTGTGTGGAGTCGCTCGAAGCACACATGCAGTTGCTGTTCTTTAATGTGTGTGTGTGTGTGTGTGTGTGTGTGTGTGTGTGTGTGTGTGTGTGTGTGTGTGTGTGTGTGTGTGTGTGTGTGTGTGTGTGTGTGTGTGTGTGTGTGTGTGTGTGTGTGTGTGTGTGTGTGTGTGTGTGTGTGTGTGTGAAAACCTGGAAATGTGCTGACGACTCCAGAGACTTGTTGAAGATTGTGACTCATCAAGAGGAGACAAAGGTGTTCGTTAGATAAAGTGGCATTCAAAGTCAACTATTTGGTCACTTAAGCACACTTAAAATGTAAAAGTCCAGGTTCGCTGAGACTAAGAGAACAAGCATTGTAACTGAATACTGAAGCCTGTCTGTGCACTTGGCTGTTTAGCCCGCCAGAAAGGCTATTTAAGTTGTGCAAACACACCATTTAGTCAGAATTTCTCTCCTTCAGCATGAAGATTGTCTCCTCACTGACTGCGAAGACGAAGACAGACACAGAAGCCAATACTCCAATACTCCTCACAGTCCGACTCCTCTGTGGCTTTCCAGCAAGAACGAGAGTGCAAGTCTTTCTGCACTAGACAACCATTTTCTCTGATGAAAGCGGCTCCACCCCTCGTTCTCCCCCTGTTACCCATAGTCCTGTTTGTCATGTCATCTGTGCACTTCCTGTGAGGTCAATGTTGCACTTCCTGTCGGTGAGGTCTATTGTCACTTCCTGTGTGTCGTGTCAGGGGTTGTTTCACTTCCGGGTCCCTTCTGTGTTTCCTCTCGTGTCCTTCCTGCACATGTCTTGTTCATCACTTTCATCGTTAGTCTCCACAGGTGTTCGTCATTCCCCTGTGTATAAAGCCCTCTTGTGTTTCTGTTTTCTTTGTCGGTTGTTAATGTTGTGTGTGGATGCCGATCTTTGTTCTTCCTATGTCTCGCTGTGTTTTTGCACTATATGTGCTGCTTTTGTTTGTATTTAAAGTCTTTTGGTTTTGTTTAATAAAGTGAGTTTGAGTTATCCTGCTGCTTCCTAGTTCCTCCTCGCACCGCATCGCACACGTTCTGCTCCTCATTCGTGACACCACCGTTCTCTCCCTCTCAGAAGCCTGAGAGAAAGAAACAATTGCGTCACAGGGCTGAGCGGACGGGACTAAGTGAGCTCAAGCTGGTCCATATTTCACATGCCTCACTCTTCCTCAGTGACGGTCTTCCCTGGTGCTCCTCATCCACAAAGACCAGCACTTGTGTATTTTTCTTAAGTTTGCCAAGGAGGAATTTGTGCCAAAGACATTAGCAGCTTTAAATACTGGGGTGTGGTCGGACTCCATGCAGGAAGGATGGAGGCTCTAAGGAGCCAGGCGATGTTAAAGGCCTGGCGTGAACTTGTTATAAAATTGGTTAAAGTGGTTGGCCCTGGAAGTTCCTGTCCACAGCTGCTTTGATAAATGGTTCCTGCAACCGGGGCATCATCAGCGAGTATCAGAGACTCCCTTGTCTCTCCCGCTTGTCTTTTCGCTATTGCATTGCTTTGCTGAGCATTTCATGGTGGCTGGAAGAGATTGCAGGCTATGTGTCACTTCCTACTGAAGTAGGCGAGTTCTTCTGCTGCCATGAGTTGAGAAACCACGCCTGGTGTCTCAATGATGTTTTAGAAGAAGGATCTCCCCAAGACAGGACAACCATTCACAATATTAACTTTGAAAGAAAGTCTGGGGTTCAGGATTAACCTGAGAAGAGCTTGTTGTATTCGATTTGTCCGACATTCGGGTCTGGATTTCGCTGGAGAGCTTCCTGAAAATCTAGAAGTTAGCGTTGACATTGAAAAAAGGGAGCAACCTTCCCCTTAAAAACAGATACTGGGCCTCATGCAATGGCAGGCGGGCCTTTGGCCCTTGTGCAGAGCCGATGTCGAGCTGGAGCATCAACTGCTCTTGGCCTAGAGAGGGTAAGATGTGTCACTGCAAGTTGCTTTCAATTAAAACAGTTCAAAGATGTATTTTAGTCTGGGACTATGCCTCAGTCTCGTCTATGAAACCAGGGGTTAATGTTATTGCAATAGATAACAAAATAGTAGCATATCCACTTCTGTTCAAAAGTCTGAGGTCAGCAAAACGTTTCTGGGAAAGATGGATTAAAAGACGCATTAAATTGATCAAAAGTGACAGTAAAGAAATGTATAATGTTAACTTTGTAAAAATAGTATCATGGTTTCCAAAAATATGTTAAGCAGCACAACTATTTTCAAAATTGATAAGAAATATTAATCTTGAGCAGCAAATCATCATATTAGAATGATTTCTGAAGGATCATGTGACACTAAAGACTGAAAAATAAGATTTGCCATCAAGACTGGTTGCCCACTGAAGCCACGCAGGGTTGAGCATGGGTTAGGACTGGGATGGGAGACTCCTGGGAAGAGGCTAGGTTGCTGTTGGAAGAGGTGTTAGTGAGGCCAGTAGGGGAAAATCACCCTGTGGTCTGTGTGGGTCCTAATGCCCCAGTATAGTGACGGGGACACTGTACCGTAACAAGCACCGTCCTACAGATGAGACGTTAAGGTTCTGACTCTCTGGGTCTTTAAAAATCCCATGACACTTCTGTAACCCTGATGTCCTGGCCTAAATTCCCTCCATTGGCCCTTATCAATCATGGCTTCCTAATAATAATCCCCATGCTTTCAGCTGGCTCTATCACTCTCTCTCCTCTCCAGCTAGCTAGAGTTGGGTGAGCGCTGTGTCTGCCGTTGCATCATTCCAACGTGATTAACGTGATTTGGGTGTGCAGCAGTACATAGTAAAGCGCTATATAAATGCATCATTCATTCATTCATTCATTCAATACAAATATTTTACAATATTTTTTACTGGATTTTAATCCAATAAATCCACCCTTGGTGTCCATTAGGCTTCTTACTTTTTTGTGTTTTTGTGAAAAAATAATTTTGTTTTGATAGACTTTTACTTGCTAAAACAATAAATAGAATGTTCAAAATTGTATAAAAATTAATTTGGAGAAAATGTTTCATGCAATTTAATGAACTGGAGCATTCATGATTCAAAAAGAATACAAAGTACCTTGAAATATCATAGAAGTAATCAATTTGGCTTGTGCACAATATGTAAAGGTTTTAACGCCATAGTGTAGCTTTGTATGAAAAACAGACTTTTGGAGCTTTTGAGACTTTTTGACGATTGAAATCGTAAACATCAGGATGATTTTTTTTTAACTATCCCTTTATGAACTATAGGACAAAAAAACAAGCATCTTATTTTCTCTAACATGAATTTAAAAACTTCTTTACAGTGCAGTGCAAAACACCATTCGTAACTTTCATTTTCCATCTGAAATCAATAGCTTATAGACAGACGGAGGAGCTCAACTGTAGTTAATTTGGGAACTGTACCTGTGGAACCTGCATTTGATCATCTATCCATGGACCATAGCTCAATATCGCCACGCTATTTCATAATCCTATAGTGCTGTAATGAGGAGATATCAAATATAGACTGCGATTGTCAGCCTTGCTCTCTAGCGTGACTGCTAATCATCAGCTCCACCTTTTTTCTTCTTTAAGCAGCAGAGATTTCTGATGCATCAACCTTGATCCCTCATTAAGAGAGTCTCTTTATCCTATCCGGAACACAGCTGGAATATAAAGAGACTTCAGACAGCAATGAACACTTCATTCAATCCCAAACCGCCTGCTAAACCCTTCATATTGATCTGCTGAGCATGAAGAGGCCAGATAGATGTATCAAACAGGTTGCCGTAAAGGCGGCATGGAGTGTCACAAAACCCCACCTGTTCAGGTCAGATCTGTTATCTCCAAGATGCCCTGATACAAAGCTGCAGTTCTGCTAATCCCATCAAAACCTGTAGCTTTATTTATAACCCAATGGCAACAGATGCTGAGAGGGGAGAGGGGAAGGTGCCGCGGCACGATGCCAACAAGGACATTAGTTTAGGCTGAATGACACATGGCATTTTGGCCCGTCGCTAAAGAGACACTTCACAGGCCGGATGAAGTGTCACTCCTGATGAGAGCCGTGGAGGGGTGATGCGGTGACGCCCCCAACTGGTGCTGCATGTGCCCATTAACAGCTGTTCATATGCGCCGCTGATGCCCAGTGACTTTGAGAAAGAGCGAGTTTGGAGAGGAGGATGAGAGTTAAACAGAGACTCGTGTACAGACATTGAGGCCAAGCTTCTTTTAAAGGGGTCCTTTGATAGAAAACAGGATTAAAAATATAATAATAATTATTGAAATTAAACTGCCAAAAATGGTACTTAAAATAGTCATAGTTATTATTTCACAACCAGAAGTAAGAATGAAAATAGCAAGACATTTTTCTCTGCTGATAATAGCCTCCTTTTCAGTGCAGAATTTTTGGAGGAAAAATTTAATTCCATCGCAAAATAATGACAAAATGTCTATAATTCAATGTTAAAGAATGACTGTATTATTGAAATGGAGTCTGAAACCCTTATTATTAGCGATAACACCGGTGATGACTGAATGCAATTGGCTGAGTATATCGATGTTTACATTTACGAATCTGGCAGATGCTTTAAACAAAGCGACTTGGATTGCATTCAAGAAACATTGACATTCTAATCAGTTCTTGCTTTCCCTGGGAATCGAACCCATGACCTTGGCGTTGCAAGCACCAATGCTCTACTGGTTGAGCTACAGGAACATACTGCATTTATTAATTCATTCAGTTTTATAAAATGCTACAGACCGAAATCAGTCTGTATCTTCAACACCACATTTTCATATGAATAATCTGTCAGTGTTTGACTTAGTAAAAAGCACCTGCTCAAAAGATTGCTTAATTCAAGTATTGTGAGTTGGACTTCATTGCTCACACTGTATTGTTTTGATTCACTGCAGAAAAAACATCTCTTAAGAGTCGTTCATTTAGGAATCAGTTAGACTGGTCACTCTGTTTGGGTTTGATTAAAGAAAAATGACTAAAATTAATAAAATAACATTTCACTGACTCTTACAATTAAACAGGCTGTTTAATTCTCAGTGAGGGAGTATAAAACGGTCATGCAAAACAAAAACATAAAGGCTCGACATAAAACGTGTAATGTAAAAGTGCAGAATATGAACACGCCGTTAAATGAAGCCGTGGAGCCGTTTTCACATTTATACCTGGAGCCGTATTCACAAAACATCTCGAGGCTAAAAGTAGCTCCTAACTAGTCGATTTAGGAGAACCTCTTGAAAATAATGGGTGTCAGTTCTAATGCAGGACTCCTACATTTTTGCTCTAAGAGTATTTCACAAAGCATAAAACCAGCTCCTAAATCTGTGCAAAGTTAGAAGTAGTCAAGAGATTTTCAATCTGATAATTAGATGAACTTGCTTAATTAATTGTTGACTGAATTGTTGAATATGGCAACATCATACCTCGTTCTACAATATTGGTGGAGGTTGAGGTGGTTGAGAAGACCACCTTACCCTTTACACGTAAAGCACTCTGAGTGCCATGAAAAGTGCTCTATAAGTGCAATGAATTATTATTATTATTAATAATAATAATTCCATGATTAATTCACGGACAGAGACCCATCTCCCTCATCAGCCAATCACTCTGGGCGTAGTTAGTAAGTGTGTTGGCATCATCTTTCTCTTACCTTAAGATTTATAAGACTTGGTCTGAGCAGGTTTGTGAAAATGTTTTAAGAGGAATCTCTTACCAAAGAACATTTGCTCCAATTTAGGAGAACTCCTAGTGGCAAGATAAATGTGTTGTGAATACGGCCCCTGGACTATACAATACAAATAAAAGGGTAAAAATCATGATGCATCAGTGAGCCAGCTAGAATCAAAGTCCAAATCTAGATGGAAATGAGATAGAGATGGGGAGAAAGAAAGAGAGAGAGAAAAGAGGGCAACAAGAGCTGCAATTTAAAAAGTGTCACTACAGCAACTACGCCTGACATTGGCTTTAAAGCCAGAGCGTTCGCTAAAGCAATTCAGCATCTTCATCACGCCACACGCAGCCGATGCTCAGCCTCTCTTGAAGACCACAACCGTGATTTTAATGTCTTAGATGTAGTATCAGTCTCGTTCTAAACATGTCTAATCACACCAGTCGTGCCAAAATCACTTGTATAAAAGTTCTGAATTCAATTACATTTAAAGCACAAGTCACAGCCACATTGCAGTGGGGACTCCGGGAAATGTGATTTGAATAGCAATATTTCTGAAGTCAACCCTGCAAAATCCACCCAGCAAATCACTTTGACAGTCTGCACCGCTGTTGCACCAAGACAATTTAGGCACTGTCACATTTAATGTGGTCCAGGGCTTGCGAGAACATTGTTTGGGACAGTCAGAACTAAGGTTGGGTGACATGACCAAAATCGTATGTCATTTTATTTCACGATAACGATAAATAGGCCATCACGATAATTAAGGTTTTTATGATATCAAAATTTTCCATAAAAATTTCATAATTCTTTTCACCATTGTCAATATCACAAAAAAACTTAATAGCTACTAGACTAAGTAATAAAAAAAGGATAAAACATCAAGCACTAGAAATAAGAAATACTAAACACTCACCTAAAGGATTATTAGGAACGCCTGTTCAATTTCTCATTAATGCAATTATCTAATCAACCAATCTCATGGCAGGTGCTTCAATGCATTTATGGGTTGTTCCTGGTCAAGACAATCTCCTGAACTCCAAACTGAATGCCAGAATGGGAAAGAAAGGGGATTTCAGCAGTTTTGAGCGTGGCATGATTATTGCTGCCAGCAGAAGACCCCACGGGTGCCACTCATCTGCACCACAAATAGCAAAAAGTGGCTACAATTTGCACGAGTCACCAAAATTGGACAGACTGGAAAAATGTTGCCTGGTTTGATGAGTCTCGATTTCTGTTGAGATATTCAGATGGTAGAGTCAGAATTTGGCGTAAACAGAATGAGAACATGAATCCATCATGCCTTGTTACCACTGGAGAAAGAAATTGTTGGTAAAACTATATACACACATTATAGATTAAATGTGTCAGTGTACTTTTATAATGCAACAAAAAAATTGTCTGCCATCACAAGAATAAACGTTAAAATATTTTAAAATAGAAAAGTTATTTTAAATAACATTTTAATATCACAGTATTGTTACCCATAATTCCTGTCTGGTGTGTCAATTGTGCACTTCCTGTCTGGTGAGGCATTTGTCACTTCCTGCCAGTCATGTTGTTTCACTTCCGGGTCCCCCCTGTGTATCTTTCATGCCCTTCCTGTACCTGTCTTGTCAATCACTTCCCTTGTTAGTCTCGTCAGGTGTTTCCCATCACCTCTTGTGTAAACACCCTCTTGTGTTCCCTTGTCTTTGTCAGTTGTTGACGTTGTGTTATGTCGTCATGTTCATGTTCCCGTCTGTGTGTGTGTGCGGGTGTGTGTGTGTGTGTGTGCCGTCTCCTTGTTCTCCCAAGTCCCCTCTGAGTATTTCCAGGTTTTGCACGAGAAGTGCCATTTTCTGTTTAAATTTAAAGTGCTTAATTTTGCGTTTTTTGAATAAAGCAAGTTTCAATTGAGAACCTGTTCTCCTCAATTTTCTCTGCATCGCACACGTTACCTAAGTTGTAACAAGTATACAATATTTTCTCAACCAGAAACCTGCCATGCATTGGAGTGTGCCATGTGCCATGCACATTTTGCCTTTCACGGTTGCCTTTGGTGTCTAGAAAGGCTTCCAATTAACATCCATTTTAAAAACGTATCCATATCCCAAACTAGCAGGGTTCATTTGCATATAACATTTATGATACGCAAGTAGTTCAGCAAATCCGTATCAGCAAGGCCCACCGGTTACGTGATACGCCAGCAGATCTCGAGCCGTTCTCTGATTAGGATTCAGTGAGCGTTCCTTTAGCGCTGCTGCAAATTTCGTTTTTAACCTATTGTTTAATTGCCAGAAACTGCACCGGCTGTTTATTTAGCAGTCCGTGCGATTGTACCGGAGTGTACATACCATACACGTGCGTTTTAGGATAAAATTAATATTTCATCAATTATAATTCCTATCATTTCATGGCGTAAAAGGCATTTGAATGTAGTTTAACCTGTAGGCCAAAATGAATTCTCCTTCTGGGTTTCTGTTCTACACAATATCAATCACTGTCAATCAACATAAAAAATCAGGGGCGACGTTTTCACAGGATTGTAAATAAAACGCAAATATTTGTTCCTTTACATTTATTCATTTTTAGCATTTAGTAATTCATTAATAGGTAATTAAAAGGTGCTTATTCATCAAGTCTTCCTCTCATTGTTGTGTAAGGTAGGCCGTTTTTTTTGTTAATGTTTATTTCATGTTACTGTGCAGGCTTTTATTGCATATGTCAGTGTAAACGGCTCAAAAAACAATATATTTAAAGGCTTAATTCATGTCCCGTTCCGGACCATTAGGATTCCAAGCAGAATCAATAATGTCAAAAATGTCCCGATGTGTATGTCATCTTGTGTTTCGGGGGGATTTGACTTATTTTCTGTTTCTTATTCAAATGTGATGAATTTATTCATCTTGAGGGCGTTTAATCCAAACCTGTTATCTTCTGAGCAAGCATATTGGTGCGTTTTGTATTCATTCGCAGACCGCGCAAATGTATTTGTGTCTCTCCGCGTGCCGTTTACTAGGAGCTCCCCTGGTTGTAATTTGAGCGTGATTTCTGCGGGTGTGTTTGTTTGTTTGTTAGCTCTCCTGTCAGGCAGCTCTCTCAGGGGTTGAGTGGAAAATCCCTGCAACTGAGCTGCTGTTCCATTAACATTCTACACCACAGGCCTTCACACACTGCCGCAGCAGAAGAAGAACTTCTTTATCACTCTCGCTGTTTCTCTCCCTTTCCCTCGCCACGTCTCTCTGTCGCATTGTCTACATTCGTATGCGTTTTCCCCCTCGCTCCATGACCCTCTCCTCCTGACTCGCTTTTTCAATCTTTGTTCGTGGTCCTGTAGATTTCCCTCAGAGTGACGGCTGAAACCTGCAGAGCAGCGGCAGGCACATAAAGCGGTTCTCACCGTTTGACCGTTCTGCCAGGGGCAAGCTTAATTCACCTCAATCTGACATCAAGAAATGAGGTGTGATCCCTGCACTGCTACATGTGCGCACTAATAAAGTGGCTCAAACTGTTTGGGTTTTTTACCTTTTAAAGGGATAGATCACCTAAAATTGATAATTCTGCCTTCGTTTACCCTCATGTTGTTGGAAAGCAGCCGTATGACTCTCTTTTGTGGAAAACAAATAGTGAATTTTTGAAGAATGTATATTCAATGGGGACTTTTAATGACATATAAAAAAGACATTTGGTCACATGAAATGGTCAAAATAAATTGATGTCCACTCAACATTATTTCCAGCTGAATTCTGTTTCGCTAGAAAATATCACATTACGTTTGAAAAGTGGATTTTTACTTTTATTTTACAGTCAGCAGAACTGAAGTAAAAATGTGCAAAAATAACATTCCAATATCCAGTCTTATGCATAATATCCATCAATTATAAATAACCAATGCTAACTCTTTAAACACATTAAACTGGATCCTAAAGGAGTCTGCTTTGATCATTCCTCCATTGGGAAATACACTTTGGCCTGCCGCAGCCTAAGCTCAAGTGAAGCAAAGCCAAAGGAAACTATTTACCACAGGATACTATCTAATAATTTCCTGTGGTGGGAATTTTGATATATGTGGCTCTAGAGGATATATGTGCTCTGAACATTTGAAGAATCAGTAACTGATTCCAAAGTGCACCAAAGCATCAAAAACTCATCATGTGCGATACTCGGCAAACTAGAGGCAAAAGCATGCTATATTTTAGGCTAATTTTCATCCTTGAAAATACTGATATTATAAAAATGACAAAAGATTTACTTCATGTTTGTATGCATACTAATGTACACTCACAGGCCACTTTATTTAGTTCACATGTCAGGTTGGGGGATGAAGGGAGAGGCGAGGAATCGAGGATGTAGCAGGAAGGGTTTATACACATATATATATATATGTAGAAATAAAACAAAATAGACAAACAAAACTACCCCAAGGGGGAAAAACAGATGACTTGACTCAAGCATACGACGTAAACAACAACATTGATCCAGCACAGGACAGCAAACACAGTGAGAAGAAATAGGGAACAAACAAGCCAGTTGTTACGTCTCCAGATGGTCTAGGAGTATGAGGAACACGTACATAATAAATTTAGCATATTCACATGTTATTTATCTCTGGGAGGTGTTGTAGTGAAAGAAACAGCAAGCCGGAGTGTGACAAACAGGTGGGTCATTTTATTTACAGAAGTGTATTTACACAAATGAATAAACAACCTTATATACCTTTACCATTATTTACAACTATATACAGCAAATAACAAACTAACTTAGGACGAACCAAAAATAAGCCACAGAGAGAAGAAAGTGAGCGGTGCTAAACAAACAAAGTAACAAAACAAAACACGCTAACTCACCCCCAACCTCTAAGCTAACTAATAACATAAACAGTAAAAAAAAAACTCTTCAGCGTGAGACACGCCCTAACTAAACTTCACTACCTAAAACAAAACATACATAGGGTTGCACACGCTCCTTACCTAATGTGTCTAACAAAGAATAAACTGAGTGCAAAAATGTATGTCACGTGACGTACTTCCCTTTTCCTTCTCCCTGGGCAGGCGAACGGTAGTCACGTGGAGTGGTTCTCCATACACTCAACTCAATCAAACTGACAGCAACTCTTAACTAGCAAACGACCAAGTCACAAACAATCACAAGCTCTCCAGCTCCTCTCTCTCCTCTTCAGTTCACCAGGGCGTCTTATGTACCAAACAGGGGTTGCTGATTGGTTGAAGTGGCGTGATGGATCTTTGAGCCGGCCAATAGCAGAAACCTGGTAAATTAGTGATAGCAAAAGAGCGGGAAAACAAACTGGAAGAAACCAAACAACAAACGGGTGACACAGAAAAAAACATTACATAAGGATAATAAATCCTGTCACGTAACACCCCCACCCTGAAAATCAAACATTATACTTTTAAAAGGAAATGTTTGACCTTTAAACTACTCCCCTGGACAGTTACACTCTAGAAAGAGCATCTGCAACCACATTATCTACTCCCTTCTTGTGCCGAATTTCGATGTTATAATTTTGAACTACTAGAGCCCATCTCATCAACCTTTGATTTTGATTATACATCCGACACAGGAATGTAAGAGGATTGTGATCTGTATATACAATCACAGGATACGAAGTAGATCCAACATAAACTTCAAAATGTTGTAACGATAACAACAAAGCAAGAGCCTCTTTTTCAATTGTGGAGTAGTTACACTGGTGTTTGTTGAACTTCTTAGAAAAAAAACAAATTGGGTGATCGATACCTTCCTCATCTTCCTGCAATAGCACAGCGCCTGCTCCAGCTGCACTTGCGTCCACCTCCAATTTGAATTGCAGAGAAAAGTTAGGGGCAGACAACACAGGAGAGCTACATAACAAATGCTTAATGGCTTCAAAAGCATACTGAGTCTCAGGTGACCAACTAAATGTTTTTGCAGGGCTAAGTAGGTCTGTCAGAGGTTTCGCCACAGAGGAAAAGTTCCTACAAAAACTCCTATGATACCCTGCCATCCCCAAGAATCTTCTCAACTCACGACGAGTAGTGGGTGCAGGGAATTCTCTGATGGCAACAACCTTGGCCTCTACTGGACGAACTTGACCTCCTCCTACTTGCTTACCTAGATAGGTTACCGTAGCTTTGCAAAACTCGCATTTAGCTAAATTCAAGGTTAAGGATGCTTCCGCAAATCGTTGAAATACCATGGTCAACACAGACACATGCTCAGGCCAGGACGATGTATAGACAACCAGATCGTCCAAGTATGAACTACAGTTAGGTACATTTGACAAAAGAGGGAGGACAGGTGGGGCAAATCAACCAGCAATGAGGTGACAAGATGGGCAGGATTACACAATAGACAGGAGAGCCATGGCACAAGAAACACATGTGACAAGCCATGTGCTCACACAGAACATGACATGAACACGCAGCCAATGGAACTCATAAGCCATGTGTTCACTCAAAACAAGACGACATAAAGGGCGACCACCGATGTGTTGTCGTATTGGACAAGCACATGCTGGAACCTGAGCTCAGCGTCCTACTAGGACCGCTCTCCGATCCGTGAGGGATGCAAATCTTGTTAGCATTACACAACGACAAGGTCTCCCAACATGGGACCTCGCGATAGGAACCATGGTTTCTCAGCGGGACCCGAGCTGAGAAGACCGTGAGCATGGGTGCACTCCTCGAAGAGCGCCAGGGGTGAGCCGAGCAACTTTATAAAAGCACAATGCACACAGACAATGCCCTTGAGGACTGGCCATGCTTACTCCACTCGCAAACAAAACAAAGATCATGTGAATCCCCACCCGTAATAAAATGAGGGCACAATCTAAAAGTTCACCAGTTTCACTCTTATATCATTGGTAGACAAATAGGACTATAACATTGTCCAATATTCCGGGAGGAAGGAGGCAGGAACCGGCAAACATTCAAAGACTTAATCCAAAATAAAAATAAGCATGGCGGACGGCAGCAGGCTTTCGGCGCGCTGGCAAACGGGGCGACTCCTCCACTCCCTCGCAAACGGCAGCCTCCCACCTCGTCCCAGGAGCGCGGTCTCTAGCTCGCCGTCCTAGTCGATCCTTCCTGGCTCCAGCACCACCACCTCGGGCAGACACTCGCGGTTTTCACCCTCTCGCGCTGCCCGACCTCCGCAGCACCGCGAGTCCTCCCAGCAGTGAGGGCTCTCCGACAGCGTGTCCCTCTAACCTCCCGGGTTTCGGCACCAATGTAACAATGTTCAATATTCAGGGAGGAAGGAGGCGGAAACCGGCAAACATTCAAAGACTTTAATGATGAAATAAAACATAAATGCAAAATAAACAATGGCGGCAGTCCCTCACGGTCAACTGCCGCCCACACAAACACAACATAAACCCAGGCCTGGTCCTCTCTCGTCCTTCACTGTGGTCGCTCCTCCTTTTAAGTCTCTGCTCCTCCGTGAGACTCAAGACACTGGTGGCTCGCAGGTGACGCTCATTATCAATCACGCCACCGGCTCTCGTGACACTCTCACGGTCCCTCGACCCCGCCCTGCTTGCCACAAGGACATGTGGCATGGCGTGCCTTTGTAGTTTCCTAGTTCGTGACGTCACCCGCCTCTGACGCCTCTTCACTCGATTGGTTCAATCACACGTGCTTCATGACGCAATCGCAGAGCGTTCCCATATCGCTTGACGCAGCTCGAGTTCCCTTGAAAGGAAACCTACTGCTGTTTTCTTGAGATGTTTATTTACATTGAAAAAAAGAGAAATTAAAAATTCTAATGATGACAATTATTCAAAACAACCGTTTAAACTGTATAAACACAAAAAGAAATCAATTAAATTTTATTACAAAACAATAGACAAAAATGTATTCAGTTGCATAATTATTGCAAAGGAGATACACTCCTGCATCAAAGCATAATGAATTTGGGTCTCACTACATCCATCTTCATGATTTGCCAGATTAGATTTTGTTCCTCATAATTTTTGTTTTGCTCCTAAAAATACTACATGCTAAAACTCTAATTTTACCACATGAGGAATATACACAGAAGGAGAGTAGTATTGTTTTTCTTGATTGTTTCATTCCCGTTATGTTTTTTTTAGGAAAAGAGAGGTTTGATTTTACACGGCTGACCTTTAAAGAGATGACACTGCATTGTGCACAGCAATTTATTTGTTTATACATCCACAGGAGGAAGCAAAAGGAATGTTACAGAAAGAGAGAGAGAACGCATATTATGACATGCAGTTCCTGAACAGTGACTGATGCACTTTAAAGGAAAACAGTAATACATCAATGCGGCCTGAAGACAACAGACAGGGATATCCTCATGATATGCTTCACATCCATATCTCAGTCAATAACATCCTCTGACAAAACCCATCACAACATCAGACAGACAAGATGACATCTTGGATGCCATAACTCAGACCTGTTTACAGGCTCTATCCATGACATGACTCAATCCTGACCCTGAAAATCATCAAGCAAAGTCACTTCCTGACCGTCCCCCAAAACGTGCTCATTACCTGCGTGAGGGTTACAACAGAAGCAGAATGAGCTTGAAGAGCCTTCGAGAGAAGCCATATGATAAATAAAGCACTCGGATGTGCTGCTCACATGGACTTCATTACATTCCCGGCCGCGTGGGAAGCATCAGGTCTCTTGCTGATGGGTCAGCGAGGTTAATGCAGTTCAGGCCCACTGTGTTGAAGAGGCAAACAGGTAGAGATCGACTCACCCACGGTACATTATGCAGATAGATATCATTTGTCATTAAGTGGCAATTAACCCCTCGGCACAAAATGATGAACTACTACAAACACAGGTTTAGGTAAGTGGCCGGTCCATCTTACATAATATACTATCAAAACCATCAAAGCCCACTTGGTTTTGTGGCTTCGGCAACACAGTGTAATTATATACTTGGTAACCTGCATAATATTGCTCAAAACAGCACTTATCTCTTTGATTGCAGTTATAGAATTAATTGACCTTTTTGTTCTGCTGGATTCAAATGTAACTTTCATTTTGGCCATACTTTCTGGAAATAACATTTAAAACTTTGATTCAATTTTGGATTTGCATGGCCTAATGATCACCACATGAAGTCACAATTGCTCATTTGCATCTGGTTAAGGGTCTGAGGGTGTTTTGGGACCCTAGAGAAGTTTGAAATGCTCTGACACTTGTACTTTCTCAGATGCTTATATACATATTAATGCGAAAAATGCAATTACACTGTACTCAGCACAAACTCTGCTACAATAATATGTGAGCAACATGTATGTACATATTTGTGTTTTTGAGAGATTAACGTTTGTGCATGGTTATTAAAAAAGCTAAAACTTCTTATTTAAGTCACTGAAATAAGACCACAAAACACATGCTAAATGTGTTCACTGAACAGGAAAACTGAGGGATTAACAAGACACAACTGAACAGAACTAACTTAATCAGTAACCATAGAGAGAGAAGGGCTGAGGACACGGGGAACTAAACTGAACTAATTACAGACAAGGTGAACACTAACCCAACACCGAGCCTAACTGTGGACAAGTACACTTTAAACCAATGAATTGGTTTGGGCAAACTTAAATAAATTAGTCCAATCAAATGAACTTCATGAGTATATAGAACTTTCTTTTTCTTTTGAGTTCACAAAACAAACAACTTTTAAGTTTCATTGTTTTGAGTTTTATGAATTTGTTTCTTTTAATTCAGACAAACTTGATTTAAACAGAAACTAGGCAAGGGATTTCCATTTCTTTGCATGTTTTGCCATGACAATTGAAAGGTAAAGTAAATGCTAAAATTAAGTGATAAATCATTTATTTTGAGATGTCTAAGGTTTATGTTAAGTGGGAGATTTAGCCATTTTTACAATTCTTTAGTGTTACCATCATGGTGACGAGTGGAGCATTGGTTTATTTTGACAACAGATATATGTTAAATATAAGCTAGCAAAGTTTCCTCTACTAAAAATATTTAAATTGAGATTACATGATAGTTTAAAAAGGATAGTTCACCTAAAAATGAAAAAATTAAATTTGAGAGATTTCTGTCCCTCCATTGAGCTACGCAACTGACACTTTTACGCTTCAAAAGGTTCTAAGAGGTCGTTAAATAATTCATATTAATTGAGTGGATTATTTAAATTTTTCTGAAGAGACACAATCACTTTATATGATGAACAGATTGAATTTAGGCTTTTATTCACGTTGCATTCCGAAAATGAACAAAAGTCTCATGGGTTTGGAACCGCATGAGGCGGAGTAATTAATGATAGATTTTCATTTTTGGGTGAACTATATATTAAGTTAAATGTATGAATTAGCTTACTCAAATATTGTTGTCATGTTGTGTCTCGTCACTTCCTGTTTCCTCCTGTGTTAGGTGTTTCCGTCACGACAGCCACTCCCCTTGTTAGTCTCGTCAGGTGTTTCTCATTATTCAATATATATAAACCCTCACATTTTACCACGTCCTGATGTTATCTGTCATTGCTATCAGTGTTTCCAGTGAATGTGCATGTCTCAGATTATGCACAAGTGTGCCATTTTTGTGTTTAAGTGTTTAAGTTTAATTATAAATAAAGTGAAGATTTTTGTTCAGTCCGTTCTCCTCTTTGTTCCTTCCTTCGTTGCATCGTACCACTGTAACAATAGTACCTTATGAGCAATTAAAAATGATTAAGTAACAAAATAAGAATCTATCAGTTCTGGTTAAACTTTGAATTAATTGCTTAACTTAAAATTAAGCTTTGCCAACTTATTCAGCTCTGGGCAGCAAAAAAAAGAAAAAGAAAAAAAGCCCTGGGTCCAGTTACAGACTTTGAAATGGCAGGGGAAGACCTCTCCACAAGCTTCGATGGAACATTAAGAGTAATATATTCCAATTCGTATTGAAGGACTTTCAACTTGCCTACATTTGTGGATAAGAGAATGTGTGTGTGTGGGGGGGGGGGGGGGTAAAGAGAGCCCTCACATAATACAACATTCTTCTTCAAACAAGACAGTAACTAAAACTGTGGATAAGAACATAAATTAAAGTGTAGCACATTGAATTACTCTTGAAGAAGACGGCCATTTGAAAAGACACAACATTTGAATATGAATGGTGTTTTTCTGAAGCAAATATTAGATTGGAGCAGCTGGAAATCCAAGTCAGAATGAATCCAGGGTCAAAAGATTCTTAAAGAGGAGGACAGTCCATTTGGCAAACCATGAATATCTTTTCATTCCTTTCAGTTTTTGAGCAGTCATACAATATCAATGTCAAAGCATGAGCTATTGCTCTCTCGCTTGCTTTGACAGACTCAAGAAAGCTGCAAGTGTCTCAAATGCAATATTTTTCAGTTCTCAGGTACATTATTTGATCTAATACATGGGCTAAAATTCAAAATCAGGCTTTTCACACCCTGTCATGGGCTGCTGTGCTTAGAGGACTAGCTCTAAATAATTAAAAAGAGGTGATATCCAGCAGTACTGTGCAGCGTAATTCACAATCACAGCCGTTTGATTGCAAGTTTAGAGCACAAACTTTCTCGCTACATTCTGCAGCGGGTGATTAAGTGTCAATTGAATTATAGCCGTAATTGCAAACCACACTGATGTTTTACCTGGCAGGCTAGAAGTTATAGAGCATGAAATGCGTTTCGCCAGAGCCCCCTTCTCTCACAAAGTTGAACGAAACACTGCAAAACTTTTTGGGGTGGTTAGAATAAATCAGCAGGGGGTGTTCAACTGACTATGGTTGCAGTTTCACATATAAAACATAGTTTAACATATTTCTAGGGTCTAAAAACCCAATGTCGAAGACTCCTCACTACAATGTTCATTTTACTGTTTAATATAATTAGTTTGGACCTTAGCTAAGATAAGACAAGTGAAAAAGAGGACTTTGAGAGACAGATATACAGTCTTTTAAATGGGATTTAATATGGTTTACTTTGGTGCAGATTATTTAATCAAAGGACTATTGATTAAACATTCCAATTTTTCCCATAAAAGCCCATGATTTAAGGATTATATATCTCTCACAGCGATGGATGGATGGCTGGTTGGATAGACGGATGGATGGACAGCTAGTTCAAGAAATGATGCAAAATACAGAAGTAGCAGTATAATCAAAGTGATAGATTTTTAATTTCTCATTGAAAAGTAAAAAAAAAAAAATCAAAAATTCAAAAAATATCATCATGAATATATTTTCTACAACTATAGTTTCTACTATTCTGAGCACTCGATGGCCACAAAAGTAACACCCAAACAAATGCAACATGCAAATGCACATAAAACGAACAAAAGTGATACTATATGACAAAAACAGTTACGTAATCATAATACCTTAAGCTACACACAAAAAGCCACAGCGACAAAAACATCTGACAATAGCCATTGATTTACTTAAGTCTCAGAAATGTGATGAGAATGTTCCCAAAGTTTTGGCGGTGATAATCTCTGGCAGAGAAAAATTGCCTAATAATAGTCTGTTAATCATGCCAGTTCAAAGCTCAGTCTGAGTAGTCTTGCCACTGATAGGCCCTGATGAAATGTCGTTATAATTAAAACCACTCATGTGTTCAAAATAAATGTCGGGGCATGTCCCTTGCCAGGGCATCAACACCACTGGGAGAGCATGGCAATTACAGTCAATATTTCTCATTTCCACTAAGCTGTAGTGGAGGAATAGTCTTCTCTGTGACTCCACTGTTGCCTGAACGAAATTCATTCAAGTCATACAAACTTTTATGACATTTAAAAAAAAAAAAAAGCTGAAAAACTACATAAGATGAATAGGAATGCTAAGAGACCTCTTTGGCTAGCACCCACTTACAGGCCTGTTACCAAACCAGCTAATTAATATTCATAAGTCAAACTTATATACTGTGCAATGCTTTCTCCCCACACAGCAAGAAAAAGCATCTCATAAACTCTCTTTAAAATCCAGATAAACAAGATGCTGAATCAGAACAGTCATAATAATCCCCTGTGACACGTGTTGACTCTGTGATCGTCTAATTAGGCCTTAATACATAATGAGGAGAGGTAATAATAACAGCACACTTATGCATATTCTGTGCTTTGGCTCACCAGCCTTGGCCTTCGGAGTCTCTGCGGAGGATGTTCTGAGAGGACAGATGGAATGTAGGTGAATTATGAAATCCTTTGCCTTTCATGTGTTTATTTAATATTAATTGCTGAGGTTTTTATTCATTTTCTCAATGGATTCGGCACAGTTAATAAAACAAGAGTCCAGACAGACACAGACACAATATGAGAGAGAGAGAGAGACTGTATCTAATGATTCTTTGAGTTGTGAAAGGCTTGTGGATCGCTCCTGTGCAGAATCCAGGTCAAAGCAGCAGAGTTCCCGGCTGGCAGACAGAAAAGTGGGACAAACTCAAACTTTCCCCCCTCCTTTTCTAGTGAGTAAGCAGAATGACACACTCCCTCAAAGAAAACATCACCAGCGATCACAGGGAAGCGAAGATTTGAGAAAAACATTCACGAGAGAAGCAAGGAGAGCAGGGAACGATGGAATAAATGCTGAATGTAATTGGAATGAAAGAATGGAAAAAAAAATAAAAACATTTTGTTTGTTATGTTTTAATTGTAACATTGAATGCTATAGGCCTTACAGAAAGACAGTGCTGTGTGGTTGCTAAGACGTTTCTAGGCAGTTGCAGCTGTTTTCCAAGTGGTTGTTAGGGTGTAGCTAGGCAGTTTCTGGATGGATGGATTGAACGATGGACGGATGGACAGATAGATTTGACCTGCTTTGCTGCAAATGAAACTGACTGGAGAGGCAACAGAAAGACACCCCCCAAAAAGGGAATGATTTTGCTCTCTTTTTATTCTTCCTGACGGATTTTAGTGTTGTGTTTTGTTAGGGTCCTTGTCACCATTTATAGCATGAGGATGTACCTGCAACCCAATCAGGTTGTACAGGCAGTCCTGCTCCTTCAGGAACCTCCATACGTGCCGTTGCAAGGAGGTCTGGTGTCTCCCAACACAGTTTCAAGAGCATGGAGGAGATACAAGGAGACGGGCAGGAACACAAAAAGGCCATGGCGCCCTTTTCTCTTCATGATGATGTTGCAGGCTTTCACGTTTGTGTTCAGTGTGAATCTGCTCTCATCCATAAGAGAACCCCAAATGGCAGACTTGCCAAATCTGGAGATCTCTGGCAAATCCCAATCGATCTGCACGGTGTTGAGCTTTGAGGACAGGTCCCACTAGAGGACGTATGAAGCCTCATAAAGCCAGTTTCTGACTAACTGGTCAGAAACATGCACTCCAGTAGTCTGCTAGAGGCTCTGGCAGCTCCTCCTGTTCAGTCATATCAGTCATGATAAGGAGAATAATCAAGAGTAAGGAAAGAAGTAATTGTCTCTGGCCAACACCTGCAAAACCATTCAGTTTTTTGGACTTGTCTTGTCTTACTACCCATTGTCACGTTTTGGCGCGGGCAAAAAGAAAACTCACTGTTTGGATTTAAATAGGGAGTCTATGATTGGATGATTATTGCAGTAATTAGTTTTACTATATTACATGTTTGGCAACAATTCTTCAAACCCTATTTGATGGTGTAGCTTTTCCTTTCTTGAGCATGAAGAATAATTTCCAACATGAGGTCCAGACCTTATATTCAATGAAAGTGTTTGGGATGTGATCGACTCAATACAAGATCTGGAGCAAACGTTGATGCACCTCTTGAAGGAAATAAATATTGTGATCGAGAAGTGCATCACCTTTGATCCTGAAGACTGACTGACGGATGGAAGGACAGACAGATAGATAGCATGTATGTACATTAACAGTATGTTGTACTTGTCAAGCCAATATAATGACACAGACTGAAGGAAGTGAAGAAGTCATGCACCACACAGACAGACAAAAGAAGGGTGGGAGAAGAGAGAGGGAACACAAGGGATGAAAGGTAGACAGTGTGACAGAAAATCAGGTTAGCTGAGGTTGAAGGAATTATAAGATGAGAAGAGGAATACTGAGAGAGAGAGAGAGAGAGAGAGAGAAGCTTTTGAAGAAAACAAGACCATCAAAAAACAAGAGAGGCTCTCAGCGGTTTTTATATGTCATTCGTTTCTCTAAAAATAGAGAGGTGAAAATACTGACAAGCAGTGACACCATGAGCTTTGCTTCCTGCATCAATGAGACGTGGCGGGAAAACCACTACAAGAGAAAGAAACCCAGTTTTTGTAGGATTAAGCAGAACGAATGCAATTCTGATTACCCACATTATATCCGTGCAAAAAGAAGACAATGAACTTACAGAAAATCTAACAAAAGTACAACATCATACTTTTTGAGGAGCAACAAAACTCCATCAATGTATATAAAAACCATATTCAACAAGCCTGCATTCATTTGATTAAAACAGAAATATATTTTAATATATATTTGAAAATGTGATTGATTCCTGTGTTGTATTTTCAGCATCATTACTCCAGTTTTCAGTGTCACACGATCCTTCACAAATCAATCTGATATGATGCGGTTTAAGAAGAAATATAAATTGTCTCATCTTATTATTATAAATGTTGAAAAACATTATTCTGCATAATATATTTTGAAAAATATTATTCTTATTTTTAGGATTTTTTGATTAATAAAAAGTTAAGAATGGCTGCATTTTTTTTATTTATTTTGTGCTTTAATGTGCCTATTGCTATATTTAATTCATCCTTGCTGTATTGAACAATACATTTCTTTCTTTCAAAAAAAAAACTGTATTTACTGATCCAAACTATATTTACTTTATGTGTGTCCATAAAACACATAATCTATTACAGTCCCATAAACACACAATGAACTTTACAAAACACGGACAGTTTGAACATGTGAAAATGTCTTTTAATCAACTCGGCAGATATTAATAACTAGCTGACCTTTCCAGTGATCCATGACTCTCTGCTTTAGTCTGTGTTGTTTCTGTAAAGAAGAGATTTGGATGGGTTATGCAAATCTTATACCAATTTAAACGGAGAGCACACCGACCACACAGTCCAACAGAGAGAACGGGTAATAGTTCAATTTAATTACTGAAACTCATGCTGTAATGAGAGCAGAGTAATAATGATGCAGACCTCTCTGTTCATTTAGTGGCAGCTAATGATAATACATTTATCTTAAACACACACGCGTAACTGAATGGAGACTTTTTCATTAATACACTAATCAACACAGAACAGGACCAGAGCAGTCAAAAAAAAAAGATAGAAATTCTAAATTAAATGTTACAGAATCCTTACAAAAATGTAAGGATGTAATGTAATGTCTTCTCAAATACTGTGCATATAAAAAATAAAGCTGTGGTAAGTTGATATTAGCAACCGCAGTAATATACTTTATATAAATACTTATATAAAAGAAAAGTTTTTCCTTTGCTTGACCAAACAATGTCTGAAGGTTAAATAGAAAAAAAACCATTGTAAGATATAGAGACACACACACTCCAAAAAAATTAAAGGTAGCCTATAACATTTACAGTATAACACTAAGCCAATAAAACTTCAATCAATATATCAATCTATCGATTAAATCAATCTGTCCAGTTAGGAATATTATATTGTCACATTATTTGTTTTTTTATAGTTTATTAATTTGAGTAAAATATAAAAATGGATCATACTTTTCTTTAGAGGTAAACCTTGAAACCCAAGTCTGTTTTCTCAGTCCCGAGGCCTTCTTTGTGGCCTAAATGTAAAAAGATTAAATGGATAAAACTGATCTTACCTTTTTATATTCATATCCAGTTGGGATAAATCTTTGCTTCTCGTTGACTGCACTGCTTTGGCTCTCATCTGTCATGACTATTTTGAGTGTTTAGACATTTCCTTCTCCAAAGTACAACGGCTGCCCAGACAGAAATGCATAACTATTCCAAAAAAAGTATTGTCTGGACCTCCGCTGGGGAGGAGATGTAGAGACCGGACAGCTCAGAAGTTTAATTCAATACTCTATACGGATGGAAGTTAGGCACAGATCAGAAGCTATTGACTGGATTACACAGACTCCGTTAACCTCTACAGGAATTAAGTATTCATGAGAAATTAGAAGTGCACGAATGGACATGGAGATAACCGAAAACGACAAGATTTTACAAATTAAAATTCAGGAAGGCTTTTCTGCATTTTGGAGTTAATATAAATATTTTCCAAACACTGCAGGAGTCATAATGTGCTAAATACCAGGGTGCATATTAAATCTAATCTTCCTCATGAATTAATTTCCCTGCTGATCAACAGAAGTTACTGATGGTTTTACTCGGCTTTGCTGCAGTTCAGAGCTGACAGCAGAACCACATCCCGCTCTGATTGATGGGCTGGAATGCAAAACGGCGCGCTAAAAATAGACTGATTGGCCGCCATGCTGTGATTGGACAGTCTAATGAGCCAGAGGGATTTCTCAGGTGATCCTTCTCCTGGTCCTCCAGCATCACGAGGACGGGGAAGATAATAAAACACGAGAGGGGAACAAAGAGACGGATATAAAATGCTCTGCTTGAGTCGCTGCATGAATGATTTGCTGCTGTCATTGTTTCAAGTACTCACTAATTTACTCTCATATTCGTTTAAACACAGCAGTTCTGGCTTGGATCCAATCAATGGCACATGAAATTAAAAATAATTCATTTTTATCCTGCAAGCTTAAAGTGTGTTTATCAGTTACACTCACAAATTTCCTTTCAGAAGTACAGTTATTTATATATAGAGTGTACATGCATACGTACAGTAATACCTCAGTTTACGAGTTTAATTCGTTCCAAGAGCGAGCTCGTAAACCAAAATGCTTGTACACCGAAACAAATTTCCCCATAAGAATGCACTAAAAATCAATTAATTCGTTCCACATGACCACAATTGCCCATTTTAAATATTTTTTTGGTTTTACCCTATTAATTGCAGTTAAAATTGTAACCATTAAGATCTCATATAAATACTAATTAATAAATGACAATTAAACTCTAAAAATACTTGACAATTTACTGTAATGCACTTCAGCTTTGAGCAGTGGAGGAGAGAGAGGAGGGAGGAGGGGGGAGCGGGGAAAGCAAGGATGAAAGCAAATGAGTGAATTTATTATAATAGTGCAGAAAACAAACAAAGTGATAATCCAGAGTTAAAGTCGTGGAACATGGGAGCCGCGAACGAACAAATTCACGGGAGCCGCAGAAATCTGTAACGCTTGCCTGCAAACAGCCTGTGGCCGGAGTGAGAGACTGTGAGGATGTTTCTCCACCTGCCCGTTTCTTCACTCGCGAGATGTGAAAGTCTTGAAGGTTGGGCAGATACACACCAATTATTCTTTCAGTTGTCCTCACAGTCCGTTGCGGTCTTGCGTCTGATTCGCTGGCTGACCCAAACCAGACCGTTCTAGAAGTGCACAGAACCGACTCTATAACAGCCGAGTCAAACAGGCAGGTTGCTGCACAATTTAAGGCTTATGACCCTTATAGGACATGAATAAATAAAAATTAATACTGCACATTAGAGGTGTGCAATATTGAAAAAAACATTATATATTGATAGTTTCAAAGGTTTTTTGATAACAATAATTAGATGCTGTTTTACTGAGTGTGTTTTTGGCTGGTTTAGGCCTGTTGTGGATGGCTGACTCATAAAGACATTAATATTATTCATATTCTATGCCGTGGTTAGTTCACAGGGCCTGAGGGTCTCAGAGAGAAATTAACATTTCTATTAAGGGGCAATATTTGCCACTTTAAATTAGTTTCAAGGGACATTTGTACCTATATAAGGGCATTTTTTCTAAACTCATTGCATGCATGCATCTCCTTTTATGTCAAATTCAAGCATTTAATTTATATTCAATTGGAATATTAACACAGTGTTTGGCTATCAATCAAATGAAATCATCATCAACTAAATCCATCTTTAAAATGCAGAGGTAACACACAAGTGGCATTAATATATTCAAAATTAGTCTACATAAATTTAATTATTATATAATTTTTAAATTTCTAATTTAAACTGCAAGTAGGTGTCTTAATGTTCAAACGACGGATTCATTCAGGAACGAAGCGAGTGACCCGCTTTCTAATGGGTGAATGGGTCATTAAATCATTACCTAAACAGATTCGTTCAAAATGTGGATTCAGTCACTTTTTTTTACAATTGTGTCTAAAACTCAGTTAACTTACTTAAATTAACAATGTTGCAGTCATTTGTGTAGAGCAGTGGTTCTCAAATAGTGGGGCGATGCCAGGGGGGGCGCGCGTGACCGTGGGGAACATGCTTTTTTTGTCAGGGAGTTTTCTTGCACTGAACAAGAGCAGCAGATATGAAGTTCAGATAACAAACCCTTCACCCGTTGATGTGTACGATCACACCGGTGTTCATGTGTCACGTGATCAATCGCTAAATTCACACGCGCTATCTGGCACTGATCCAAAAAAGACGCGCTCAGAGAACTTGATCATTATAAAGGTTTTTAAGCGACAAACATTCACTTCCACATATTTGAGAATCTGAATATCAGGTAGTTGATGAGAGAGCCAACAAGTTGGTGACTATTTTGAATAAAAAAGAAAAAACTAAATAAGTGTGAAACATCTATCAAACAGCGCTTTTTGTGACTGCGGTCTGTCACGTGACAAGCATGACGCGTTGCCATGGAAACAATAAAGCGAAAGTTCCAAAATAGGGGGAGGGGGGCGCGCGAAATGTTTACTTCTTCCTAGGGGGGGCGGGACAGAAAATAATTGAGAAGCACTGGTGTAGAGGAAGAAGAGCACGGTTTTACTAGGGAGGAGAACGCAATCAGGGAAATAATTAAGAAGTTCCAATCAAATCTACCTGGAAGAGGACCAGGTAGATTTGATATATTCAAATCTACCTATACTCTCTATATCATATTTACATTTATGCATTCGGCAGATGCTTTTATCCAAAGCGACTTACATTGCATTCAAGAAACCAAGATTCCCTGGGGTCAAACCCATGACCTTGGCGTTGCAAGCACCAATGCTCAACTGATTGAGCTGCAGGAAAGCCATCATATATCATCTCAATATCGAGGAGGATATTTCGAGTGGCCAAAGACTCACAGCTGGAGATCTGCAGAAATTTAGTTGAATCTCAGGCACAGAAAGCCTAAAGAAGAGGAAGATCAAACAGCCTCTACATCAACACATGTTGCTTGGGAGGGTTTCAAGAAAAATCTCAACCAAAAACAAACTCCAGCAGATTCAGTTGCCAGACACTATTGGAACTTCAAACGGGACTGTGTTCTGCGGTCAGATGGAATAAAAAAAAAAGAGCTTTTTGGCAGCAAATCCTCCAGATGGCTTTGGGATAAAAAGTACGCCATGCCCACGGTTAAATATACCGCTGGATCTCTAATGTTGAGTGGCCTGGACTTCCTGTTCTGAGACATGGGATCATGGGTTCTAGCAAATACCAACAGATAAAAAAAATCTTCAGCTAGAAATCTTATAACGAGCCGTTGTTGGATCCGTTTCTGTCCCCTGACCTGAACACCATAGAAGAGGAGAAGCATCAACATGGATCTGGGAATCGGAAGGATCTGGAGAGATTCTGTACTCTGATCTCTTGTCAGGTGTTCTCCAACTCATCAGGCGTTAACGGAGAAAACTCTTACATTCATGCATTTATCAGACGCTTTTATCCAAAGTAACTTGCACTGCATTCAAGAAACACACTGACATTCTAATCAGTTCTTGCTTTCCATGGGAGTCGAACCCATGACCTTGATGTTGCAAGCGCCACTCTCTACTGATTGAGACACAGAAAAGCTGGTAAAAGAAGATTGCAAAAAGCATTTAATTGTGATCAATGTGTATTAGAGAAAAAACTTATTTCATAAAGAGGTTTCCCCCTATTTTCAATTTTTACTTCAATGAAAGGTAAGTGTTTTAATAAAATATCAAAAGGTTTAACAAAGGCTTCTTTGTTCGTTTTTGCCAAGGGTTCCAGTCCATGACTGTCTGTGACCAATGATCACTCAAGCTTCATCGCATGCAGGCGTTTGTCTCACAACTCCACAACTAAAAGAAACAAAATGTTTGTTTACAAAATTGTACTGAAAATTAATGCACACCCTGAGGAGGAAACGTGGACACAAGGTTATGCAGCGACAGCTTAAGACTGCAGCCATTATCATTTTTTGGAATCAGTCATTCTGCTTATAATTACATACCGTGTGTGCAACTGTTCATTTCAAAGCATCGTTCACGTCTCTAAAACTACTTAATTACAAAATTCCTGCTTACAAAATTAGCCCAAGTTCCTGTTACTAGTTTGAAACCATCACTTGGACTTTACCTTCAAGGGATTGTTCATCTCATATCGTATAAGATCAACAAATTGCAACAACATTGGACATTTTAAGGATAAAACACACACACACACACGCACGCACACGCGCACACACACACACACACACACACACACACACACAATGAAAAAACGCAGGTATTTTTTGTTTCACAGAAGGTCAGTTTTAAACAGCGAGACTTATTATTTGCATAAACGGCAACCATTTTGAAAGAATTCAACAACGTGATCTAGAACCGTAATGCGTTCCACAAACCCATAGCAGTGCAGATACAGAACATTAATCAAACGTCTGTCAGCCAATCAGAATCAAGCATTCAACCATACCGTGGTATAAATGGTACAATAAACAGGACGCGAGCGAGGACAAAAGAGCTAAACTGATTATACACCCCTTGACATTTCAAAACACGCCACATTCAAACATATTCTGTCGCATGGATATGATTTGCATAAATTTATGGAGTGTGTGAGTGCACGCGGCCAGGCTTGATGCTCCCCATTGATCATCATCTGAAAGCCTCGTAGTGATTTCTGCAGCAGTCCTTTGAGATAACAGTTATGTCCTACTGTTACATCCAATGACGCAAATACAAAACAAAGGAGGCGTTGCACGGACGTGAGGGCAAAGCATAATTACACACACACACACACACACACACACACTCTCAGTGCTTGCTTCCAGCCTGTCGAGGGGTATTTGTAAGTCACCTGAAGCCTATTAAAGCCATTTAAGCAGAGAAATGAATCACTGAACTCAATGTCATTTATTAGCGTCTCAGGTGACGTGGAAAACCAGCTCCGTGAAAAACAAGCGATGACATCCAATCAGCAATCCAGTCATCCTACAGTATTTCAATGACGAAGGGCGAAATATTTTATGTAGCGTTTGATGAAGATTAAAGGTGAAGTGTGTCATTTCTGCAGCACCAAAAAGAATTGTTAGAAGTAAAGTTGGAGTCGTCCTGAAGTTCAAAATCTTTTGAAAGTAGATTCGAAGTTTCAAGGTTGTATAAGCCTTGAGGTTGAGTTTTCTGCGAGTTCACTAAGTGCAAGTTAAACTCAACCAACAGCTTATTGCATTATAGCAATTACTAAAAGAGTCAATATCCACTTGCCCTACAAAAACATACAGTAAGACAATCGGGTCAATAGTCAATTTGCATGCAAGTTAAGTGTTAAAATGTGAAAACGGAAATAAAAATTAAAGTTAAAGAAATCAATGACAAAAGCAAAGCTACAAAAACTGACATTTTCAAAATAAAAGCTTATTAAAATGAATAAGTAGCTATAATGATACTGTATAACCCTGATTATAAGCTTGACTGCGATTAAATCCTCCAAAAACTGGAATTTTCCTCCACTTTTATCCAGAAAGACATTTTATTTTGTGGTAAACCACATTACACCACAGAAGCTGTCCATTTAGCTTAATTTTTATTACTTGTGTTAAACACAGACTATTCCTTTAAGAACTAGTCAAAGAAGATTAAGAAAATGGCAATAAAACGAAATAAGATGGTGGAAACTGAAGGTCTGAAGATACCGGCTGCGTCCAAAACCACAGACTTCCCGAACAAATGAAAAAACATTATGTGAAAATAGCATGAAGAGAATCACAGTACTCATAAAAGAGTAAGCAAAAAGTGATCTACTATATTAATTAAAGAAATAAGAGAACGCTTAATCAGAGTGTAACACCAAATCAGTTAAACTTCAGGGATATCAATCTGTCCAGGTGGGAAGCAGAAGAGATTGTGAATCAGATTCACCTGCTTTGCTGCAAATGAAAGTGAAAAACAGGTGAAACTGGAGAAAATCAGCAAGACAAACCTTAGTGTTGAGTTTTGTTAACATCCTTGTCACTGTCTGTATCATGAGGCAGAACCTGCAACCCAATCCGGTTCCACAGGCAGTCCTGCTCCTCCAGGAACATCCATCATGCCGTCACACGGAGGTTTAGTGTTTCCCAGCACAGTTTCAAGAGCATGGAGGAGATCCCGGGAGACATGCTGTTACACGAGGAGAGCTGGACAGGGACGGAGAAGACCAACAACTGTTGAAGTGTTTATTGCACGAATAATAAGTATTTTATCATAATTCAACTGTATGATTATACACCATTATTTTATCTGTATGATGATATTCAGCTGAGAAAGTGCTGAGGTCTGCAAAAGGCTGGAAGCACACCCACCTCACAGTGTTGGGGGTTGAACCCATATATGGACATAAAGTGCTGAATTCAGGCCAATTGGACAATGTATGGAGAAAAATAAACAATAACGTAACAGGTTTAGAATGTCTAGGAACTAGGTATATAATGGGAGATTTCCCTTTCTCGTGAGGAGATCTGCAGATCGACTCGGTTTTGTTTGAAAGAATAAAACCTATATTCTGGCATCAAAGACCTTTGAGAAGTGTTATTTGTCTGAAGAGAAAACTACAACACTTGATCCAAAACATTTGGCGACCCCGGCAGGACTGGCTTCGGAGCTTCAGAGATGTTCGATCCACGACGGGGCTTTTCTGAGCGACCAACACAAACTACTGGCCAGGTAAGCAGATTTTGCTTTCACTTTGTGTTGATCGCACAGTTGGCCTGGGAGTGGTGAGACACTCTAAAAAAGCTTCTCCAAATTAACTAAAAGGGTCTTTGAATCCAGAATAATTGTATGTATGTTTGTTAGATCTGTGTTTACTGAACAAGTAATGCATGCGCACAGACATCAGGGTATAATACCGCTTCGGGTACCTTAAGGATAACGCGAAGGACTGCTTTATAACTGATTAATTGTTTTATGTTTGTGTTTCTGGTCGCATAGGCGAAGAAACTGACGGATTTGATTAAGATTTCGCGGATACCTCTTTATTACGACCAGAGAATCGTGCACAGCTCTGATTACGGAATAAAGGCAGAATAGGCGAAATAAATTAATAGAAGTTCTCTCGCGTAATACCGCTTCGTTACGTACGCACGAAGGTCTGCACTAGACGGAGAGAATTAAATTAAATCCTTTTATAGTTACCGTTCTATTTCGATAGAAGCTGCTGGGATAAAGGGTGAAATGAATCGGGAAAACTAAACATTACCAGTAAATTAAAGTTCCTGTGATTACCGCTTCAATTAATTTTGAAGGTCTGCTTGGACAGGTGTTGTCTTAATTGGTTGAATTGATTAATCGGAATTAAACCCTACGTTTTGTAGGTAAAAGTCTTACGGTTACCACTCGTGCACACTGATCACGTGACGAGGCTCGCTCGGGTAAGCAAAATTTGGCATTGTTATTGTGTTGTTAGTGATTTAATTGTGTTAATAAAAGAAAAAGTGTTTTGACTTGGTGAGGAGCAGAGAGCAGAGAAGCTCTCTGTGTGTGTGTGTGTGTATTTGGGCTCTGAGTGTGTGGGCTGTAAAAACATAAGCCCTTCTCGCTTGACCGTGACCCCCTCTCCCCCTCTGACTGAGGTGGGGGCTTCGCTGGCCATCCGAGGAGAGTTAGAGAATGCTTGTATGAACTCTCTTGGGACAAATCAAATGAGCCCAAGTGAGGCCGAATGAACAGAATGCATGAATGTGCTCTTTTGGGACAGATTTATTAGCCCAAAGAGACGGTATGCAAGGAAATAAAGGATTTTTGTGAAAGTTGTGTATGTGCGAGTGAGAGAGCCATTGTTCGGTAAAAAGCCTTGTAAGTTAGACTAAAAGAAGACAGAGGAATACTTGGAGTCTTAGACTGATGGTAAAATAATTGTCAACTACGTTCATACAAAATAAAACAAATAATAACAGTGAAAAGGAAATCTGTTAGTTTGTTAAGGTAAGAATTTAATACAAAACTAAATTAAGAGAAATTAAATAGATTAAAAAAAAAAAAAAAAAAAAAAAAAAAAAAGGGATCTTGCTCTTGCAAAAGAATATTTGAAAATTATGAGAAATAGTTTCCTTAAAAGTATGGATAAAAGATAAATTATGACCACTCAAGTAGAATAATTAGGAAAAAGGTAGCAATTATGAAGTGATAGAAAAGAAAAGAAAAAAGTCAAGCAAATAAATAGAGAACCGATAAATAAATAAGGACAAAGTTCGAGATACAGAAGAAGTAAAGAGAATAATAAATAAACAAGACAAAATTGCACATGCTTAAAATTTTACATCTTATTAGGTGTCTAAGAGTTGTATCTCATTATCCCTGGAGGCAGTATGTAAAGTGATTCATGGCATTATAATAACTTGTGTAGTGTTGAACGAGAGTGAGATTGGGTGACCAAGTGAAGAGAAAAATAGTTGAAAGGGAATTCTCTGTTGATGGGTGAGGAAAACCTTATTCACCGCCACTAGATTATTTTGAACACTGCATGTAAAAAATTGAGCAAAAATTATGACTGATTTTATGATAGGGAGAATTATTTATTGTATAATACTCAGATAATTGAAGGTAGATTATTGCTGCATAATGCAAAGAAGAAATGGCTTGCTTTTTTCCTGCAACGAAGAACTTGCTTCAATAAAAACAGAATGGGGGAACTGCTGTTCACCAGTGATATTTTTGTATAAAGGAATTATTGGAAAAAAGTTAGGTTAAAGAAGTTGAATTAAGATAAAGAGCTGATTGCTCTGACAGAATTTTGTTTGGAGTTTTGGAAAGTTCAATTTGATTCATGCGGATCTCTTGAGTGTTCAAATTTCAGATGCTTCTGGAAATCTGCCTTGATGAGAGGAAGCAACAAATGAGAAGGCAAAGACATGTCTGCAGAGAGAAGAAGAGAGAGGGGGTGATGGGCTTCAAGTCCCTTCCTGAAGAATTCAACACTGTCTGAGAGGACAACATGGAAAAAAGACTGATAATTGCAGGAGAAGGTGAAACTTTCACTTGAGACTTTTCCTGAAGACAATGAGAACATCCTGAGATACAAAACTGTGGCAAGATACATGAAAAGCCGAAGCTAAGAGAAACAGAGGAGGAACAACAGGACTGGTATTTCACTCTACACCAGGCATTTGAGTAACGTCACAGCCTGATGAAACATGCAGAGCAAGAGCCAAACGGCTACAACCGACTGATGATCCAAGCAGAAGAACTGACTCCACAAGGCACAGGTGTGGCATCTGAAATGATCACAAGAGAGACCGCTTCAAATTTAGTTAATTATCATTTTAACTTAATTTATTCTGATTATTCACTGATCTCATAGCAGTTCTTTGTATTCTCTGATAAACTAACTTTTCTGCTTTTCAGTAGGAACCAATCCAGCCCAATATTAAAAGAGAAGAGAAAAAAGGAAATTCATTGAGAGACAGAAGTGGGTGCTCAACTCACCAAACAGATCAAACTAAGGCTGGATTTGGTTTAGTGAGGGTTTAGATGACATTAAACACTTAGGGCTAAAGACATTATAGTATTATATTTCTGACAAAGAAAAGATTGTTACAAGATCTTCACAAGAAGAAGTATGGTTAGAAAAATGCCTTTACTGGTCACTCCATCTTGTTTAATGGTAATTTTCTAGAACTAGATAAATGAATAAAATAATAAATAATTCTAAATTCCAAATTCATGAAATCAGGAATGCCGTCATCGCTGGGGTAATAGAAGGAAGAAAAAGAAAGGTTCGTTGAAGTCTAAAATGAAGTGTAGTGCCTAGATTCAGAAATGTTTGACAAATTGTGTTTGGACCTAAACTTGTGTGTTTCCCATTTAGATTGAAACCTGGGGAGCAGAATCAAAGAGGATATGATGGCAAGCGTGAGTGTGGATGAGCATGAATGGAGTGAGAGATGGTGTCTGAAAAGACACTAAGGCAAATCAAACATTTTGCCAAAACAGCTGTATTTCAATTTTGATATGTGGGCCCACAGGGCAAATTATGCCCAAATAATATAATGACCATGGATAAATTGGATTAAGATTCCTGGTCAAAACCTAGGTCAATATTGTTGTGGCAGAAAGAAACAAAAGTGCCACATTTGCGCAGCGAATAACTTTTATTTTTCCTTTACAGAATATCATGAAGGAGCTGATTTTGTGTTAAAAATGTCAAATGTTGCCTTGTAACTATTAACTTGAACAAAGTGGGTTGAGTGCTTTCAAAAAACCTAAGAAATTATGAGATGATAGTGAGACTTTAGACAATGAAGTAACTAAGTTGAATTTTCTAATTGTAAAGGATAAAAGGGCAAATTTATTGTTGAAAAAATGTAAATCACTAAACTGTGAGAAAGATAATATAAGGGGTAACAACGGATTAAACTCTGCTGGTAAGAAAGCAGAAGAGCCTCAAAAAGGGATCAGGACAGCATTCAGCCCACATGAACTTTCCACAGGTCACTAAGAAGGGCAATGAGCCAGATGAGCAGAGGTTATCACTAACAAAAACAGTTAAAATCTCATTCACAGGTGACACCAGTTCAAATCCAGAAAAGGTTTCTAGGATGGTTAAAAAAGAAGGACCAGTGAGTGTGTGCTGATCTCAAAGGAGGATCATGAATTGATCAGCAGAAGTGACACTTGAACCATTGCCTTAAAATCAACTAAAAGCTATTCTGAACGTCGTCATTTAAGATGCGCATGGTTTTGACCATTGCGCAAGGGGGGAGGTGATAAAGAAAATAAAAGACCAAGGATATTGGTCTGCAATATTATTTACATGCTTGTGATAATAGACTTAGATGTGGAAGCAACACCATCAGCAGATGAAGGAGCAGGAATAGTTATTACATTTCTGTCAAAAGAGGTAATTTCTAGATTTGGAATAACATCAGAAATAAGTTCAAATATTCAAAAACCTGTAAAACAAGTTGTGAAACATTTAAGAATAAAACAGAAAATAGGATGTGTTAATCACTGACAATCGCAAGGGATGGTACAGAGGGTAAATGGTACCCTCAAGGCCAAACTTAAGATTTGTGAAAGTACTAAACGTAACTGGATTGATGCTTTAAAAGTTGTATTAATGAGTTATCGTATGCAAACTAACAGTAGTACGCATCTAATACCGCATGAAATGCTTAGGGGTCAACCCATGCATGTGCCATATTGTAGAGGCCCGCACAAAGGACCTGCTTTGGAACAATTGCAACTGGAGTTGAGATCGTATATGAGAAAACTAACTGCAGTGCATAAAGTTATATATCGGCAGGAAATAAGAAAGCGGCCCAGTGAGACGGAGACACCGTGTCCAGTTGTCCCAGGTGATCACGTCTATCTGAGGGTGTTCAGGAGAAAGTGGAATGAGCCAAGGAGAGATGGACCATACAAAGAGGTGACAGCTACAACGACAGCGGTCCAAGTGGAAGGAAGCACCACCTGGTATCATCTGAATCACTGCACAAGAGTTCCCAGACGTGAAACCAGAGCGCAAGATGAAAAGGTACAAGATGTTGAAAGCTCAGAGAAGCAAAGCGCTGAGCAAAGCAAAGAAAGTCAACAAAGAAAGAAAGATGAGTCCAAAAATGTGGCTGATGATGATCTTCACGTTTACTGCATAAGAAAATACAAGTACAAGGGCTAAGCATAAGCAGCCAAGCTTCTCGTCAAGTTCTCGTCAAAACTGTGCTCAGCACTACCCAGACTTCCCTGCAATTGACTTCTCAGCCCTCAGGTAAACCTAGTGACGGCTCAATAATAAACCCTATAGAACAAGAATTGACTAATAACCTAACGATATCAAGGCAGAGTAGAGATGTTGATGAGAACAAAATCAACGAGAGTAGCAGTGAAGATATTTTATGGGAAAAAGCGCAACATAATGATTGGTACAAATGGGCAACATTTACAGCAAGAGAAATAGGTATGAATAATTGTTTAATGTGTGATAAATCACAACTAAATAAGATAATAGTAATTCCAAATCCATACGATTATGTGACATATGTTAAATTTAACAGGAACGTTTGCCATACAAATGATTATTTTATGCCTTATTGTTCAGCAGAGTGTTTAGCTTTTATGGGTAGTTCTGAATATCATGATAAATTTAACAGACCGCATTGGGGAGACTGGTGTAGATACTGGGATGTAAATGCAAACCTTAGAGTAGAAAAAGAAGAAGAAGTCTCAAAATGGTTCAGCATTGATCATAACCAAGAATATAAGTGTTTTAATAAGTTTGAATACATAATTTAGGAAGATTCACTGTAAAATGTGCTACAATTTGGAACATAGATAGTAGACAGTCTTAGAATTCAAATAGACAAATAAGAGCTCCAGAACTTCAAGCACTAGGAACAAGAAATGAGAAGGAAAAAAATAAATAAGAAATCCAGAAGAAAACAGTAAAAATCAAACTATAGCGTTACTGTCAATAGAATTGTATGAAGATCAGACAAAAGTAGTAGCAGATTTCTTTTGAGCTTGTGGAAAAGATAGATTTCTAGCATTCTTACTTTTAAGATGGAAAAGAGTATGTGCTAGAGTAAAACTAATTCAAGAAGTAACCATTGCACAATGGGATTCAGAGAAAATGATAAAAGAAGATAAAAATAGCACTAAGAGAGCCTATAAACCTGATCCTCAAGTAACTAGAGATTCAATTGGTCAACCCACAGGTATACCTGATAAGTTTAAAGCAAGAAATGAAACAAAAGCAGGGTTTGAATCAATATTCGTAGATCATCCCAAATAAAAATGCAGAATGGATCAACTATATCTATTATAATCAGCAGAGATTTATCAATTACAGTGATGATGCTTTAGCCGCATTAGGAGAACAATTACATGAAACAAGTAGAATGACCTGGCAAAATAGACCAGCACTGGATTGGTTATTGGCAGACAAAGTAAGGTATGTGTATTCATACCAAATAATATGGCTCCGGGAGGAAAATTTAGTGAAGCAATGACTAAAATAAAATAATTAAGAATAGAGCTTAAAGAAAATGCTAGAAAGAGATGATAAGAGAAGGGATTGGTTGGATCTAAAATTGGGAAATTGGGGCTTGTTAAATTAGGAATGTTTTTAGGAGTTGCAATATTAATAGGGGGTTTATTGTTCTGTTGTATACTCCCATCTTAAGATCACTAGTAGTCAAAGCTACAACTAATGGAAATGTTGAGATAACGATAAAGTAATTTTGGAGGGCAACCAATGTATGCATTACCAGGATTTGTATGGAAAACCGTGCTGGATTGTACAACCATTGGATATTGATTCGAGTACCTCCAATGAGGACGAAGAAGATGAATAATGATGAGCCAGACCCTGGGTGTAAGTGCTAGCCTAACCGCTCCCCAGACGGTGACCCTCTACGATGCGCAAAGTATCTGGGTTGAAGATGATGTCTACAGCGCAAGAAAGAACTTTTTAAATATATAGCATGTTTGTCGTTTGATGTATTCTACATAACTGTGACAACAACAGGCAAGAATGAACAAAGTGCACACACATGCTGATAATGTTTATTAAGGGGAGTTGAATCTTTTACTCTTTTTGGAGAAAAAGAAAAAAGTGAAAGAAAAAGAAAAATTCTGAAAAAAGATGTTTGGTTCTACCTCTCCTCCGGAGTGTGGTTGCAATAATCTGGTCATTGGAAATTAAACTAAGTGAATTGTTTTGGTCATTGTGTAGCATAACTGAGGAGGCTGAATTTTGAAACTACACTATGGATGAAGAATAATGAAAGTGAGGCTTGATAAGCCTCAAAGGGGGGAAATGTTGAAGTGTTTATTGCACGAATAATAAGTATTTTATCATAATTCAACTGTATGATTATACACCATTATTTTATCTGTATGATGATATTCAGCTGAGAAAGTGCTGAGGTCTGCAAAAGGCTGGAAGCACACCCACCTCACAGTGTTGGGGGTTGAACCCATATATGGACATAAAGTGCTGAATTCAGGCCAATTGGACAATGTATGGAGAAAAATAAACAATAACGTAACAGGTTTAGAATGTCTAGGAACTAGGTATATAATGGGAGATTTCCCTTTCTCGTGAGGAGATCTGCAGATCGACTCGGTTTTGTTTGAAAGAATAAAACCTATATTCTGGCATCAAAGACCTTTGAGAAGTGTTATTTGTCTGAAGAGAAAACTACAACACTTGATCCAAAACACAACCAGCAGCAGGAACTGGAGGAGCTGCCAGAGCCCATCAAAATGACCTTCAGTAGGATAGTGGGGTGCATGTTTCTGACCAATCTGTCAGAAATCAGTCATTTTGTCTGTGAAGTCACAGACTGCCGAGAAGCTTCTGATGCCCTGATCCAGGTCTGGGAGGAGATCCCTCAGGACACACTCCATCTCTTCACGATCACACACAGATGTTGCCGTCACAGGCGCGTGAGAATCATACACACTGCTAACTTGCATTATGAGTCGCTGTGATGAACTTGGATCAGCCTGTAACTTCAGTTGTTGTGCAGATTCTTGGTGTGATTTTGAATATGAATTACAAAACAGATTCGCATCATGTAGAACTGCTTTAATAAGTAGAGTATGAAATTTCAGAAAGCCACCTGTTACTTTACATAACCAGGTCCTCAGGTCAGGTGGAGTGTTGTCAACCAACGGCTTATTAAGGCCTCGTAAAACCGCCATAGAAAGCATTTTAATACAAAAGACGACAGCTTTAATGCCAAGCTTTGCACAGATCCGAAACAAAGCTTGCCCTCAGAGAACAGCCTGGGTAATCAAACTGTATGCGAACTGTGTAATCCACGTAAGCTGCAATCAAACTGTAATAAACTCCCAAGGCTAAAAGTTGTCATTGATTATCACTGCCTCTGATTTTGTCACCCTCAGTAAAGTAACTATTCTTCTTCTCACCTTGGCACCACCTAAAGATGCAGTTTTATCTCCAAGGCCTCCGTCTGCCGCCCCGAGGACTGATGGGACGCATAGTGACACGGTCACCTCCTACGGCACATCCCTCTCTCAACTGTGACAGACTGTCAATATTCCTCGAACAAGCTGTCAATCAAGCTGTCATCGGTCCAGACATGCAGACAATGTGTTGAGGAAGGGCAGGAACTGATGAGTGATGGGGGGGGGGGGGGGGGGGGGTCAGGCTGGGATGATGATAACGAGGATTATGGGAGTATGATACATGAAGCAAAAAGCTTGTTTACAAATATTATAAAACCAGTGGGAAAACTACAATACCTTAAAAATGCACCGATTTAAATGACAAAGTGTATTTACACATGAAACCACAGTATATTTACTGCAAAGTGCTTTGAGTTTAATGAGCTATTAAATAATTATGAGACTGAATTCTAATTCACCGACTAATCCTTCATGCTAGAAATTAGACGGTTGCGGCTTTAATGTAAGAAATACAAATATTTCATTTGAGGCTGATTATATTGACTTACCTTCTTCATGAAGACGTGTTCTCAATAAATCGCGGTCTTTTCAAACAAACATATTAATGCAAAACACAATAGAGCTTAACAATCGGGGTCTGGGAGTTAAAATCTCATTCACTTTCTCCATAGAGAAATTTGATTTTTAACTTCTAAACCCTTGAAGAATGACCTCTGAGGCTTTTAAGCGATGATGTATGCATCTGATTTTAATTTCTTTTTTAAAACGAGAGCCGAAATTCTGAAGTCAATATATTCGTATTTATTATAATTCACAGGTTACTTTGAAATAATCCTCTTTTTCATTTCTTTCTCTTTTTTTTTACTCGGATCATTCCTATTGGTTCACGGCCTTTCCCATTCATTTCATCAAGAAAATAATACAAGTACAATTTTGTCTTTTTGTCACATTTTTTCAGTTTGTTTTTTTTTGCTTCAAAACTGTTTTTTTTTATATTTAAAATATATATATATATATTTTTTTATTATTATGTATTTGGCAGACGCTTTTATCCAAAGTGACTTGTATTGCATTTAAGAAACATTCAAGACATTTTTTAATCACTTGCTTTCCCTGGGAATGTTAACACTTAACATTTTAAATATATATTAACGTTTTACAATAATTTGACTGTTGATAAAGAGAGCTGTTGCTGTTGCTGTTTGCTCTATAGTGAGTCATGATTACGTATAAATACTGTGTTTTTCTTACCTGTTTTAGTATCCAGATAGTAAATTAAATCACTAAAAAATAAAAGGCGCATGATTTAAAATCACGCCTGTGGCACAATCGGTATAGTTGGCGTTCAAAGCAAAAAATAAAGACATTTACATTTATGCATTTATCAGACGCTTTTATCCAAAGTGACTTGCATCACATTCAAGAAACACATTGACATTCTAATCAGTTCTTGCTTTCCCTGGGAATCGAACCCATGACCTTGATGTTGCAAGCACCAATGCTCTACTGGTTGTGCTACAGGAAAGACCAGTCAAATAATATTTAAGATAACTTCTATTCATTTATTTATCTGCAGAAAAACATTTTCAAAAATATATTCAAGTCTCTTAAAACACAGTAAAACATTTCAAGCCAATCAAACAATATAAAAAAAAAAGATTAATCCAAATACTTCTCATACTAACCTGTCCTCTGAAAGAAGGTAAACTCTTAAATTGTAACTCAAATAGATTGAATTCATCTTTTGTAAATGACCAGATGCTCCGTATTGGAGCAAAAATCTAACCTAATGTGGCACACGGGTGAAAAACCACTGCTTTAGCCAATTATTCGGACATATTGATGGAAAGAGACGTCGATCTGCTGTGCAACTGAAGAGATGCATGTAGTTAGTGTGTGTGTGTGTGTGTACACTGCTAATCGTAGCGTCATTACACTGGGTTTTGACCTTGTGCAGACAGAGGGATATTGGGAGACAATGTGTAGTATATTTGTGTGTGTCCCTTTAAAACACGCTCTCCTTCTGTAGTTCTGTTCCCTTGAGGTCCTGCTCCTCTCAGAGTAATGTAAACTTTACCCACACATACATTCTTCATCACTGGAATGTGCTGGGATCAAATAGGAACGGGTCACATCCCATCAGGCATTCAGAAACTCTAGTCAAGCCAGTCTGGATGGCTAAAGCTCCTGGAAGAAGGCCACTCTGGATTTGGTGCTCTGTAGAGTGAGCTGTGGACACAGATTGAGAGGCGTAAAGACTATTAATCAGCATATTAGAATGATTTCTGATCTACATGCATAAAACCTGCTTTTTATGCTTTAACCATACATTTTATGCACTTTAAGATACACATTGAAACAGTTTATGCTTTCCCTGGGTTCGAACCCATGACCTTGATGTTGCAAACACCAATGCTCTACTGGTTGAGCTACAGTAAAGCTTTATTTAGGGATGCCAATAGATTAAAAAACAGCATGATAAACCATTGCCAATTAAATGTCACAATTTTGTTAATGATAATAAGGTTCAACAAGCACAGGAAAAAACAACGATCAATAATTTTACAATTTTATGTTAATTTATATACATACTAATATATGTGTATCACGTATTGTAATGTATTATGAGCAAACTAGGGAAAATTGGTAATGGTGACGTTTTATCATGCAAATGATATTTTATTTTAACGATCAAATCTGCCGTTTTTCTTAGCATTTGAGATAAAAATTCACAATTGAGAGTCATAAAGTCCAAAATGTGAGACATGGATATAAAACGATGAAAAAAAATTACCTATTTTATTTTCAAGCTTCCATAACAAACATGGATTAACAATAAAAAATAGCATAATTATTAATACATATAAAGAATAACAAATAATAGTTTTTTAGTGTTAGTTTATGATACGTAATGCATGAACTGATAATTAATGTGTGTGTGTGTGTTTATATAAGGTTTGTGCATCAACCACATTACATATAATAAGGTAAATACTAAGGTAACTTTGGCAGGCGTAATTTTGAATTATTTATGCTCATGCCACGAGAAAGATTAGACATGTATGACACGTTCAACACCTCGGAGTCATGCAGAATTCATAGAGAGAGAGAGAGAGAGAGAGAGAGAGAGAGTCTCTGATCAGCTGTCACTGTCTGTGTGAGGCCTCTGACGGTAAAGTCTAAAGACACTTTAAGACAGAATCCCTCATGAAACACTGGCGTAAACAAACAAGAAGAGACGGAAGAGAGATACAGAAACGGCACAATTATGCCATATGCAGATTTCTGCTTCATTAATGAATCAATTTGCAGGGTTTTAAGTCTCTCACCCTGAAATACACCAATCTGCTGAGACGGTACCATACGTGCTCAAGACATCTTCAGATATAAACGTCACTCTAAATACACTCAAAATGAAGACAAAAGTCGGTGGTTTCTCTGCTAGGACACTTGTGTGAAATTGAGGAGAACTGACTTCAAAAAATCCACTAAAAGATCACCTTGAAACCAGATGATTGGAAGTAATTGCAAATATGATTAAAAAAGGACTGCAGACAGAGAAAAATCACGCAATCCGCCACTGACAACGACAAGATACTGCAGTCAAAGGAACATATATAGTCATATCTTGAGCGTCCCGACATACGAGAATTACGAGATACGAGGAATCCTTTGAGCATTTTTTGCTTTGAGATAATAGTAAATATTTGAGATACGAGCAGCTTCCAGACGCTAGCAGCACTCGGAGCAGCTCAAGCTCCTCATTTATGGGTAATTGCATATGATCTCCACTAGAGGCAGCTTGGTTTTACAGCGGGGGTTACCGGGGGCAACGAGTGATTCACCAGTATTAAGCTGGGAGCAGCACGAGTTATGAGTGTTCAATAATAATAAATATGAGCTTCTGAGCACATTATTGTGTGTGTAGTTTATCCAATACACAACACGGGAAGAAACACTACACTTCTGTATTGTGTTTGCGTTATCTATATTATCTCTCCTTCCTCACTCCTCCTCCTCCTCCTCCTCCTCCTCCTCCTCCGCACTTGCCGTCATTAGCCACTACTGTATCGCCTGTCTCAAAGGTAAGAACTCATAATTAAAACTACATTTTATTTTATAATCACAGGAATCCTTATATAGGCAGATAACGTGATGCCTGTTTTTTCTGTAACTAAGTGTAAATGTTTACTGAACTGCATTTCTCAACTAAAACAACACATGCCAGTGGGGCATAAAACATCATTTTATTTCAACATCATGATTTTGGGATGTAAAATGTATTTGGTGTTGTTCATATTTCAAGATGAATAGCAAAATGTCCTGCGGTGTGACTGTAACATTGATGACTCATCAAAAGTAAATATTAGTAAAATAAAGTAGATGTGTTTGGAGCAGCTAATAAATGCTTTGGCATTACTTTGTATGTATTTGCTTAATTAACTTAAGTTTTCAAAATGCTAAAAAGTACTAAAATAATATTTACAGTACATTTAGTTTTGAAACAAATGCTGTCCTGCAGTGTGACATAGGATATTAGATTTTTGTACTGGCAGTTACATGGACAGTCATAGGGGTCTTTTAGTCAACCCCCCTACCAGAAAATTCCCCAGATGTTTGGGTGACTGTTAATCTCTTATTAATTTGATAAACTTCATTTTTGTCAGACCATGAATATGTCCATTTTTGATAGTCCTGTGGTGTTCTAGTTCGAGAAAAAAAAAAACTATTCAGGTATAAAACAATGAACTTATTCAGTTACTGTAATATCCAAGCTCAGTCTTGTATAGCAATGACTCAAAATGGCTGCCAAGATGAAAAAGTCCTGTGGTGTGACACCCCGTCCTGTAGTGTGACATAATTAAGTCAGATGTCTAGGTAGATTCTCGTCTGTTATGTTTGCAATATTAAATATATATATATGTCTCTCTCTATATATTAAACAGATATTGTCAATATTATATATAATATACCTATATTATACATATATTGAACATAAATATATATCTGTCTTCATTTGTTTGTTGTAGGTGTATTAACTTTCACTGATCATTGTTTTTTAAGTGATTTTTGACAGTTTTTAGGGTTAGAGTTATGGTTAGGGTTAGAAATGTTATAATGTCAAATGTCTCTTCACTGGAATCTTTGTTTAATGAGCTGAATTGATGATTTTAACATGCTTTTAATTATTTCAGCATGATTGTAATGACTTTCTCCTGAGAAACAAGATATTTCTTTAGTCTTAAGTTAAAAATTGAAATTAAGGGTCTTTATGACTGGGTCTGATTTGACGCCTCCTAAATGTTAATTATTCAGTATGTCTTGTTCACTATGTTTTTAGTTCAAATTCATACACTAAGTAATAAGATTGTACTGATATGTTGCATTTCCATTAATGTTCAAATAGAGATGAAAATTAATTTGTTTGTTACAGAAGTATTTAATAAATTTCACCAGTAATGTTCATACAGTGTCTCATTTTGTCCTGTGGTGTGATGCGATGTCCTCTGGTGTGACATCACTTCAAACACAATTAAACGACTTTTACTATGTTAACTAGCTTAAATAATGATATGCATTTGAAAACATTGCATAATAAAACTATACAAAAAAAGAATAAACATTTTCAAATATTTCTTCTCATTTTACACAATATTTCCACTGGAGTGAGTGGTAAAAGATGGCACACGAAAAGAATATAATCGAAAAACAGCTGTGGAAAAAATATATATGCAAAATTTTAATGATCATTCTTTAAGAATACTTGTTAAACTTAAAGCATACCTGATTTGTATTTGAAATGAATAATATTACAATTTTATAGTAATGTCATGTCACACCGCAGGACATAATTTGCCTGGTGCTGTGACAAAAGCTTAATAAATTACCTAATGAGGAAAAAAATCTGCTAACCTTTAACAGTTTCAAAAACAACAGTATTTGAACTTTACAAATGCATGCAATTCTCAAGCAATTTAGAACTTTTTTTGAAAAAATGCTGTTTCACCCTTATTTGTCATCTGCCCATATATTATAATTTTGTGTGTGTGTGTGCGTCTCTATAGCAATTAAAAACATGTTTTTTTCCATTGTTATTAGTACTAATAAGGGAGTTTTTTTAAAGGGCCGGAACGGATTAATTTCTTATGGGAAAAATGATTTGAGATACAAGCAATTCGAGTTACGAGCTCGTCCTGGAACGGATTATGCTCATATCTCAAGGCATTTCTGTACTGGCAAGCAAAAGAACAGAACCTGCATGAACACTGTGATGACTCTGAGGAATTACACTTCACATTTGTTATTTAGGAGAGTACCAGCACACTATCTGCAGGAACAATCAGCTCGCTCACTGCTAGAGGAACGGGGCAACTCTCAAAATCATACAGCTTTTCTACCAGAGTCTGAATCAGCCCAGATCAGAACTGGAAAGCTAGTTTTCTGACAAAGTTCTCGTATAATTTTTGCTGGTGTCATTTGGTTTGACATTTTGTATATATTTGTAATCATCTAATTGATTTCTAACAGCAAATCTGTATTTTCAGCATCATTACTCCGGGCTTCAGTGTCACATTTGACTTCAGAAATCATTTTAACGTGCTTTCTTATTATTAAAGCTGAAATCAGTTACATTGTTTAATTTTTGTGTGAAAACTGATCATTTTTTAATAGAAATCCTTTGTAACATTATAAATGTATTTACTGTTACTTTCGATCACTTTAATGTATCTTTGATTAACAAAACTAATAATTTATTTTGAATGGTAATGTATGATGGTGAAATGTTATAACCTTTATACAAGTAAAAATCAATTACATCAATGCTTGGGATCTCTGCAGGTTAATCAACTTTTAACTTATCCCTAATTCAGTACAATTAAAAAAGGAATGCTTGGAGACTTAAGTGCAGCCGTTTCGATGAGGATTTTGATGCATTACTGCATAAACACATTGAGGGAACAGGTGAGACTGTCAGTGCATTAAGACACTCTCTGTCCCTCAGGCTACAGCTCGCAGCAGGACGCACCGGGCAATGGAGAAAGCACAGCCACGGCCATTAATCATTCCACCAGCGTGACCTGGAAAGCCAGCGACCCTCGTCACTTGCTCCAAGGTCCAGCGCTCAAGCTTCCTGAGCAACAGTGATTTACAAAGAGTTGGACAGTGTCCCAATACAGGCTTCCAATGGGGGCTCAACATCAGCTGAGAAAGAGTGTGAGACCCTTGTGTCAGCTGTTCGTATGAGAGCTATTCCCCAAAAGTGTCCACTTCAATTAGACAATCACATCAAGGCAGAAAGACTGAACACACGGAGGACACTCAATCCGTCCAAACAACTGATCACAACACAGGAATCAATTAGCGAAGCGCAAACGAGACCATTTCACACACTGCAGGAAAGGTTTCTACGGCTAAAATGGAGCTTTTAATCTAGCGTTTCATAAGGCTTGATGAAAACCTAGCTGAAGCTTTCGGAAAGAAGATGAATAAATTAATGTTGGATTACTGGAGCTCAATGGCATGACTAACAGTGTGATTAGGATCTTATTTCATAGGAACTAGCCCTTCTGAGAAACTGTACTACAACACAGACTTCAGAAGACTTTAGTGAACCTGCACTTCAAGTTATTCCCATCGCAGATACAACTTACAATGTTTCACAATTAGGAGATGGAATAATTCAAACATTACAGAGCTACTTGCAGCAACAAAGCAGTTTGTAAAAAGCTGAACTTGAGGTTAAGTGTTGGGCTACAATGTTTTTTAAGAACTAAAATCTGAAGAAGGATTAATACTTCAAAGTGTCCTCGCTGTTACATGACGATTTTAAGAAATTAAGTCTTAAGTCTATGAATGTAAATGTAAAAATGCACACAAGTACGTTGACGTGACACTATTACGTAAACAGTGACCTTGTTAATTCCTTACATTCATAATTCGGACAAAAAAAAACTTTAAAAAAACTTAAAAAACAACGTTAGTCAGTTGTGACAAATGCTTTGCACTCTTAGTATGATTATTAGAGTAATCAGCACTGCACTTCAGAACTTCAACATACAATAATACTTTGAGATACGAGCATAATCCATTCCAGGACGAGCTCGTAACTCGAATTACTCGTGTCTCAAATCATTTTTCCCCATAAGAAATAACAGGAAAAAAATAATCCATTCCAGCCCTCTAAAAAAAAACTGCCTTATTAGTGCTAATAACAATGGAAAAAAACATGTTTTTAATTGCCATCGAGACACACACACAATTATAGTATATAAGGATGTGATATAAAATAAAATGTGGTTTTAATTGCCTTCGAGACAGATGATACAGTAGCGGCTAATGACGGCATGTGCGGAGGAGGAGGATGGAGGGATTATGTAGATTACGTAGATGACGCAAACACAATACACAAGACTCGCAAGACATGCATAAATTAGTCGACTATGGCAGCAAATCCATGCCAAAAAGAAACGAGCGCAAAACTGATGTTTGCGTGCGTAAATTACATCCGCGAGCGGTTAACAGATCTACATGCGAAAAACGGGGGCCGCGAGCTCATTTTAACCCTCGCGAGTGCGTGAAAACTCATCTGCACAAAATACACACGTGAACATTCCCCACGCGCGCTCAATCTTCTCTAAACTGCTGGTTTTGCTCGCGCGAACACTTTTATTCTAGTCGACATACACGAATAAGGCAGCTTGAGTTACTCCAAGTGTTCGACTGCCTAGTACTTGTATCTCAAATATTTACTCGCATCTCAAAGCAAAAATTAGCTCAAAGCCTTGCTCGTATCTCAGGACGCTCATATCTCAAGGTATTACTGTACTACTGTACCAAACGGGGAATAACACCAGACATGCTCTGCCTAGCAGAGTTCAGCGCCAGCATTTATTAAAAACTAGAAACCAGCTAATTAAGGTCTTCAGCCATACCAGAAGCATCCAGGCAAGGGTGTTAGAGCAGATCAGAGCTCAAATCTGCATGAAGCTGGCCCTCCAGGAGAAGGATTGGACACCCATGGTCTAAAACCTCTGTCTGGCTTTGTGAAGAATGCATTTAACCCACCTTTTTAAAGTTGCTCTGCTTGCTGGTGCCTTTCTCAGCATTCTCATTATGTAGGATGTCTAGAGGCGTTTCTCGGTCCTTTAGCTTTAATGACTCAATCTCGGTCTTCAGTTCATTCAGCTGCTCCTGAAGGTGTTTGCTCTTCTCCAAATACTCAACCCTGCCAAAGACGACAGATACATCACGTAACAAAGCTTTAAGGACTATTAACTTCAAATTTTAAGCATGACAAACTCCTCCACACGAGTGAAATCTCATAGACGAGATGATGATGATGTGCGTTTGGAGGCTATTTTGTGGAAACCAGATATTCAAGACCTTTGATGAAAAGCAAGCAAAAAAATAAATAAATCAGTTGTAATAGTAAATGTCCTAACCAATAGGAGAGCAGGATTGAAAAAAGTGTTCCCATTCTTACATGGACTATTCCAGCCATCCCTGTCATTCAGTGCGAAATGGATTATTCCAAAACTTTCCATCTGAGAGAGCTGGATGATTAAGGTAAAAGAGATCAGCTGAAGATTGTATATATAGTTTATTGAGTGAAATGCAGGGAATCAGTGCCAATCGTTGAGGTTTTATCGATCATGCGTAACCACACATCTATGCACCTTTAATAAATACCAGTTTTGGATTATTCCCTGAGTGAGACATCATTGTTCTGACCGGACAAACTGTAGCCTTCATTCAACCCGAACCAAAATCAGCGCGAATTTCAAAACAAAACTCTGAAGTGTTTTTTCGCATCTCGATCATTTTGTCGTTACTCGGGCGAAAAAAACCCCGAAATCTTTTATCGTATGTTGAATTTTTCGTACGTAGAGCGTTTTGTAAGTCGGGGTTCTACTGTATTAATTTACTTCCCCGAAACTTTTGAATCCTAGTGTTTTTCATCCACTGAGAACAGGCATAGATTTTTTAGAAAACCATATTCAAGATCATGATTAATTAAAAGAACCGCAGCACCATATTCTCGTAAATCACCTTCTTAACGACTGTCAAACTCCAAGTCATTTAGTCGTCCAAACAAACGAGACTTTAGGGAATTTTATCACTTAAAAACGAATCCACTACTCAGTTGAGCATTAGCAGAAAGAACAAACTCTGGTTGAGTTGATGTAACTGGTTCAAAAGACGTGGACTGATGTGACACCAGCAGAGAGACTGTGATCCGGATGGATTGATGCCTGAAACGGGTTGCACTCACTTCTCCTTTTCGATCTCCATGGACAGACGTTTCATGTCAGTGTCTTTGAAGTCAAAACTCAGGTTCTCCATGCTGAAGCTGAAGTTAGTGCCATCAGGAGGAAGAGCGTTGGCAGACAATGGCACAGGCTGATCAGTGAACGAGAGAGAGGAAGAAAGAAAAACAGTCAATTGAGTACACACGATAATTAAGCAATATCACACACGCATGGAGTGCTGCACCAAACATATCAGTATCAAAATGCTAAGGCTTCTTAACAGCTTTCCAAAGCAGAACAAGACTTTTAACAAGAACAAATATATGCATATAGAGTGCATACAGTAATAACTCGGTTAACGAGCGACTTTACATACGAGCAAATACGAGCATTGTATAGTAGTGCGAGAAAAAGTTGCCCTCGCCCACGTGCATTTTTTGTGGAAAAGTCCTAACGTTCAGCATCTTCGCGTGCATTTTTACTGGAAATATCCTAAACACAGCTTCTCACAAAGCTCATCACCCCTTCACTCGTTCATTCTCTCAGCGTCGCTCGGTTTGGTTCATCATTCACCACAGTGATACTATTATAAGTGATTTACAGCGGTTTTACCTCCTGTTGTTAACATTAATTGTGATCGCTATTGTTCACGTAGTGAAATATACACGCACAGTACAGCATATAGACAATGACCTCAAGATGAGTAAGAAAGAAGGGATGAAATTCTCCCTGTAAGCAGTAAAACTCTCCTCTCGTCTCCTTCACGCCAGCAGCGACGCTACTCAAAGCTGAAGTGCACTACAGTAAATTGTCAAGTACTTTTAGTGTTTAATTGTCAATTATTAATTAGTATTTATATGAGATCTTAATGGTTATAATTTTAATTGTAATTAATAGGGTAAAACCCCCAAAAAGATTTAAAATGGGCATTTATGGTCGTTTGGAACGAATCGAGTGATTTTTAGTGCATTCTTATGGGGAAAGTTGTTTTGGTGTACGAGCATTTTGAGTTACGAGCTCTTGGAACGAATTAAACTCGTAAACCGAGGTATTACTGTACTAATGCTCTTTCCAAAGCAGAACAAGACTTTTAACAAGAAGAAATATTGTTAAATATATAGGCTCTACAGCACATGGAAGACAGTAGTTTCAAATCAAATGCTCCGTTTGGCGACTAGGAATTCATGCACCTACTAAAAAAAAACTCCCTTCATTTGCCTCAAGCAGAATGACTTACCTAAAGAAAGTCAAGCTCAGGTTTGCCTCAGCTACCTATAGTTGGATTTTGTCAAAAGACCAAAGGATGCTTCAGGGTAAAAGAAAAATACGCTTCAAATTCTCTATAAGACATCAATAACCGGAGACAGCAGCAATGCTCTAAAATGCCTTCTGGATTTTCAAGTGGCCAAAGAGATCTAACATCAGCCACCCGTAGAAAGAGCTAATGTTTAAAATGATACGTTGACCTCTGGGCAACTCACTGTGCATGTAAAATATGCAGAAATGAGCCGCCTGTGGGATTTTCAAGAGTATCCGCAAAGCTTTGAAAGAGCAGAAGAGCTCAGTTCACAAGTGCTTGGACCAATAATTAGGAAACTCATTGTAATCGCTCTGAAATGCAGTTTAAAGGTAGAAAAACGTCCTCTCTGGGAACATGTAAAAAAATTAAATAAAATTCTGACCTCAATTATATCCATTACCCATATTCAAGGCGTAGGACAATCCCTCAATAGCATTTGAATCAGACATGAAGTGCACTCAGTCATCATTTGTATTCGAACCAGTTGGATGTTCACAATGCATTTAATGGAGGTATTCAGGTTAACTGCCGTCCCTCGCTACCCGTTTCCCGTTTAATAGCCAGACATTTGAACCCATTTGTAATCCAATTCTGAAAAGCACAACCATGCCGAGCTATTCTTGTCACAGCTTCCTAACAATTTATGTTTGGAGAGCTTAACATTAATATAAATATTAACTCTTGATTACATTAGGCTGGTTATTACAAGTCTAAAACACGAAGGTTTGCCTGCATGAGAGGGGAAAGTTTTCCTGCAAGTATTGGAATGGTTGTCTGACGCAACGTTTATTTAAATAAATTATCTTGACATTGATAAATGGCCAAGAGGCTAAATCAGACTAGCGTAAAAACTGTGCTGAGTTTAAACCCTTTTTTTCTTAGAGATAAAACTGGACTGGCTTCAGACTCCAGGCTGATTAAGAGTGACAAGCGTTGATGTAACGGCATCGATGGGGATGTGTGGGGGGGCATTTTGGTAAGGAATGGGTGATTACAGGGTACGGCGATTTGCTGGTGATCTCCAGCAGTTTGTTTTTGGCTTTGCGCTCCGAATCTCTCGCCTCCTGCAGGTCCTGTTTCAGCCGGTCAGCCTCCGCCGCCCTGCGGAGAATAAATACATGGGGTTACTCACTCAAGGTCTGAACCCTTTGAAGTGGACACAGTACTGGGATCTCCAAAGCATAAATTCAGCTGGAAATGGAAAAGTGGATGCTTGGATCAGCAGAAAATTGAGACTTTCACAGGCACCGAATCAAATAGCTATCACAGCACGCACACCGACATAGTGGCACATAGGGAGTAAAGGTGGAGTAGACGAGTATGAGAGTATGAGAAGGGCCGTCAGCAGAGATCCTGCTGTGAGAGGAAGATCTGGGCGCTCTACAATAGCAGTGAGTTCTGAGTATCTATATAACAGCAGGTGATAAATTATAAGTGTAAATTGCTAATAATAACAACAATAAGAATAATAAATAAAAATATAAAAACATGTGTGTGTGTGTGTGTGTGTATGCATGCATGCATGCATGCATGTATGTATATAAAATTATTAATTGTATATATTATATATATATATATAATATATAAATATGTATATATATATAATATATAAATATATAAAATAAACATAAAAATAATAATTAAATAATTATCAACAATAAAGATACATACAAAAGCATACACACACAAACATAATTCCACATACATACAAACACACATACATATATATATATATGTATATATATATACACACACACACACACACACACACACACACATACATACACATATGTGTAAAATATAAAAATATATATGTATATATATTTATTTTAGCAATTTACTTATTTTAAAATGTACTTATTTTTTTATACTTTATATATATTTGATATAACGCTTTTTAATATTTATAATACTTTCGTAATATACTGCCATCTTCTGTTACATTTCAAACAAAGTGTTAAAAAAAATAAAAAAAATAATAATAAGTGAATGGTGTGTGGTGGTTCACCTTGCCATGATATCATAGTTTTAAAATAATATTTATATATTATTTCCCCGCCAGCGTTTTATTTTTAAGCTGGCATTCAGTGGCAGCCTTTTGATCATATTCACAACACTTTCATGGCCTTCAGATTATATCGTTTTATGAATATGCAAACAGTCAATATTTCAAAAGAATGATAAAAAGGTTTTATTTTACACACAATTGGTGTACAAATGGTTTAACCACTGTTTAAACATTGTGCTAAGATAACAACACCATGCAATAAGCAGTCATCTGATGAAAGAATATCCAAGTATTTATGCTAAATATGAGTGTGTGGTTTTACCTCCTTTCGGACTCTTCTGCCATCTGGAGTGCAAGCATCTCCGCTTCTAGCATCTTCTGTTCCATGAGTCTCCTCTCCTCCTCAGTGCGGATGGCCGTCACCTTTAAAGAGAGTAATTCAGAGCACGATCAGTCCTCATTGGTCCTAAAGGTTCTGATGTGGGTAAATGCCCACTAACCTTAATACGCTGCATCTCCTGTTCAGCCTCGGCCGCTTTCTGAGACAAAAGCTTGGCCTCCTCCTCAGCGATTTGCGCCTTCTCCGCCAACAGATCTGCCGTCTCCTCCGAACGTAACTGGGCACAGAGACACCACACACTTTGCACAGATGCACATCGGTCATTTTGCTTCATTTGATTCCCTTGTTGATTAACTGCATTAGATGGTAAAAGTTCAGCAAATGACTCAAATGCAGCAGCATTAATAATGTACGCAATCCGAATTATTCTATATAAAATTAAAAACATTTGCTGTTTTACACATTTCCATACAATACAGACAGAAAAACCTATTACTCAAAAGACAGAAATTGAGTCACTAGGTCAGTAAATAAATCTCTCAAAACACTCATAAATAAAAGAGACATAAAGAGAAAACTCATAAATATTTGAGACACCGAGAGAAAGAAAACTGAGGACTGGCAAGGATATGAAACAGTGATTAAAAATAATAACACTTGTGCTATTCTGAGATCTACTAGAAAATTATATGAATTCCTGTTATGCTGAGCATGGATCATGAACTATTAGGAAAAATATATATTATCAGTGTTAGTCGCACTGATATCAGCTCAAAAGCAGACATTTCCTTTGTTTGCAAAATACTCTCAGAATATGCGCTGAACAAATGTAAAACGTATTAATATTTAGGTGGGATGGGTGTGATTGCAAACTGAAAATTGGGCCTAGCCCTTAAAGTGGACAAAAAGAAAGATCAGCATCTGTAAATGTTTAGAATACAGTAATGCCTTGAGATACGAGCGTTCCAACATACGAGTATTTCGAGATACGAGCAAGCCTTTGAGATTTTTGCTTTGAGATACGAGTAAAATTTGAGATACGAGCAAGCCTTTGAGATTTTTGCTTTGAGATACGAGTAAAATTTGAGATACGAGCAAGCCTTTGAGATTTTGCTTTGAGATATGAGTAAAATTTGAGATACGAGTAAAATTTGAAACACGAGCAAGCCTTTGAGATTTTTGCTTTGAGATACGAGTAAAATTTGAGATACGAGCAGCTTACAGACGCCTCCTCACTCCTTCACTTCACGTATTCCTCAACTAAAATAAAAGTGTTCACGTGAGCAAAAACAGCAGTGGAGAAAGATGTGGGGAATGTGTGTATTGCGTGCAGATGAGATGCGCGTGAGGGATTAAAATGAGCTTGTGGGCTCCTTTTTTCCCGCGTGTAGATATGATGTAATTTACGAGTGCAAACATCAGTTTTTTCCATTGTTATTAGCACTAATAAGGGAGTTTTTTAGAGGGCCGGAAAATCTATTTTTTCCTCCTGTTATTTCTTAAGGGAAAAATGATTTGAGATACGAGCAATTCAAGTTACGAGCTCGTTCTGGAACGGATTATGCTCGTATCTCAAGGCATTACTGTATTACTGATTGTTATACATTTTATAATAATAATTATTATTATTATTACTTAATAATAGTAATACATTGCACTTAATTAGTAATATTTTATTTATTCATTAATTATAATTTTTTTTTATTTCAAAACTGCATTATTGTTGATGTACTTTTGGCACCTTTAGATGCGCAGCTGGTTAATTACGATTGGCTGATATTGTTTGGGGAAAAGTGATGCACTAAACCAAAAAAAACTAAAATAAAACCGTATGAGGCTCATGCACATGAAGTGCTCTATCAAGCACTGAAACGATTACGGAAAGTATATTTAGTGTGGGTGAAGGTTTAATTTCTCACCAGTGCTTCATTGGCATTGTGAGCTTCGTCCTGTAACTGAATCAGTCTCCTCTCCAGTTCATCACGAGCTCTTTCTGCCTCCTCACGCAATTGTTTCTCCCTCTCCAGCCTCTGCCGCTCCATCTACAGAGGTGCAAAAAGCTCATCCGTATTTCACCAGCATTGCAGCGCTGCTAAATGGGTTTAGTGGATAACAAATCCAGCACCTGGTTAAATGTGCCTGAAGTCACAACAGGAAAATCAATGCATATGGTGACCATGAAATCTTAATATTCACTAGCAGGGGAGGGAGGATTTGCCTGACATTTCCCAGGCACTCTAAAGCAAGATGATGCTTTTCAAAAACGTATTTATAGCTATATTTATACACATACACTGTTGTTCAAAAGTTTGGGGTCAGTAACACAGATGCAATAAGGTTCAAGCAACGAGCAATTTGTCTGTCCACACCAGACGTGGCATGACAAAAACAATCAGAAATCACAGGTAATCAGAAGAGCATGTGGGTGGGATCTTTCTGCAAGCGCATTGCACTCAATGAAATGGATCCTACATAATCAGATTCAAAAATATGAATTATTCATTATCGCTTTCAGTACAGGGCACATAAAATGATTTTCAAAATTACATTAGACACTTAAAATAGAGCATATAAACAATATAACACAAAACAATGTTATAATTTGTGTAAGTATAAAATAAACTCATTAAAATTGACAATACAGACTGCGTCTTTTTCTGATTTTCTGACATTTTCTGATCAAATTAATCCGAGTTTTATTAGCTGAGAAACTGATATGCACCGTTTTTATTTCTGCTATGGCTGGAACAACAACAACAGCATCTCAGGCACTGTTTATGTGCTTTATTAGATCTTATAAGTATCTAATGTGAGTTTAAATATCATTTTGTGAGACCTTCATATCCACACTGAAAGAGTTCAGCTCAGATCTTGAAAATAAAAGAAACAAGAACATTCAAACTGTCGTGTGAACAAACAAGTGTATTTGTAACAGTTTCCGTCACTCAGTATGTATTTTTTTTATTAAAGTTAAAATGGTGTAATATTTATTAATTTGATTCGAGAGTTGTGTGTTTGCAGAGACACTTTCACATGCACCTCTGATTGGCTGTAGCTTTTTGATTTTGTCGCATCTGGTGACGACACACAAATTGTTTGTCGCTGGAATCGTATTGCATCGCGTCAGGAAGCTGTAACAATGTTACAAAAGATTGATTTTTCACATAAATTATGTTAATTGAACTTTCAGCAAAGAATACTAATAAAACTGCATCCTGTTTTCCACAAAAGGCAGCATAATAATAGTTTAATAATAAGTGTTTCTTGAGCAAATCATCATATCAGAATTTGTGAATGATCATGTGACACTGAAGACTGGAGTAATGATGCTGAAAATACAACTTCATAAATTACAAGTTAAAATATTTTTTAAAACTTGCAATATGTATGATGGTTTCTCTGATTCAAACACTGATTAAATATCTATTAAATACTGAAATTAGCTCCATTGCTGGAGAAAACAAATATTGAATCAGTTATGTACACATTAATTAATAACTCTTGCCTTTATTAATCTTTTTATACTTTATAGCTTTTTTCATATATTATCGTTATAAGACTCAAACTCAGTGACAAGTCCAGAAAACAGTTTGCTTTCATTTATTTGTTTAACATAAAACAAACAATATTCTTTTCGTGTTGCTGTTTAATCACGCAATCATTGACTTTTTCCTGACCTGTTTGCGAGCTTTCTCTTCTCTAGCCTGCATCTTCATCTGCTGGACTTCCAACGAATCAACTCTGCGTCTCCTAATGAAGAGATCATGGTTTCCAATGCACAGCTGAAGAATCTTTAAACACACAAAAATTGCCTTATTAAAAGCTTAGTATACCATTTAAAGAAAAAAAGAAAAGTATCTTCTGTCATCTTTTACCCTCATGTCATTCCAAACATGTACGACTTTCTTTAATGAATAAAATGCCAGTCCATGTCTCACAAATGCCATCACATACAGTAATGCCTTGAGATATGAGCATAATCCGTTCCAGGACGAGCTCGTAACTCGAATTGCTCACATCTCAAATCATTTCCCCCATAATAAATAACAAACAAAAAATGTATCCAAAATGTATCCATAAAACTCCCTTATTAGTGCTAATAACAATGGAAAAAACATGTTTTTAATTGCTATAGAGACACACACACACAAAATTATAGTATATAAGGATTCCTGTGATATAAAATAAAATGTGGTTTTAAATATGAGATCTTTCCTTCGAGACACACGATACAGTAGCGGATAATGACGACATGTGCGGAGGAGGAGATTACGTAGATAACGCAAACACAATACAGAAGTGTAGTGTTTCTTCCCGTGTTGTGTATTGGATAAACTACACACACAATAATGTGCCTCAGAAGCTCATATGTATTATTATTGAACACTCATAACTCGTGCTGCTCCCAGCTTAATACTGGTGAATCACTCGTTGCCCCCGGTAACCCCCGCTGTAAAACCAAGCTGCCTCTAGTGGAGATCATATGCAATTACCCATAAATGAGGAGCTTGAGCGGCTCCGAGTGCTGCTAGCGTCTGTAAGCTGCTCGTATCTCAAATATTTGCTCGTATCTCAAAGCAAAAATTTTCTCGAAGGCTTGCTCGTATCTCAGAACACTCATATGTCGGGACGCTCGTATCTCAAGGCATTGCTGTATATTCCAAGTCTTCTGAAGCCATAGCAGATACAATTTGTAAAGACCATTTAATGTTTTTGTGCTTTTATATTTTATCGTAGTTTGGAAAACACTAGCTACATTTCTCCTTTTGTTTTCACACTTGGCATGTTTGGTTCGATTAAAACAAACCCTGCTCCGAATGATGTTGACAGAATTTTCAATTCGAAGTGAACAATCCCTTTAACTAAAATATAGATTTACTAAACCTACAATCTTCCAGCCCAGACCTTTAACCACCATGTCAAACAACTGATCTGTACATTACATCCATCATCTTATACTCACCAGTTTATTGACCTTGAGTTTTGAGGAGTTGAATTTGAAGACATCTGCCCTCTTATCATTGGGTTTAATGGCAAACTGAAAAGACGGTCACAGAAATGAATGCATTTATCAACTCTTAGTGTAGAGCAGGTTAGTTAAAGCATGAATTGTTCATAAAATGAGCACCTCTTTGTCGCTGTAGGAGATGTTTCTGATCTCATTCCAGGGGAATGAAATTTTGGGCGTCAGTCTGTTATCCGGGTCATAAATGTGCAGGCCCAAAGCGTCAACACCCAGCAGTAAGCTGGTTCCCTTTTTATTCTTAAAAACAAGATATTAAAAAGACATTCACCCCAATTTATTTTACCATCTAGATCTCTCCACCACAGCAAAATGGATCTCACACTGAAACAAAAATGCAGAAATAATTATAAGTTTCAAACAGGGTAGATGCCAAACGAAGTGTGAGATGATGCAAGTTAAAGGTGATTAGGTCAACAATAATAGAGCTTTGTTTATAACAAACAATTAGAAAGGTATACATCAATAAAAGCATTTGGCTGTAAAGGCTTCAGTAGTCAAACATCAGCTCAGATTTTTCTGCGGAGGCATTTCTTACCCTAATGGAAAAGTAATTGACCCCATACATCTCCAGATCCTGAGCTATTTTTAAATACTCCATCTCGGCTTCATCTCTGCAGCACAAAATAACAAACAAAAACGTGGGAGGGAGAGAGAAAGGAAAGAAGGAAGGAAAGGAAGAGAGAATAAATTAGACACAAAATAAAATCTTTTCCACTGCAGGGCTTTAATGAGAATCGGCTAACTTTGAGTGCAGGAACTAGAGGTCACGCAGTATGTCTTACAGTCACTGATTAAGGGAATAAACACAAACACACACATACTCACCGATTAAAGCATACAAAAAAAATCACTTCATATTTACAACCCCTTTCATGCTCTTGTGAGGCTGCAGGAAACAAGCCTCATCAAACCACATTTACCGAGAGCAGGCGGCACAGAATGAGTGAGGAGCGTTTGTGCATTCAAAAACAGCCAGACAAAGATACCTGAACACAAGGGTCTCAAAATGATCTACACTCACCTAAAGGATTATTAGGAACACACACTAATACTGTGTTTGACCCCCTTTCACCTTCAGAACTGCCTTAATTCTACGTGGCATTGATTCAGCAAGCTGATGAAAGCATTCTTTAGAAATGTTGGCCATATTGATAGGAGCATCTTGCAGTTGATGGAGATTTATGGGATGCACATCCAGGACATGAAGCTCCCGTTCCTCCACATCCCAAAGATGCTCTATTGCAATTGGCACTAAGGGGCCTAAAGTGTGCAAAGAAAACATCCCCACACCATTACACCACCACCACCAGCCTGCACAGCCGCACAAGGCATGATGGATCCATGTTCTCATTCTGTTTACGCCAAATTCTGACTCTACCATCTGAATGTCTCAACAGAAATCGAGACTCATCAGACCAGCGACATTTTTCCAGTCTTCAACTGTCCAATTTTGGTGACTCGTGCAAATTGTGCTTCTTTTTCCTATTTGTAGTGGAGATGAGTGGCACCGGTGGGTCTTCTGCTGTTGAAGCCCATCCGCCTCAAGGTTGTGTGTGTTGTGGCTTCACAAATGCTTTGCTGCAAACCTCGGTTGTAACGAGTGGTTATTTCAGTCAATGTTGCTCTTCTATCAGCTTGAATCAGTCGACCCATGACCTCTGACCTCTAGCATCAACAAGGCATTTTCTCCCACAGGACTGCCGCATACTGGACGCTTTTCCCTTTTCACAGCATTCTCTGTAAACCCTAGAAATGGTTGTGTGTGAAAATCCCAGTAAGTGAGCAGATTGTGAAACACTCAGACCGGCCCGTCTGGCAGCAATAATCATGCCACACTCAAAACTGCTGAAATCACCTTTCTTTCCCATTCTGACATTCAGTTTGGAGTTCAGGAGATTGTCTTGATCAGGAACAACCCATAAATGCATTGAAGCAGCTGCCATGTGATTGGTTGATTAGATAATTGCATTAATGAGAAACTGAACAGCTGTTTCTAATAATCCTTTAGGTGAGTGTAGTTTTAAACTTGTAAGATGTGGCATTTTAAAAGGGATAGTTCACTCAAAAAGAGCATTGGTGTTTACAACATCAAGGTCATGGGTTCGATCCCAGTGAAAGCAAGAACTGATTCAATGTGTTTCTTGAATGCAATGCAAGTCGCTTTGGATAAAAGCATCTGATAAATGCATAAATGAAAAACATTCTCAATTACTATGGCAGGGCCAATCTTCATGGTTTGAACTGTAGTTATGTTATGTCCTGAAACTCCCCTAGACAATTGTGGGATGTAACAATACACACTGCAGTGCCGTCACATGGCAAGGAGAAGCTTTGGAATAAGAAAGTGCACTACATGCATCTAAACGGGCACCAAAGCAACACAGGAAGTCGGATTCATCATCACAGTGGACCAATTAGGGCTTCTTTTTCTGCAGAGCAAAGCTATGCTGGTTCTAGAAAAAAACAGGCCAGTTTTTTATCTTGAAAGAGTCTTGACTTCCTATAGTGCACATCATACAGAGTCAAGCCACACCTGTAGGCGTTTACAGTATCGCAGAGCCAGATTGTTGGCTGTTACCAAAGTCTGGTCCATTTCCTTCACAGAGAGGCACACAAAAAAAAGAAAATCACCGTTCCTTGCTGGTGGAACGACCTCCTGCCTTCATCCAGAACACAGAATCCTTGGCAATATTCAAGACTTCAAAACTCACCTTTTTCATGAACACCTAACATGACGCACACACACACCACCTCAAACACATTTATAAACAAAACAAAAAAACTTCCTTCAAAAAAAAAAATAACATCCCTCTATTCTCTTGAACTACTTGTATGTGTAATGTATGAAACTTTGTATCGTAAGCACTCTTGTGTTCTTTTGCATCTTCAGGACGAATCGCTTTCTGTATTCCTCAAATTGTACGTCTCTTTGGATAAAAGCATGTGCTAAATTAATAAATGTAAATGTAACAGCCGTCCGACCGACATGCAACCAACACAGTTTCCATGAACAGACTGAGAATATGGTGTACAATACCTGGTTCTGCCCCTGTGCTCCGCGTAGCAGACCGTGATTCTCTCCTCCCACATTTCTGCAGTCATCTGGTACAGATTAATAACCTGTGCAAGAGAAAGACACACAAAGATCTGTCAACCTTTAACGCTCTTGAGTTTGACAGGGAAGTGAACAACTATTGATGACATGCACTACAGTTCAAAAGTTTGGGCTCAGTAAGCTTTTTATTTTTCAGAAAATCCAGCAAGGATGCATTAAATTATACAAAAGTGACAGTAAAGAGATTTGTTAAAAAAGATTTATATTTTAAATAAATTATATTAAAACAAAAACACCTGAAAAAAATGTATTACGACTTCCACAAAATATGAAGCAGCTGTTTTTCAACATTGATAATAATAATAAATGTTTCTTGTGAAGGATCTGTGATTTGTGAAGGATAATGCGACACTAAAAACTAGAGTAATGATGCTATAAATTGCATTTTTTTATTTATTATTATTACTACTAATACAAAAATATTTTTATTTTTCCTGTATTTTTTATCAAATAAATTCCATCTTGGTGAGCAAAACATCTTTCAAAAACAAAAAAAAACTTACCAACCCACAATTTTGAACACTAGTATGTTTTTCTTTTCTTTTTTTTGCATATAATAGTAAGCCTTATGTAAATTACCTTAGTAAAATAGCTTGCAAAAAAGTTCTGGAATGGTTTTTAAAACAGATTTTTTTCCTCCCCCTGAGTGATTGAAGCTTCAGTTATAAAAGGCTGCTAAACAAGCATTTATGGAGGCAAACAAATTGATTTCAGAAACATACAATATTTTTGTGGCAAACAACACGAGGCGGGATATAAATAACATTAAAATAGCGTTAAAAAAGGAGGTAACAGAGCCAAACACAAATGGCTAATAGATGAAGAACATTTTCTAATTAAGTCTGACTATTTCAATCCTTCAGATGATTTTAAATGCCAGTGGAGTAAACAAACGCTCTTTCTCAGTACTAACTGATATGCGAGCGGATGTTACCAGCCGAAAGCTCTCACTACATCTAACGCCCTACGGGAAGCCGTTGAAGCCATATGGGCTTGTTACCAAACTCTGCAAACATAATCAGCATAATAATCATGGAGTGACGCCCATCTCAACGCACTCACTCTCTTTGGCAGCAGCTCCTCTTGAGACAGGAAGCCCGGCTTGTGGACATTAGGGTCGTAATCACCGTACTGTAGATGCAAGATGACAAATCAAAATTAGCTCAATTATAAATATTGAGAGTAACTTATGCAAAAACAGTTACACATTATACATCATATCCACATGTAGGGAGAGAGAAAACACAATCAGATTGTTCACAGTCATAGAGACTAGTGGATTTAAAATGACAAATATCTCAGAGAAAATTCTTTATTACACTAGCATTTAAAAGTTTGAGGTTTCAATTCAAATTACTTGATCAGAAATACAGTAATACTGTGAAATATTACAACTTAAAATAACTTGCATTATATTCATATTTGTCTATTATAAATTAATATTTTTGCGGAAACAATTTCTAAAGTTTTTCATTTAATTGAAAAAGAAAACATTTGTAACAATGTGAACATATTTACTGTTACTTTTGATCAACTTAATGCATCCTTGGTTAATAAAACAATAAAACACCCCAAACTTTGGAACAGTAGGTACATCCATCTGTTACCCTCAAAAACCAAATGAAAGTAAACGTTACTTTTTTTAATTTTGTTTGCTGGTTCTGCGGTTTTATGCAAACACTTGTTATGGCTATACTTTTGAAACCGTGTGAAAGCGTTGTCTATATACACAGAGAAAATTGTTTGTGGTAATTAACACCAAAAACACATAAATACATCTAAAAAAATAGTAGTCTTGAGATACGAGTGTCCCGACATATGAGTATTCCGAGATACGAGCAAGTCTGAGCCAAAATTTTTGCTTTGAGATACGAGTAAATATTTGAGATACGAGCAGCTTCCAGACGCTAGCAGCACTCGCAGCAGCTCAAGCTCCTCATTTATGGGTAATTGCATATGATCTCCACTAGAGGCAGCTTGGTTTTACAGCGGGGGTTACCGGGGGCAACGAGTGATTCACCAGTATTAAGCTGGGAGCAGCACCAGTTATGAGTGTTCAATAATAATAAATATGAGCTTCTGAGCACATTATTGTAAGTGTAGTTTATCCAATACACAACACGGGAAGAAACACTACACTTCCATATTGTGTTTGCGTTATCCATGTAATCCCTCCTCCTCCTCCTCCTCCTCCTCCTCCTCCTCCTCCTCCTCCTCCTCCTCCTCCTCCTCCTCCTCCTCCTCCGCACATGTCGTCATTAGCTGCTACTGTATCGTGTGTCTCGAAGGCAAGAACTCATAATAAAAAAAATCACATTTTATTTTATATCACAGGAATCCTTATATACAAAAAATTTTTTGTATATGTCTCTATAGTCCTGGAATGGATTATGCTCGCATCTCAAGGTATTACTCTTGTATGACAAGGCATATGAAAGTCATTATTTTCCAAAACAAACAGGGAAGACAACATTACAGATTGTCAAGTGCTACACAGGAACTGAGGAACAAGCAGATATGCAGAATGAGAAACGTCAAGGCAATAATACTCCATCAGCATCACGCTGCACTACGGACAGATTCATGCTGCTCAGCTGCGATTAGACTGCCATGTGAAAGCATCCCCGTCTGAAAGAGTCTGTGTAAATGGATGCTGTCTAAAGCTTCACTCTTGCAATAAGAACAAGCTTTCTCAGTAAGGGAGAAACTGCTGCCTTTCCCCTCTTTTTATTCCTTATTTTTCTGCCTATGCCTCTTTTTTCACCTCTTCTCTCTGCTCTTGCCTTCTTTAACTTCCCGTCTCTTTGAATAACTCCAAACCTGCCATGCAGCAGCTTCATGCAGCTTCTCACGTTTCTAAAACCGATAAATCTGATTGGCTGAGCCACATTCAAAGCCGCTGAATGTACATCTGTATCTGCGCATCAATTGAAATTATTATAATGCAGCAAGTATAAGTTCGCAGTACTAACAAAAATCTGAAAGTAATTTACAAGTAATTTTATCTAATGGTAACAGTAAAATGTTGCAAAAAATTAATTTTTGCATAAAGTTTCAATAAACATAGTACTAACTATTTTTAGATAATCCATTGAATAAAATAAATAAATCCAAATTAACACTACGGTTCAAAAGCTTTTTAAATGTTTGTGAAATGAGTCTCATATTGTTTATCAGGGTTGTATTTTGATTAAAAATTCAGCAAAAACTATAATATTGTAAAATATTATTCCAATTTAAAATATTGGTTTTCTATTTATATCAAATATCTTAAAACGTAATTTATTATTTTCAGCATCATTACTCCAGTATTTAATGTCACAAGATCATTTGGACGTTATTATTAAAGTCAAAAACAGTTTGTTTTTTTACCAGTCAAAAGAATCCTTTTAGTAACATCTTAAACGTCTTTAATGTCACTTTTGATCAATTGAATGCATCCTTGCTGAATAAAAGTATAAATTTCTTTAAAAACAAAAGTTCACATAATTTGATGATCATTTTCTTTTATTTGAAACTTGATGGAAACAAAACATCTGATTATTCTGAAAGTAGAACAAATACTAAAACAAATTCCGCAAGTAAAAAACTCAAAATGGTAAAACTAATAAAATGAAAGGTGTTAAATGTGATGGAATTTTACAAATGATATGTTTTCTTCCGATTCTTATCCATAATTATATTTTATATAATGATAAATCTGATTGGCTGAGCCACATTCAAAGCCGATGAATGTACATCTGTATCTGCGCATCAATTGAAATGATTATAATGCAGCAAGTATAAGTTCGCAGTACTAACAAAAATCTGAAAGTAATTTACAAGTAATTTTATCTAATGGTAACAGTAAAATGTTGCAAAAAATTAATTTTTGCATAAATCAAATGAACAAAAAAAACAGTTTCAATAAACATAGTACTAACTATTTACTATTTACACATATGTATTTTATATTCTCACGTGTAAGGAGCTACACCTCACACCTAGAGGTATAGAGAGAGTAATGTTTTCCTGATATGGAGAGGAAAATTACAACTCTTTTAGGAGCCTTTAGCCTTGAAGACTAGCGATATAAATGCTGGATCTGCCCTCCCTTCGTCACACTCTGCAGGGCAACTCTGGATGTCTGTATGACTGCCGACCCTTTCTCATAAGAAAATAAACCTTCATAAAGACAATTGGGATATTTGTCTCTTATTCACAATTGATAAAAGTCTTTGCCACCACATTAAACAATATTAACGTTTGATAAAACCACAACATTAAGCCGAAAATGTATCAGTTGTGCACAATTCCCATACACGAGAAACATTCAATATATTTTGCCAAAGCCAATTTTCAGCACTGTAAAAAGCCTGAGCTGTGTGCAGTGAGCCACGGCTCTCGGATAAATCGCATGTTCCTGTTGCCCCTGAGCTGTCAATCAAACTGACACCTGCTTAATCAAATGCACTTCTTTCTGTGGGAAGAGTGTAATGGGACAGATGCCGACCTTGAAGGGACGTTCACATGAGGTTATGGTTTAGCTCTGACACCTTTCTACGTCTCCATCAAAGATTTTTTTTAATAGAAAAGCACAAGTGTGTCAGAAAGAGCACTGACCTTAGCGTGGACGGCGTAAGAGGCTAACAGCACCGAAGCCTCGGGAGGACAGTATATCTCCTCCTCTAAAATGTTCTTCTTCACCTGCGGGATTTCAGAACAGGAGAGTAAGATGAATAGAATTTAAAGTTCATTAACCAATATACATTTTGAGAAATTTGTGAACAAGAAATAAAACCCCTGCGCTGCGACTTTAAACAATTGAATGCATCCGTGCTGAATAAATATAAATAAAATAAAAAATATAAAAAAAATTATATATTTTTTTTATAAAATATAAATATTAAAAAAAAAATCTTTTTTTAAAAACACCAAAAGAATGGTTGGTAAGTTGAATAAAGCAAAGGACGGTGATGGATTTTTAAAGTATGCATCCAAGTATAAAAATTAATTAAAATACAGTAGTACCTCAAGATACGAAAGGCTAAACTTACGAAAAATCCAAGTTACGAAAGCAAAGACGAATAATTTTACTGCTCTACATACGAAAAGTTTTCAAGATACGAAAGGTTTCTGAAAGTCCGAGATTCGCCCCATTACAATTTTGAAACTCGCGCCGCACGCCGCCATCTTAGTTATAGTAGACTCGCCACCATCCTCCTGCTCTCCCATTGGTTCCTGATGCTAGCCAAGCCATGAGATCCTTCTCTCTGATTGGACAGCATCCCTCCCATCATGCATCTTCTATACGTACATGCTGGCGTGCTTTAGCTCAGACACTCCACACCCCAAACTTTACATTTTTTATGTGTTTTCGTAAAGTTAAGTGACCGTACGTTATCTGCCGTTTGTCCTCCTCCTCTGCCGCCACTGTCGGAGATAGCCTCACTCGAAAGGTAAGCTTCGACATTTTACGTTATTTCATTGTTTATAGGTCAATTTAGCTTTATTATGAAATTTAATGGGGTGTTTTTGGAGGGCTTGGAACGGATTAGACATTTTACATGTAAAATGTGTTCCAAGATACGAAAAACTCATTATACGAAGGCCGCCTCGGAACGGATTCATTTCGTATCTCGAGGTACCACTGTACTAACAAACTTTAAAAGGTAAATAATTAGCTAGACACTAATGATTACAAGGAAACACACACAACATCTGCTTTGTCACATTTAGTTATATAGCGAACTAACAAACTACTTAAAGTAACTAAACTGTGACCACACCACAATGTCAGACACAGATCCCAAAATAGTCAAAGTCTATAGACAACTAGATATTTTGGCAAGTACTTTCTGAATACACTGAACCACACTGTGTTTAGCTATGCTATCCCGAGTATCCATTAGGAAGCCAGCAGAGGTTTTCCTTCCGGCTCTATGGACTGCAAAGCCCAGGCATCACTTAAAGCTGCAAACACAAAGTAAAGTCAGTATATTTCAGGGTCAGCTGTAAGAAGTCTAGAAGCAGCAGATGGATCACAGGTAACACGTTCACAGCCGAGTTGAATTCAAGAGAGGCTGTAGGGAGAAAACTAGTCTCAGCCACGGACCAGTGGCTCAATGTCTGATGCATACGCCACACAAAATGAAAAACTCTTTCTGAGATGTGCGTCACGTTCTTTAACGGTCCGATTGAAAACAAAGCTGTTGTGATGCCAAAACCCTTCTTCACGGAGGAAGTAAGCTGTCGTGTTTACAAATGAGACAATGAGCGTTTATCAGGATCAACTAAACCGTGAAGACACAGCCGGATAAAGCTACCTGAACACAGGGTCTCAAAATGATCTACTTTTAAACTTGTTTGTAAGATGTGGCGATTTAAAAAGGATGGTTCACTCAATTACTCACTCCTCATGCCGTTCCAAACCCGTACGATTTTCATTCATCTTTGAAACACAAATTAATATATTTTAATGAAATCTCAGAGGTTTCTGTCCCTCTATCGGCAGCTACGCAACTACCGCTTTGTAGAATCAAAAAGTTCAGAAAGAGATTGTAAAAGTAATCCATATGAATCAAGCGGTTTAGTCCAATTTTTCTGAAGACACATGATTGCTTTTCCCTCCTTGTAAATCGCACATTTGATGATGGAGCACAGGTTCTCAATGGGGTTCAGATCAGGTGAACAAGGAGGCCATATCATTAGATTTTCTTCTTTTATACCCTTTCTTGCCAGCCACGCTGTGGAGTACTTGGACGCGTGTGATGGAGAATTGTCCTGCATGAAAATCATGTTTTTCTTGAAGGATGCAGACTTCTTCCTGTACCACTGCTTGAAGAAGGTGTCTTCCAGAAACTGGCAGTAGGACTGGGAGTTGAGCTTGACTCCATCCTCAACCCGAAAAGGCCCCACAAGCTCATCTTTGATGACACCAGCCCAAACCAGTACTCCACCTCCACTTTGCTGGCGTCTGAGTCGGACTGGAGCTCTCTGCCCTTTACCAATCCAGCCACGGGCCCATCAAGACTCACTCTCATTTCATCAGTCCATAAAACCTTAGAAAAATCAGTCTTGAGATATTTCTTGGCCCAGTCTTGACGTTTCAGCTTGTGTGTCTTGTTCAGTGGTGGTCGACTTTCTGCCTTTCTTACCTTGGCCATGTCTCTGAGTATTGCACACCTTGTGCTTTTGGGCACTCCAGTGATGTTGCAGCTCTGAAATATGGCCAAACTGGTGGCAAGTGGCATCTTGGCAGCTGCACGCTTGACTTTTCTCAGTTCACGGGCAGTTATTTTGCGCCTTGGTTTTTCCGCACGCTTCTTGCGACCCTGTTGACTATTTTGAATGAAACGCTTGATTGTTCGATGATCACGCTTCAGAAGCTTGGCTATTTTAAGACTGCTGCATCCCTCTGCAATATATCTCACTATTTTTGACTTTTCTGAGCCTGTCAAGTCCTTCTTTTGACCCATTTTGCCAAAGGAAAGGAAGTTGCCTAATAATTATGCACACCTGATATAGGGTGTTGATGTCATTAGACCACACCCCTTCTCATTACAGAGATGCACATCACCTAATATGCTTAATTAGTAGTAGGCTTTCCAGCCTATACAGCTTGGAGTAAGACAACATGCATAACGAGGATGATGTGGTCAAAACACTCATTTGCCTAATAATTCTGCACTCCCTGTATATATACACAAACACATAAAATAAGTATATGGAAGTACATGCTGAATTCACAAACAAATATGAGGAAACAAAGAAGATTTGAATGCAATGCTGCCTTGCAAGCACTGTAACGACTAATTGACAGACTAATGAATGAATCCAATAATCAAATTAATTTCTGACTTCATGCATCATCAAAAAAGAAAATGAATAAAGGATGGAGGAATAGACCCCTGACCTTTATGTACAAAAGAAGTGGGTAACAAAACAAAACGTTGTTCCTGTGCACCGTTTATAAATGTGTGTTCACACCAAGCGCTTAATTGTCAACAATGAACCAGTGCTAAATTCCCAGCAAATCCTGCAGCCTTGCCAAATGAGCTGCTGCTAAAAGCTCAAGCACATGGGAGACGGCCGGTCACTGTGCCGACCATTAGCTGCTTGGCAAAACGAAAAAGCATCTCATTTAATCATAACAGGAAAATGGAAGCCAAAAAAACTACGTTTAACAACAGGGCCACAATTAACACAAGGTCGAACTCATTAAAAAGCAATAATAACAACCAAATGTCCATTTATGATTGAACGGTTTACTCAAATGAAAACTATGATTATTTACACGTTTTAAACCAGTGTGATGATCATAATAATATCCTGGTTGTGGTTTTGTGGCTAGAAAGTTTGGGAAAGTGATATAAAAGTATCATAGCAGTAATTCATTCGCACGACTCATTCATTTTATTATATCTTATGAAGCGATATGTTATGAGGAACAGATTAAAAGTTGTCATTATTAACTACTACTAAACACTACTGTCTTTTTAACTAAGTCAAGTCAAATTTATTTATATAGCACAAATTTAAAACAACCGTACTTGAACAAAAGTGCTTTAAACTGAAAATAAATCAGACATAAAAGAGAAAATTATTTTATTTATTTTTAAACTAACACTAGTTAATAAACTAACACTACTGTATTATTTTTTTAAAAGAAATTAATACTTGTTTGATCATTTAACGTAAGAGTAAGGACATTTATAATAATACAACATTTTCCAATTTAAAAAAAAGTTAATATTTATCGAAAAATTCTGGAAAAAAAAAAGAAATTCAACAAGAATATTTTAAACAACTGTTTTCTATTGATAATAATAGGGAATGTTTCTACCAAATCAGCATATTAGAATAATTTTTGAAGGACAACACTGAGTAATGAAGCTAAAAACGATTATATAAAAATATTATACTAAAACAACTATTTTTAATTGTAATAATATTTCACAATATTACCGTTTTCACTTTTGATTAAATAAATCCAGCCTGGATGAACGTAAGAAATTCCTTTAAAAAACATTTTAAAAAATCTTCTATTAATAAGATTTAATAATATTTTATTATTCATAATGTTCTGTAAAATAATACACTATTTCCTGTCATTTTGTAGATTGACATTACAGTAAATCAATCACCTTTGATGTACTGAAAAGAGCATCTAGGATTTTCTTTAACTGAAAGTCATACGGGTGTGGAACAACAAGAGTAAACAACAACAGTGTGTTTATTCCCAGGTAAACTACCTCTTTAAGACTTGCCTCCGAGTCTTATTTATTAAAATAAATTAAAAATCATCATGCATGCTCTTATCCATCATTAAATATCAGTCTGAAACCGGTCACAAAGTAGCATGCAATGTGTCAGCGACTGACCGAAACGTTTTTTGCATCACTATTAAGATCGTCTTTTCAATCTGCCTTACAAGTGTGGCGTTTCCTGATAACAGCCCATCCAGGAGGTTTTAAACCGGATCTGCACATCCAAACGCACGGCTCTATCCCAATCCACATATGAGGCTAGAAGAGAACAGACTCACCTCCTCCTAGAATTCATTAGCATCTTTTGAGAATTCATTACGTTTGTTTTCAGAGTGCACTGCCATGCTGAAGCAGCGGCTCTACCTCCCATTACGGGTGAAGATAAGCTACTTACGTTTTCTACGAAATTTCATATCTTCGTCTTGTGCCCTTTGCAATGCATTAAATCTATCGGATTGATACAAGCAACGTAAATTAGAGGGCAAATTGCCACAAGATCACAATATGATGGGAAAAAATGAAGAGCATGGAGGTAAATAAGCACCTGTTTTGCATGCATTAACTCTAAGCAACCAACCTGCTCAATAAACATGATTGACAATGTGCTCATGTTTAAAGTGTTATTGCTTAATGGTTTTCTTGACAGGAAGCCGTATTACGGTGGGAGGTGTTCCCCTGGGCTTAGGGAATCAGAGACAGGAGCCCTGATGTGGAGCACACCAATTCCACATGGCTGAACACAATCACACCAAACAATGAGAGAGCGCACTGAACCTGCAGACAGCAGCCCCCAAACCCCCCTCACAGAGAACTGCACCCACAAACCAAACACACGAGCTCAGTTCTGCTGCAGTCAAATGGCTTTTGAGTTTGGGTCAATGACACATCATCACCTGCTCGTGTGTCAAACGTATATTTACCGTCCAACTAGAACAACTATGCAGAAATCAAATTAGCAATGAATAATTTTCTGCTCTTGCGTTTGAAGCATGAGGGTTAGGATTCAAGACGATAAAGATATACAGTAATGCCTTGAGATACGAGCATAATCTGTTCCAGAACGAGCTTGTAACTCGAGTTGCTCGTTTCTCAAATCATTTTCACATAAGAAATATTAATTTCTTCTAAAAAAAGAAATTAAAAAAATTCCTCTAAAAAAAACTCTTATTAGTGCGAATAACATGCTTTTAATTGCTATAGACACACACACACACATACAACATTATAGTATATAAGGATTCCTGTGATATAAAATAAAAAGTGGTTTTAATTATTGTAGTTCTAAAAATCATTCTAAATATAAAAAGTTTTGTCACTTTCAGAAACACTTTATCCAGCTGATGAATAAAAACATTGAAAGCCAATCAGAATCCATCCTGCATTAAAGAGTATTTAAAGAGACAGACGACCAAACTGGAGCGCGTCGAACAATAAAATAAACCATTTCCAATTTATTTCCAATAAAACTGAATCTAAATGAACATTTTGGGTAAAACTGAAACTAAAATAAAATTCATTTTCATAACTCCAAAACTGAACTAAAATAAAAACTATGGATGGATGGATATTAACTTCACTATTTTATATCACAAGAATCCTTATATACACTATAATTGTGTGTGTCTATAGCAATTAAAAACATGTTTTTTCCATTGTTATTAGCACTAATAAGAGAGTTTTTTAGAGGGCCGGAACGGATAAATTTTTTTCTGTTATTGCTTATTGAAAAAAAAAATGATTTGAGATACGAGCAATTCGACTTACGGATTATGCTCGTATCTCAAGGTATTACCGTATACAGTAGAACCCTGACTTACGAAATTAATCCGTTCCGAGGTTGGCTTCGTAAATCGATCTTCTCGTATGTCGCTCAGGCTTTTACATGTTCATTGCCTAATCCGTTCCAAGCCCTACAAAAACACCACATTTATCATATTTATCAGCTCCATACTTCCCAATCATCTCCCTTTTCAACTCAATGTAAAGCATCCTCTTCTTCATTTTGACTTCAGCAACAATCTTCACATCCATGGTGAGTGATTAGAAAAAGTTTGTTAACTAGGCACAATGCTGACCAATAGGAGAGCAGGATTGTAAAAAGTGTTCCCCTTCTTACATGGACTATTCCAGCCATCCCTGTCATTCAGTGCGAAATGGACTATTCCAAAACTTTCCATCTGAGAGAGCTGACGGATGATTAAGGTAAAAGAGATCGGCTGAAGATTGTATATAGTTTATTGAGTGAAATACAGGGAATTAGTGCCAATCGTTGAAGTTTTATCGATCATGCGTAACCACACATCTATGCACCTTTAATAAATACCAGTTTTGGATTATTCCCTGAGTGAGACATCATTGTTCTGACCGGACAAACTGTAGCCTTCATTCAACCCGAACCAAAATCAGCGCGAATTTCAAAACAAAAAACATTTCCGAGTTTTCGCATCTCGATCATTTTGTCGTTACTCGGGTGAAAAAACCCCCGAAATCTTTTATAGTATGTTGAATTTTTCGTACGTAGAGCGTTTCGTAAGTCGGGGTTCTACTGTATATACACACACGCACACACACACACACCGCAACAATTTAAAGCAATAATAGTTGTTATAGGCATTTCTGAACATACAGATCAGAACAAAAATCAGACCGAGAAAACATTTTATGAATGGTTTGAAAGTGACCTCTGTGTGAGCGGTGCTTGATACATCGCAAAGTTATTAACAATAGACGTTGTTTACACATAACAGAAAGAAAGCCACGAGCTGATATCCATGTTTAAATCACTATGAGTTATGAATACCAGAACATAAACGGCATGTTTTCGGCCATAAAGAAACTGCTCTGTGTGATTAAGAAAGAATGTTAATTCAAGGAAGTTTCCTGAAGCCTTGGCCTAGCAATTAGTACATATGCAAGGTGAGTCACCTCTTTATTTTAATCATTTCTTGTTCTCTCTCCATCCTCCTAACAAAAAGAGAGGCAAAACGGCACAAAATTCCAATTAATTTGAGCTGAAGTCCAGCTGAAGTCAGTGAGTCACCTGCAGGAAGAAGAGGCGTAGCGTCACGTCTTGCACCAGCTCTTCCTCAACGCTCTCGGGGTAAAACTTGGCCAGGAAATGAAACACTATAGGCTCCTCTTTGGGCATATCATGATCCAAAACCTGTAACAAGTCAAGAGGAATATTGCATACTTTATATACCAATAATAACGACAATAAATCATGATGATTCAAATTATATTTTCATGTGCTTTTTTAGCCAAAGTAACACTGAATGAAAAGAAAATGATACATGAGTATGTCAAGCCTTCAGTATGATCATATACAATCTAAAACCTTCACTGTGTCATTGCACTTCTTTTTTTAGGGGACCAAGACTTTCGTGAAAGTTTGTTTTAACGTAGACTACAGTTCAAAAGTTTGGAGTCGGATCAACAGCCTAAATGCATAATCTAATAATTTGGCAATTTTACATTTATCAGGCGCTTTTATCCATTGCATTCAAGAAACACATTTACATTCTAATCAGTTCTTGCTTTCCCTGGGAATCGAACCCATGACCTTGATGTTGCAAGCGTCACTCTCTACTGATAGAGCTGCAGAAAAGATGTCATTGTAAAACTGCTTTGAAACAACACGTATAAATAAACAGCTACAATTACTTGATCAAAGATGCTGTAAAAATAATAATACTATGAAATATTATTATACTTTCAAATAACCGTTTCCTATTTTATGTAATTTACTTCATTATTCCTGTGATGGCAAATCATGATCCTTCAGAAATCACTCGGATATGATGATTTGATGCTCAAGAAACATTTATTTGCATTATCAACGTTGAAACAGCTGTACTGCTCAATATTTTTGTGGAAACATGTTTCAAGTTTTTTCTTTTGAAGAACAAAGTTGAAAAGAACAGGATTTATTTGAAATAGGGATTTTTGTATTAATGAAAAAGTCTTTATGATCTTACTGACTCCAAACGTTTGAACAGTAGCGTTTAGAATTAAACAGTACAATTCAGAAGTGTCCAAAATACTTATAAAAGCCTAAATGAAGTACAGTAATACCTTGAGATACGAGCATAATCCGTTTCAGGACGAGCTCGTAACTCGAGTTGCTCGTATCGCAAATCATTTTTTCCCATAATAAATAACAGAAAAAAAAATTATCCGTTCCAGCCTCTCTAAAAAACTCCCTTATTAGTGCTAATAACGATGGAAAAAACATGTTTTTAATTGCTATAGACACACACACACACACAATTATAGTATATAAGGATTCCTGTGATATAAAATGTGGCTTTAATTATGAGTTCTTGCCTTCAAGACGATACAGTAGCAGCTAATGACGACATGTGCGGAAGAGGAGAGTGTCATCATGGAAGACGCAACACAGACGTAAGTGCAGGCAAACTTTATTTAGACAGGACACGAAGACAGTGAACGGGTGAGAATGAGTGAAGCAGGAGCAATGAGTGGAAAGTCTTATCAGGAGAACTTGGCGTGGAGAAGTAGATGAGTGACGAGATCTCGGAGGGAAGCGGTGAGCGCAGAGGCTTTCTCAGAAGGAGTCTTGGAAGTAGAGGAGAATAGGGTAATCGTGTATCTCGGCAGAGTCTCAATGAAGAGACCAGACACTGAGCGCTGGTTAAGTAGTGCGAGGGTGATTGACTACAGGAGCTCAGGTCACATGGAACGAGTGGGCGGAGTCAAAGAGTCTGGGGCGTGGCAGAGTCTGTTACAGAGAGAGGGAGGGATTACGTTGATGACGCAAATAACGCAAACAATACAGGAGTTGTGTACGGAACTCGACTATGAATGAAAAAGACCATGCTAAAAAGAAACGAGCGCAAAACTGATGTTTGCACGCGTGTAAATTACATCCGAGTGGATAACAGATCGACATGCAAAAAAACGGGAGCCGGGAGCTCAGTTTAATTCCTCGCGTGCGTGACGTATCATCTGCACGCAATACGCATGCGCAAACATTCCCCACATGCGCTCGATCTTCTCTCGACTGTTTTTTGCTCACGCAAACACTTTTATTTTAGTGGACGAACACATGAAGTGAACAGGCGAGGCGCCGTCTGTAAGCCGCTCGTATCTCAAATATTCACTCGTATCTCAAAGCAAACATTTGCTCGAAGGCTTGTTGGTATCTAGGAATACTCGTATGTCGGGACGCTCGTATCTCAAGGTATTACTGTATATCAGAATATCATGATCTATGATAAACGCAACATCTACACATTTCACTACTTTGCAAGAGCAGGCAAGTTTAACGAGAGGGTTTTACCTTCTTGTCCATTTTCAGCCACGCCACAGTGTCTTTGACGTCATATCGCAGACCGAAAAACCACGACTCCCTGAGTCCCAGTGTCCGGCACACAAGCTCAAACAGATCCTTTCCTTTCCACTTCAGCTGCCCAAACAAGATGATAAAAAAGGGTTAGTACCATGAAATGCATGTTAAACTAATTTAAAGACCCGTTCGTTTAATTACGTCTCCTGTTGACATGGACTTAAATTCCCAAATATATATTTAAAGCCAAAGAGAAATTCTGAAACTCTCTAAGGATTGCAACACACAAATCTGAAGAGGAGCAGTGTAATGAACAATGGCATTCCCTGAATAACCTCATTTCCACAAACCATGTGGACGCAAGGAAAGGAGAAAAGAGTCTGCGCATCATTAAAGTCTGCCGTCTCGTTTTCAGACATATCAGTTCATCTTTTATCACGAGTCCTGAAAAACAATTACCATATTCAACCGGTGAAGAATTGAAGATATAAATCTGCTGCTTATTTTTCATTAAAATGGCTTTAATTGTGTTATGTGCATAATGCGTATCAATAGAGGAGCATCAAAACATTCATTATTACTTTACCTGCAGGTTTATCATAACTTTGTTGAATTGGACGAGGGGAAAAACTGACATTGTCCATTTAATAACTTAAACCTGCAGTATATTAGCTAAGAAACCCATCGTGTGAGAACAAGGTAAGCATCTGTACTCGATTAGCCTTGATTAGTAGGATTCGAACTGGATGTTAGTGTCTTGTGATGCCTCGAGATACGAGTGTCTCTACATACGAGTATTCCAAGATACGAACAAGCCTTCCGGCAGATTTTCGCTTCTAGATACGGGTAAATTTTCGTGAAAGTGAGGGTAGTCAGGCGAAAAAAGGTACGAAAAGTGATCAAGAGGAAAGAATATAAATCGAAAAAAAATCTAAACAATAATATAAAATAGAAATGTTTTTTTTAAATATGAAAGCTAAGTTCAGTGATGCTTCGTTCCTGCTATTCAAGAAAATGACCGTTTTACTAAACGAAAAAGGTACGAAAAGTGATCAAAAGTAAAGAATATAAATCGAAAAAAAATCTAAACAATAATATAAAATAGAAATGTTTTTTTTTTAAATATGAAAGCTAAGTTCAGTAATGCTTCGTTCCTGCTATTCAAGAAAATGACAGTTTTTACTAAACGAAAAAGGTACGAAAAGTGATCAAAAGTAAAGAATATAAATCGAAAAAAAATCTAAACAATAATATAAAATAGAAATGTTTTTTTTTTAAATATGAAAGCTAAGTTCAGTAATGCTTCGTTCCTGCTATTCAAGAAAATGACAGTTTTTACTAAACAAAAGGTACGAAAAGTGATCAAAAGTAAAGAATATAAATCGAAAAAAAAATCTAAACAATAATATAAAATAGAAATGTTTTTTTTTTTAATATGAAAGCTAAGTTCAGTAATGCTTCGTTCCTGCTATTCAAGAAAATGACAGTTTTTACTAAACGAAAAAGGTACGAAAAGTGATCAGAAGTAAAGAATATAAATCGAAAAAAAATCTAAACAATAATATAAAATAGAAATGTTTTTTTTTTAAATATGAAAGCTAAGTTCAGTAATGCTTCGTTCCTGCTATTCAAGAAAATGACAGTTTTTACTAAACAAAAGGTACGAAAAGTGATCAAAAGTAAAGAATATAAATCGAAAAAAAAATCTAAACAATAATATAAAATAGAAATGTTTTTTTTTTAAATATGAAAGCTAAGTTCAGTAATGCTTCGTTCCTGCTATTCAAGAAAATGACAGTTTTTACTAAACGAAAAAGGTACGAAAAGTGATCAAAAGTAAAGAATATAAATCGAAAAAAAAATCTAAACAATAATATAAAATAGAAATGTTTTTTTTTTAAATATGAAAGCTAAGTTCAGTAATGCTTCGTTCCTGCTATTCAAGAAAATGACAGTTTTTACTAAACGAAAAAGGTACGAAAAGTGATCAAAAGTAAAGAATATAAATCGAAAAAAAATCTAAACAATAATATAAAATAGAAATGTTTTTTTTTAAATATGAAAGCTAAGTTCAGTAATGCTTCGTTCCTGCTATTCAAGAAAATGACAGTTTTTACTAAACAAAAGGTACGAAAAGTGATCAAAAGTAAAGAATATAAATCGAAAAAAAAATCTAAACAATAATATAAAATAGAAATGTTTTTTTTTTAAATATGAAAGCTAAGTTCAGTAATGCTTCGTTCCTGCTATTCAAGAAAATGACAGTTTTTACTAAACAAAAAAGGTACGAAGTGATCAAAAGTAAAGAATATAAATCGAAAAAAAAAATCTAAACAATAATATAAAATAGAAATGTTTTTTTTTAAATATGAAAGCTAAGTTCAGTAATGCTTCATTCCTGCTATTCAAGAAAATGACAGTTTTTACTAAACGAAAAAGGTACGAAAAGTGATCAAAAGTAAAGAATATAAATCGAAAAAAAAATCTAAGCTATCATATAAAAAAGTTTTTAAAAAAACAATTAAAAAAATTAAGCTAATTTATGTTAATTTAAGTTAGTGTTACGGATTCAAGTATCAGCGTACCAACCCCTCCCTCCCTCCCTCCTCCACACCTGCTGCTACTGTCTGTAAAAACGTATAATAAAACCACATTTGATTTGATATCACACTGTATACATGTACTATAATTGTGTGTGTGTGTGTGTGTGTATACCAATAAAACACATATTTTTTCCGCTGTTACGGATCTGGAACGAATTAATTTGTTTTCTATTATTTCTCATGGGTACCAGATATAAACAATTAGAGTTACGAGCTCGTCCTGGAACGGATTATGCTCGTATCTTGAGGTATTACTGTACTTTTGCCACCTTGAATGATTCAAGTTTATGACCGAGGACAGAAACGTGCTGTTATACGTACTGACAACCTCCAGTCTTGCAAACATCATCAACACTGTATTAGCATAACAGGGACAGGTGCTTCTCAAGGTGCGGTTTCATCTTGCCTAATGTTTATGCATGAGAACATATGACAATACGCTGCCATCCAGAGTCCAAGCAATTAAATATGCTGATGACTCTCCTGGCTTCAAGGACGGCAAGCGTTCGCTGAGAAACGAGGTGTGTTTGTGCATAAAGGTGTTCACTCACTCTCCTAAATACTTAGCAGACAACATGTGGCTTTTAGGAAGACAAAAAGTACTGAAAACTTGCTGCAATAGCAAAAGAAAGAAGGAAAACAAACAAAAGCAGGAACCTCAAAGTCAAATTTTGAGTTTATCCAATATTGAGCTCCAGGCTATTCCCTCAAATCAGATTATATTGACTGAACTACAGCAAGACTGTCTTTCTTGTTATATGGCGCAAGATTAGATAAGGTCAATAACAGTTTGCGTTATACCGGTCCACAGTGATGGCTTACACTAAATATTAGCTTACAGCACAAATAAAAACACAGATGAAGTGTTTTGAATATCAAATATGTACTTCTAATAAGTTGCATCTGACGATGCTTAAACTGAAACCCAAGAAAATACATGAAATGCATCATTTCAGTGATGATCTGTATGGAATCTGTTATCCGTACTTTAATAGCATGCTAATAAAACATTAAAATAAACATTTAAAAAAATCATTAAGTCAGTTTTTCCTCTAGTTACAGGATTTTGGCTGTTATTCATTACTGTTTGGGGACAAAATTCAGTCACTGTTAAATAATATCTATTACTTATATACATCTCCAAAGGTTCTGGAAAAATCATGAATTGTGGTTTAGCAAACCCTGTAAATGATCTCATCTGTTATTGGCTATCAATGATCTGCAATAAAATCTCTGTGAAGAGAGAGGCGGAGCGAAAGACAAGAGGAACGGGTCTAGTTTTCTAAACCCATGCTGCCATCAAGTGGTGCTGTTTGAGAAACGCAAAGATGCACCAATAAACATTCTCAATTTCACTGAAATCAGATGCAATGGTCCAAATGCTCTTTTGACCTTTACAATTAATATTCAGGGTTAAATATCGCCCCTTAATTCATAAAATTACATGCACTTATAATGTAGGTCTATGAAGCAAGGAACGGCACTAAATGTTTTAATTCTGCAAGTACACCGAGGCTTAAACCTTGTAAAATGTTAACAACATTAATAGGACAGAATTGATTAAGAATTTGTCTCATGAAAATGTAAACCAGAAAAGCTACATCTTGCTCGATTACATTTACATTCATCAAACGCTTTTATCCGACTTGCAACACATTGACATTCTAATCAGTTCTTGCTTTCCCTAGGAATCGAACCCATGACATTGGGGTTGCAAGCACCACTCACTACCGTTAGAGCGACAGGAAAGCTATCAATTCGAACTGTAAAGCCAGTTTGTAGTGCATATATGACAGCTTATCGGTACATGACAGCAGACGTATGATCCCTGGAAACCTCAAAGGAAATACTGTTAATGAGAAAGATGAAAAGGGAGTGAGAGACAGGCAAACACACAGGCACGGGTCTAGAGGAACGGGACCGTCGCGCCTCATGGGACGTTAACTCAAGGTCCTCGTCTGCCTCACAGTCTCTTCCCACCATCTGTTTTCCCCTGGATTCAAAAACACTCTCTTGTGATGTTTGGTGTAAAAATAGAGCATCTTCCTGCAAGAAACTGTGCAAATGAAGCGCGGCGCGACTCCCACCGGATTCAGTTCCCAGAAAACACCTTTATATGTCGGGAATGAAGAACACGTCGCTTTGTACATTTGTTTGTTTTAGTTTTTCCATTAAACCTTTTGGGATTATTTTTATTTTATTTACATTAAAATATGTCCGATGTCCAAGCTTCTGTTTTCCACACGAGAAAACTGAACAGTGTTTAATATAGGGTTAATTGATTGAAAATTAGTTAATTACACGTGTGTGTGTATACATGTATCTGTGTGTGTGTGTATATATATATATATATGTGTATCTATGTGTGTGTATGTCTATATGCATGTGTATAGATATGTGTATCTATGCGTGTATCTCTATGTGTGTGTGTACATGTGTGTCTATATGTATGTGTGTGTGTGTGTGTGTGTGTGTGTGTGTATGTATGTATGTATATGTATGCATGTGTGTGTAAATGTGTATGTATGTGTATATATATATATGTGTATCTATGTGTGTGTGTGTATGTATGTGTGTGTGTATATGTGTATCTGTATGCATGTGTGTGTAAATGTGTATGTATGTGTGTGTGTGTATATATATATATATATATATATATATATATATATATATATGTGTATGTATGTGTGTGTGTACATGTGTATGTCTATATGTATGTGTGTGTATGTTTATATGTATGTATATATGTATGCATGTGTGTGTATACGTGTATCTATATGTGTGGGTGTGTGTATATGTGTATGTGGTTGTGGTTGTGTGTGTGTGTGTATATGTGTATCTATATGTGTGGGTGTGTGTATATGTGTATGTGGTTGTGTGTGTGTGTGTGTGTGTGTGTGTATATGTGTATCTATATGTGTGGGTGTGTGTATATGTGTATGTGGTTGTGTGTGTGTGTGTGTGTATATGTGTATCTATATGTGTGGGTGTGTGTATATGTGTATGTGGTTGTGTGTGTGTGTGTGTGTGTGTATATGTGTATCTATATGTGTGGGTCTGTGTATATGTGTATGTGGTTGTGTGTGTATGTGTGTATATGTGTATCTATATGTGTGGGTGTGTGTATATGTGTATGTGGTTGTGTGTGTGTGTGTGTATATGTGTATCTATATGTGTGTGTGTGTGTGTGTGTGTATATGTGTATCTATATGTGTGTGTGTGTGTGTGTGTGTATATGTGTATCTATATGTGTGGGTGTGTGTATATGTGTGTGTGTGTGTCTTCAGAAGAATTAGAGTTTAGTGCATAAGTCATATGGATTACTTTTATGGTGCCTTAAATCTCTGTGATCATTATCATCATCCTCATCATCATCATCATCACACACTCTCACTGTATGAAAGCTGTAGTTTGTACATTCTCTTGCGTTCACAGAAAAAATAAAATACAGGATCGGAACGGCATGAGGGGAATTAATGACAGAGTTTCCGTTTTTGGGAAGAGCGATTCCTTCAGGCCACTGAACGTCTCTCCATTCAAACATAAAGCTGCTAAAGCAGACAGGGATGTCTGACACAAATCCCCGGGAGAAGCAGGTCAGGTCGAGTGACTCGCTCAAGGCCAAAACAGCAGGAGTCAGGACTTTAAAATGTGGACAGCCTGGTGCTTTCCTAAACTGAGCTTACACGCCTCCGGTTACTGATGAAGGCTAAAAAAAGATTTACAACCATAATACAATGCGAATGCATTCCACACTCCATCAGAGACAGCTTGACTTTATTCTGCTTCACCTCAATCAAAAACAATGCATTTATACAAAAATCAGCCACTTGTCACTCACCTCGCAGCTGAACTCCAGGTCAGCATCCATCGTAACAATCGTGACGCTGAAATTTTTGGCTTGTTTCCTCCGGAGGGAATTGAGCCCCATTTTTGATGCAAGGACACTTGCCATAACAGCAGCTTCCTCTTTAGAAACACCATAAACCTTAAACTATAGCCTAAATCTGAAGCAGAGCTTATTAAGAGATGCGCTCTCTTGGTAAAAGCTTTATTCTAGCATTACCGGCAATTATAAACAATAGTTGTCATTAAAGTGCATCTCTAAAGGCTGAATGTTGACAAACCACCTGTATTGACTGCTAACACTTTTACTTCCTCTAAAGCGCCATTAAACCTGTAGGAAGATGAGAGAAAGAATAGCATAAGTTTATGAGGAATAACTTATAAACTAGAGCTAGTTAGTAATATACTGCTTCTACAATAACAATAGAAAGAAGATGCTAATTTAAACTAACAGACACAAACATTAACCTGTTTTAAAACACTTAAGTATACATTCGTGAAGTGCATTATATATAGTATATGTATACACTGACTTTTAGACGACTTTATGAGCTCATAAATGATTGTTTATGCTAATCTACGGATTCACGGTGTTTTGTAATGAGTTTTTTTAACGGAATTGGCCTGACAGCTCATGATCCGGTTGCTAACTCACCTGTCGTGCCGTAAACACAGCTGAATTCCTGCGCTTTCACACACCTGACACACAAACACAGTTTCGGCTCTTTCGGGCCAAAACCGCAGCCGAAACTTCGCGTGCGCGTGCACGAGGAGCAGAGCGGACATGCGCAATAGCGCGCGTCATTCTAAAAGGCTTTTTGTTTTTTGTACGTTTGTTTTTGTTTTTTGTTTTGTTTTGCCGGGAGATAACACATCGCACAGTAACTTATTAACTACACACACACACAAAATTAAATTGTAATGCTGAGAATATTAACAATATCACTTGTAAATTGATTATTAATTACTTAAAAAAAATTAATGTATTAATTTGTAACATTGAATTGTACTTTCCAATTGTCATTTATAAATATATTATGCAGTTATTATTGAATATTTAAATCAAATTATGAATGTAAATATATTCAATGATGCTAAATATCTAGATTTCCAGATTAAATGCAAAATCTTTGTTCAATTTTTTTATACTTTAAATATTAAATTCAAATGAACAGAAAATAAAACAAAAATAAAATATTATAATATATATATATATATATACACACACTCTAATATACTATAAAATATTTTATATTTTATAGTAAATATTCAATGTAAGTGTTACGTTCGATTATAAATAACATTTTTGACTCGTTTCTCAAAGTTCAACCCTTTGCAGCAGAAAGGGGCGTGTCTTCATTGACAACTAGGCGGGGCGTCGATGACGTCATCGGGGTAAACAGAAAAGATGGCGACGCCATACACCGGAGATCGAATTTTAGGGACAAATACGGTTATTTCAGAGAGTTTCGCCAAGCAGTTGACCGATTTACCCGCGGAATTATTAGAGCACATATTGTGCTTTCCCGTGCTAAACCATATCGACATTTGCAACGTTTCCTGCACGTGCAAGAGGCTGCATGACGTGTGCCATGGCAGGGGGAAGGTCTGGGCGCATCAGTACAAACTCAGGTGGAATTTAACGCAAACATTTCTACAGCGTTATACCTCGAGTTGATCAAACCATAAGAAATGTGTCTGTGTCCTGATAGGTGGTTTGAGATGTGCGATCAGTGCGTGATTTGAGAGCTGTCAGGTCGTGCTCTCATTCTGCTGATGCACCAAATTTGTGCTGTGAAAATGCAGAGAGATGCTAAATCTGTCGTATTTACGGGCTCGCCTCCTAAATGTTGAAAGAACGAAATGCTCTTACAGCTGTTCACAACGTTAAGTGACCTCAAAACACAGAAATGCACGAAATTCTGACGAATCAACATAAAGGCCTACATGAATGCATCTTCTTTTATATATAACTATATTTCTATGCATAAATGTATAGGAGTTATGCTATCAATAACCAGTAACTATTGTCTTTTAGTGTGTACTAGAGCTATGTTGCATGCAACTGAACTGCAGTCTCTGCCACAATTAACAATAATTAATTTGTAATCGAGGTGATGTACATCTTTAGAGTATGACACACAACATTATCCTCGCCACATTTAAGGAATAGGTTTGATATTTGTAATAGCTTGTATTCATGTATCAATATCGTAATATTTTAGGTGGCCGAGGCTGCAGAGATTTTATCGGCAGAATGAGTCGTACGATTGGCTGAAGGAGTTCACGAGCCGGGACTTGGTTGGTCAGCAGATAAGAAGAACAGTAGAGTCTATTTCCAAGAGGTTCTTCACAGAAGTTGTAAGTGACTCTGCAAGAGTGCGGAAGATGATATCTTGCTTATTTTATCTCAGAAATCATAATTTTTCTGTTATGACAATTCCTCAATGCTTTGGACAACTATATTTGTAAGGTAAGTTGGATTTAATCTATTATTTCTGTAACTCAGCCTTGCGTTGGTCAGGTTCTTGGAGACAGCTTTGCGGAAATTGAGTCTCTTGGCGCCCCAGAACACTTCTGTGAGGATGAGCTGCTCGGGATTTTGAACTCAGAGAAAAGGTTAGAGATGAGCTCACGCTTATGTTATTTCATTTGTTTTCTTAGTAGCACTATATGGCTTAACTGAATTTCTGAATGTCCTCCTTTCCCGGGATGGCTTCAGGAAAAGTTTGACGCTTAAATACTATGCAAAGAAAATCCTGTACTTCCTGCGGCAGCAGAATATTTTGAGGCATTTGAAGGTTTTCCTTGAGCGACTACCAGAACAGCAATCAGCCCTGGAAGGTGAGCTCTCACAAAGACCAACAAGTCTCACAAAAGAAAACTACTGTAATGCCTTGAGATACGAGCATAATCCGTTCCAGGATGAGCTCGTAACTTGAATTGCTCGTATCTCAAATCATTTTTTCCCATAAGAAATAACAGAAAAAAAATAATCTGTTCCGGCCCTCTAAAAAACTCCCTTATTAGTGCTAATAACAATGGAAAAAGCATGTTTTTAATTGCTATAGAGACACACACACAATTATAGTATATAAGGATTCCTGTGATATAAAATAAAATGTGATTTTAATTATGAGTTTTTGCCTTCGAGACACACGATACAGTAGCGGCTAATGACGACATGTGCGGAGGAGGGAGGGATTATGTAGATTACGTAAATAACACAAACAATACGGGAGACTCGCAGGAGATGCGTACGGAAGTCGACTATCGCGGAAACTAGCGCAAAACTGATGTTTACACACTTGTAAATTACATCCGTGAGCGGATAACAGATCCACACGTAAAAAAACTGGAGCCCGCAAGCTCATTTTAATCCCTCACACGCGCTCGATCTTCTCTCCACTGCTGTTTTTGCTCACGTGAACACTTTTATTTTAGTCGACGAACACGTGAAGTGAACGAGTGAGGCGGTTTCTGTAAGCTGCTCGTATCTCAAATCTTTACTCATATCTCAAAGCGAAATGCTCGAAGACTTGCTCGTATCTCGGAATACTCGTATGTCGAGACGGTTGTATCTCAAGCAATTTCTGTAATGTCGTATTTCTCATCAGTGGAATTTTTGGGGGCTATTTTAAAGGCTTCTAATTTTGTTCAGTAGGTTTACATGCATTCAAGGTTAAAAAACACTTAATTTGCTCTTAATAGACATTACAGCATCACCTCTTTTCTCACAGAGTCTGTAATGATCCGGTAAAGGATTTGTCTCTAAACTGTTCCAATTGGTCATATGGCTCAGTCTGCTGTGATCGATCTACTGCTTATAGTGCGTGTCGGAAACAAAACGATCATTACCATATCTGAATTTCAGCTCCGGAGTCTTCCTCAGCAGTTATTAACACAGTTTTACCGTATCAGTTCAAACCAAGTCTTAATCCTTTGGAAGTGCATGCAAAGTGGATTTGCTTTAACAGCGCATAAAACAGCGTCTTCCCGACATGTCGACAACACCAACCAAACTGAGGGCGGGTCAAGTCGATGTCATTCTTGGGCAGCCAATGAAGAACATAGGCTTGCATTATGCAAATGTGTTACAAACCTCCATAGGTTCATTCAGCAAGTAAAACTGGAATTGCTGACGACTCGTTTCAGGCACGTCGGAATCGGTTCTTTCTTTTGGGAGACAAAAACTCCAGTTATGCACTTTGATCTATGGAACGTTGCAGACCTTTTACATTCACAATCAGCTACATTACACACTATACGAAAGGTAATATCTGAAAATGCTACTACACTTTATAATACCATGGATGACGCCACATAAATGCCAGATTCACCCAATACTGTAATGGTTATCATAATACAGTATAGTCATCATAGCTCAAATAAAAATAATTGTACAGCCACATAGTAGGCTTTTTAAAATAAGTTCATACAAAGGCTTGGCATGTTAACAATGCAAGTTAGTTGCATTATAATCACTAATGTTTACTAACATCATTATTATGCATAGTTGAGGTTCAACATGGAATTATAGTTTACCGTATTTTCCACACTATAAGGTGCACCTAAAAGACAAACATTTTCTCAAAAATCGGCCATGCGCCTTATAATTCAGCGCGCCTTATGTATGGGTTAAGTGCAGAAATGGACTATTATAAGTAATTGAGACTGTGTCTTATAATCCGGTGCGCTTTATGGTGCAGAAAGTATGCATATATGCAATACGGTATGTCAAACAACACATGTCCATTGGTTTAATTCCAGGTGCTGTTTTGGTCGACCAGTATTGCAACCCTCTGACTGATGTCACCCTTGAGAGCATATCCGCACAGATAGAGGAAATCACGGACAAAGTGAAGAAGTATCTGCGAGTAAAAAACGCCACGCACCCAATTCTACGAGCCAGTCAAGGTCAGTCTGCAAAGAGATATCTGGGAAACTCAATTTACTGTTCTCGTGAGCTCTATTAGTCAGACCCGTGCGGCGAGGCTTATGCTCTCCCTGTTGTCTGATAAAAGCTTTCAGCTCAATGTCTTGGAAGTCTCTTAGTTTAATTTGCAACATTTTTAATTTACTTTGGACTGCACTGAGAAACCACAATAGCAGTGTTGTTCTTAAAGCTGTAGTGTGCTATATCTGTCTTCACTAGAGTGTTTTTCCAGGTGACTGCTTTGTCCTGGAAGACTTGGAGTTTCAAAGGCAAGTCATTTGTGCTCTGAACGCTGTGCTATATGACCAGCTACAGTACAAGGGCAATGAGCGGGATTACTACAATCCACTCAACTCATACATACATCAGGTACTGGAGTCACATGGATATCACACTCCTTTCCAAAATACCTTACAAGTATGCAATGTGTTTAACTTTTATTTATATACATTTTTTTCATGCATTACTTGACTTTATTTCATTCATAATTTATATATATACACTGTCAAAATTAACATGGTACCGCATGCAATTTAATTTATTTTAATATTTAATGCAGCATCCAGGTTTTTTTCTCATTTTATTTGATTGACAGCACTAAAATGTATATGTGTGTGTATAAAATCCAAACCTACATGGCCCTGTGTGAAAAAGTGTTTCCACCACCTGTTAAAACGTAATTTAACTGTGGTTTATCACACCCAAGTTAAATTTCTCTAGCCCAACTCTGGCCTGATTACTGCCACAGCTGTTCTCAAGCAAGAAATCACTTAAATAGGACCTGCCTGATAAAGTGAAGTAGACCAAAAGATCTTCAAAAGCAGATGATGCAGAGAAATGCAGAGATACAAAGAAATTCAGGAAGGAATAAGGAAAGTAATTGAGATCTATCAGTCTGGAAAAGGTTATAAAGCCATTTCTAAAGCTTTGTGCCTCCAGCAAACAACAGTGAGAGCCATTATCCACAAATGGAGAAAACATGGAACAGTGGTGAACCTTCCCAGGAGTGACCGGCCGACCAAAATTACCCCAAGAGTGCAGCGGCGACTCATCCAAGAGCTCACAAAAACCCCACAACAACATCCAAAGAACAGCAGGCCTCACTTGCCTCAGTTAAGATCAGTGTTCATGAAACCAGCATTAGAAAGAGACTGGGCAAATATGGTCTGCATGGCAGAGATCCAAGACAAAAACCACTGCTGAGCAAAAAGAACAGTAAGCCTCGTCTCATGTTTGCCAGAAAACATCTCGATGATCCCAAAGACTTTTGGAAAAATTCTCTATGGACTGACGAGATAAGTCTCATTACATCTGGCGTAAAAGTAACACCATGTTTCACAAAAAGAACATCACACCGACAGTAAAATATGGTGGTGGTAGTGTAATGGTCTGGGGCTGTTTTGCTGCTTCAGCACCTGGAAGACTTGCTGTGATAAATGAAGCCATGAATTCTGCTGTCTAACAAACATCCTGAAGGAGATCCGGCCATCTGTTCATGACTCAAGCTGAAGTGAACTTGGGTTCTGCAGCAGCACAATGATCCAAAACACACCAGCAAATCCACCTCTGAATGACTGAAGAAAAACAAAATGAAGACTTTGGAGTGACTAGTAAATGTCCCGACCTGAATCCAATAGCAATGCTGCGGCATGAACTTAAAAATGCAGTTCATGCTCGAAAACCCTCCAATGTGGCTGAATTACAACATTTCTAGAAAGATGAGTGGGTCAACATTCCTCCACAGCTGTAAAAGACTCATTCAAGTTATTGCAAATACTTGATTGCAGTTGTTGCGGTTAACGGAGGCTCAATCGGTTACTAGCACTTTTTCACACAGGGTCATGTAGGTTTGGATTTTGTTCTCCCTTAATAATAACAACCTTCATTTAAAAATTGCATTTTGTTTTTACTTGTGTTGTCTTTGACTAATATTTAAATATGTTTGATGATCTGAAACATTCAATTGTGACAAACATGCAAAAACATAAGAAATCAGGAAGGCGGCAAACTCTTTTCCACACCATATGAATACAAAAGGCTGCAAGCATTTTATGAGGTGTTACAGTACGTGTACGGTCAGGGAGGAGTTTATTATGTTTATGTTTTTGTTCCACACTGAGATATATTTTGTAACAATTATCATAATTTTGCTTGTAAATTAAAAAAACCTGTACTCATTATCTCCAGACAATATAGCACAACAGAATTTGAGTGATGCAACAGAGCAGGTACTGTTGCTAATTATTTATGTCATTGACCTGACAGCATTTTTGTGCCGACATGTTATTTTATTTAATTAAGATAAAAAAAAAAACTGTTTAAAAATTTGCAGTTTGGTAAGATTTTTTTTTGTGTGTGTTTGTTAGTTTTAAATGTAATTTCACTTAATCTGATATAATATAAAAAAACAGGATTGATTGATGAATATAAGTATCAAAAGAACATTATTTAAATGTGTTAAATCTAATAATCTAATAAATCCTTGTTAAATAAATGTTGCAACTTCTTCAAAAAATTCCTACTGACTCCAAAGGTTTTAACAGTATGGAATGTTGACGTAATAAAAACTCATGCACAGCAAAAAAGAGAAAAACACGCTTCCAAAGTAAAATAAATACATGTAATCAACAAAACATTAAAGTAACATAATGTTGCCTTCCATCTAATTAAAAGTAAAAACACCAAATGTGCATTAAAGCATTGTATTATTTGTGTAAGTGTAAAAATTAGACAGAAATGTAGTTTCTCACAGTGTGCCCCCTTGTGGTCAGGTGCTGCTCCGCCGGACAGGCATTCCCATCAGCCTCTCCGTGCTCTACTTGACTCTGGCCAGGAAGTTAGGAGTTCCTCTGGAGCCGGTCAACTTCCCCAACCATTTCCTGCTCCGCTGGTGCCAAAATCAAAGCAGGTGGGTGTTTTATATGGGATCAAATCCCCGCCAAATGTATTGCGAGCTCTAGCTTTTAGAAGAGGAGGTGTCAATCGAGAACTAGTGGACCAATGGTGACGCTTAAACCGGCCCTAATTTACATGAAACTCGAATTGCAACAGCAAGTGCAGAACATGGAAGGAAAAGCGAAGCGAAAAACGGCAGCAAAAAATAAAATCTGAAGAGAGCACAAAACCAAGAAAAATATAATTTTGTTTAATCCAGATTAAATTGCATTCATGATTTTATGCACTAGAAGTTTAAAGTTTTGATTTTTATGCTGCTTATTTTTTTAATGCGCTTTTGATTCCCACTTAGAATAATTTGATACGTGACCACGTTGTTTGCTATTCTGATCGTTTTGCTTTATTTTTTTAGTTTGTGCAATATATTTGTACATGTGTTTGATTCACGCGTATTATTTTTTCTGTGACATTTGTGCATTTGCTGGGAATTCGATCCCATAGCTTTCCCATTGAAATCCGGTTTCAACATCAGCTCATTGCTTTAATTCCAGCATGCTTCAGAAAGTCGACTCAAACCGCAATGTAAGGTGTCTTATGACGTGTTTTGCAGGAGTGCTGACATCTACGATTATGTATACATTGACGCATTTGGAAATGGAAAGCAGCTGGCTGCTAAAGAGTGTGAATATCTGATCCGACACCAGGTGACAGCAGATTACTACAGCGCTATAAGCACCGGCGAGCTGCTGCTGAGGATGGTGGGAAATCTGCTCAACATCGGCAAGAGAGGGTGAGACTCAGGGGCCGTTTACACAACAGCATTTTCAACTAAAAACGGAAAGCTTTTAATGCGTTTAGGCCGTTCATTTACACGACAGCATCTTTTTGAGTGCCTGAAAATGCAAACTTTTGAAAATGAGCTTTAAAGCGTTTGAAAACAACACTGTTGTCTTGGTGTAAACTACAGAAATGTGAATGAGTTCAGTCTATAGGCGCATAGTGTTTTTTACAAAGTGCCAGAGGAATACAGCGCTTTCAGTCGTTCCTGCGGATCTGTGTGATCGTTTTTGAAATTGTTGTCGTCTTTACGTAAAAAACACGATGGAAAAACGTCAGTACATTGCTGTTGTGTAAACGTGCCGACTGTACTTCATCACTGTGCTTTTATGCATCATGAAGAGTTATTTTCAGTCTTACGATCATTTCCTTCACGCACATTACAATCTTTCCACTGAAGGTATTTAAAACCTATTTCAGCAGTCAGGGTGCATTTCTGCAGTTTAGACTTTTATGTAAATGAAATCAGTTTTCTTGGCTGTCAGCTAAATTTGTGAATTTGTTATGAAAAGTGCTTTCTTTTGCATTTTGTCTAGGGAAGGGAATGAGAAATCGTATCAGCTCCTGCGGGACTCTCTGGATCTCTATCTCACCATTAACCCTGATAACGTGCAGTATCTTCTGCTGCAGGCCCGCCTCTACTTCCACCTGGGCATCTGGCCTGAGAAAGTGAGTTCAGCCTCACGGATGACACTTGAATGTCAGTCACAGTCCACAATTCACAGAAGAACACCTATTTGCTTAATATAGAAGAGTCAAACATTAATCTCTCAGGCCTCATAAGGATTTAAAGTTGTCATTTTCCGTTCCGATACTTTCCTACAACTCTCCACTGTGTTGCTCCATGAAAAAAAGCCTATAAATATAAAAGTGTCAGCTATTTACAAGTGATAAAGGGTTTAGCGGTTCAATTAATGAATTCACCCTCATGTAGTTCCAAACCCATAAAACTTTCATTCTCCTCTGGAACATTTTTACATTTATGCATTTATCAGACGCTTTTATCATTGCATTCAAGAAACACATTGACATTCTAATCAGTTCTTGCTTTCCCTGGGATCGAACCCTTGACCTTGATGTTGCAAGCACCACTCTCTACTGGTTGAGCAACACAAATGAAGATCTTTTTCATGAAATCTGAGAGATTTGTGTCACTTCACTGAAAGTCTGTTCACCCAAAACAACATTTATTATATAAATCCAAATGAATCGAGAAGATTATTCCAAGTCTTACAGTTACTGTACATTGATGAGACAAAACATTATGATTACCTGCCTAATACGCTGTTGGTCTTCCGTGTTCTGGGCTCTGAAGCTGAAGCGGTTTTGTGGATGTTAGCAGCAGATCCTGTAGTTCAAGTCCTGCAGGTTGTGAGGTGGATCGAACCTGTTCGTTCATCCCACAGATGCTCTGAGGGATTGAGATCTGGGGGATTTGGAAGTCAGAGCAACTTATCCTGCTAAAAGAGCCCATTTGCACCAGGGAAACGCCACTGTCAGGAGGTGCACCTCGTCTCCACAATGTTTAGATCACTTCAGAAAACGTGGATTAGGATTCATAGGATTTCTTTTATGATCTCTTCATGAGGGTTTTGAGTGAATTTACTTTTTTAATTCCCTCAGATTTCATAAAAAAACATTTTTGGGTGAGCTATCACTTTAAAAAGGCTAATTGCTGTTTTGAAGGTAGATGCTGTTTGCGTCAAGTATAAATAGCACTAAATAGCACCCTAATTACACTAAGTGCAAAGAGTGACAGATGTTATTCACAAAGAGGGTAAACAAAAGTAATATCTATTTTACTAAGTGTATATTATCTGTGTAATCTGCCCAAAATAATGGCTTTTTGCACAACATAACAGAGGGCCGTGAATGTTGAGCATGGGTTTTGTCACATAGATCATTTTTACATTTCTAATCGATGTTTTCATCACCTAACACACTATTTCAATTGCATTGATGATTGTGAGTATTGCAATTCCTGCAAGTACTGTCAGTCCTCTGTATAATTAAGGCTAATATTTCAATCATGCCTATATTCTAATGGGAGCAAAGTGTAAGCAGGGTGTTTGTAATGAGCGGTTGTGTTTGATTTGCTTCTGTCTCAGGTGTTGGATATTCTGCAGCACATTCAGGCTCTGGACCCGTCTCAGCACGGGGCGGTCGGGTATCTGGTGCAGCACACGCTCGAGCACATCCAGCATAAGAGACACCCCGAGGAGCCGGAGCTGAAGAGACGCAGCGCGCCCGAGCACAGGGACGTACAGTACTCTGTAGGCCTCGTCATGAAACATAAGCGGTGGGTTCCTGTTTGTGTGAGCCTCAGACTTATAAACTACGTGCAACTCCATTTCATCTGGAATTTTAGAACGGCAACAAACATCTTGAAAAAAAAATCTAACTAAACAACATGGCAAATGATGCCAGATCAGGGGTCACTAACACGGTGCCCGCGGGCACCAGGTCGCCCGCAAGGATCACGAGTTGCCCACGGGCCTGTTCTAAAAATAGCTCACCATACCAGTGAGCTACATCTGTTTTTTTGCTATTCTTTTTTAAATCACACTCGCAAATTAACTTCTCCTCTTCACATAATTTCTGAAGCCTTATAGGATAACGCCAGTTGACAACTGGACAATTATCGCGCGATGCCCCTCTGGCTGACAGACATCATAAATAGCATAAGCGCAGCAATTTGCACAGAGTCATGACTGAACGCTGTACAGCTGGTCGCGTGAACCCGGCGGTTAATGCAGCGTCTCGTTCCCGTCTCTCAGGGAACCGAGGTTACGAGAGTAACCGGTAATGTTCCCTTTCGAGAGCGGGAACGAGACGCTGCATTGAAATGCATTTGGGAACAGTGTTCAATCACCGTGAGAGAGATGCAGATCAGCCTGAAAACACAGGGAATCAAACACCAATCACAGCGAAGAGGTTCACAGCTCAACCAATGGCGACGCCGCCAGGTGTGCTCAACGCTGATAGGTGCAGCTAAACCAATGAAATCAGTAGCTGAAGCCTAAAATTTGCATATCAGAAAAACTGCAGACATGGTGCAACGGAGTGCATTATTTGTTAAAAATTGTTAGTGGCTGGTGAAAACGTAGAAGTGATCATTTGAAAATGTAAATACTTGCAGAGATTTATAGAAATAAAGTGTTGCATATTGATTGTTTCCTACCTTGTTAAATCATTGTTGATAATTATTGTGAGAAACCATTAACATGATCAGTGTCTTCATGACTATCCTTCATTATTAATAATGACATATAATTAAAGGTAAATTGAGAAAATTTGTTATTTCAAGAGTGTGCATCAAACTGGAAGCCCTTCACATTAATTGCTACCCAAAAAGTAGCCCTCGGTTTCAGAAAGGTTGGTGACCCCCGTGCCAGATGATGCAAACATACTGCACGTCTGAGCCAAATAACACAATGTGGAGATTTACACTAGGAATATTTTAGTTACAAAGGTTCTTATTTCCTCACAGGTCAGGCTACAACTGTGTGATCTATGGATGGGACCCTAAATGCACCATGAGTCAAGAGTGGATTAACACTATGAGGGTCCATCAACTGTCTAAGGGGGCTGATCAGCCGTTCTACAACGTCTTGGTGCAGGACGGGACCTGCAGATACGCTGCGCAAGGTGAGACTTCCCTTTGAGCCGAGATCAGATGGATCATTTTAGCCATGGAAATTATTTGATTCTATTATTTCTTTTTATGCTAATTTGGTTTAGGTTGTGCATATACTTTCAGAGACTCGTTTATTATCGCTTTCTGGTATCTGAAAACTGGCTCTCAATTTCAAATGGGCAGATGGGTCAGGTTTTAATTAATTTGAGAATTGCAGTCTTAAAAAGGACCTATTATGCTTTTTTTTTTTACATCTTCAATTTTCTTTAGTCTGTAATGTTGCTGTTTTACAAAGTTACAACGCACAAAGTCACTCCAAAGGAAGTTATTCTCTATATAAGGCCCTGTTTACACCTGGTATTTCGTCGATCGGATCGCAAGTGCACAACGTTAAATACAGATGTCCACTTTCTAACACTTCCAGAGCTCATTAAACGCATTCGACCGGATCGTTTTGTATGCGAACCATTCGTTCGAACCATCAAAATGACCACCTGCTGAACTAACGCATAAACATTATGGGACGCACGCTTGCCAGACGGGATTTAAACTCTGTCGGATGAAGACTCAAGTTTGGTTTAAAGCTGTACTAATAGAGTGGTAGGAGAGATACTGCAACAATATAAACTAGATGAGTTACGTTTGTAAACAAACTTTGAAGTTGGCTTGAGAAAGCCTGAAAGTTTAAAGTAGTTGTAAAAGCTTCAAGCTTAAAGTTTTGAGAGTTTAAACTTTTTAAAAGATTCAGTATTAATTATGTCGCTAGCAATTGGCACGTCGCTGGCAGGATTTAACGTGAATTGGCACGTCGCTGGCAGGATTTAACGTGAATTGGCACGATTTAACGTGAATTGGCACGTCGCTGGCAGGATTTAACGTGAATTGGCAGGATTTAACGTGAATTGGCACGTCGCTGGCAGGATTTAACGTGAATTGGCAGGATTTAACGTGAATTGGCAGGATTTAACGTGAATTGGCAGGATTTAACGTGAATTGGCAGGTCGCTGGCAGGATTTAACGTGAATTGGCACGATTTAACGTGAATTGGCACGTTGCTGGCAGGATTTAACGTGAATTGGCAGGTCGCTGGCAGGATTTAACGTGAATTGGCAGGTCGCTGGCAGGATTTAACGTGAATTGGCAGGATTTAACGTGAATTGGCAGGTCGCTGGCAGGATTTAACGTGAATTGGCAGGTCGCTGGCAGGATTTAACGTGAATTGGCACGTTGCTGGCAGGATTTAACGTGAATTGGCACGTCGCTGGCAGGATTTAACGTGAATTGGCAGGTCGCTGGCAGGATTTAACGTGAATTGGCACGTCGCTGGCAGGATTTAACGTGAATTGGCAGGATTTAACGTGAATTGGCACGTCGCTGGCAGGATTTAACGTGAATTGGCAGGATTTAACGTGAATTGGCAGGTCGCTGGCAGGATTAAACGTGAATTGGCACGTCGCTGGCAGGATTTAACGTGAATTGGCACGTCGCTGGCAGGATTTAACGTGTATTGGCACGATTTAACGTGAATTGGCACGTCGCTGGCAGGATTTAACGTGAATTGGCAGGATTTAACGTGAATTGGCACGTCGCTGGCAGGATTTAACGTGTATTGGCACGATTTAACGTGAATTGGCACGTCGCTGGCAGGATTTAACGTGAATTGGCACGTCGCTGGCAGGATTTAACGTGAATTGGCAGGATTTAACGTGAATTGGCACGTCGCTGGCAGGATTTAACGTGTATTGGCAGGATTTAACGTGAATTGGCACGTCGCTGGCAGGATTTAACGTGTATTGGCACGATTTAACGTGAATTGGCACGTCGCTGGCAGGATTTAACGTGAATTGGCACGTCGCTGGCAGGATTTAACGTGAATTGGCAGGTCGCTGGCAGGATTTAACGTGAATTGGCAGGTCGCTGGCAGGATTAAACGTGAATTGGCAGGTCGCTGGCAGGATTTAACGTGAATTGGCAGGTCGCTGGCAGGATTTAACGTGAATTGGCACGTCGCTGGCAGGATTTAACGTGTATTGGCACGATTTAACGTGAATTGGCACGTCGCTGGCAGGATTTAACGTGAATTGGCAGGATTTAACGTGAATTGGCACGTCGCTGGCAGGATTTAACGTGAATTGGCAGGTCGCTGGCAGGATTTAACGTGAATTGGCAGGTCGCTGGCAGGATTTAACGTGAATTGGCAGGTCGCTGGCAGGATTTAACATGAATTAGCATGTTTTGGAATTTTTGGGAAAATCGTAAGTCTGCTCAGTCTGAGAAGATACAGCAACTCGCGTCTGAAGTCTGAGCTTTAGTGGTTGTAGCTTTAAAGCTCCAGGAGTTTATACACTTAAACAGAAGAAGAAGAAGAATAACAGTAGATCTGTTGAAAAGCGAATGAAAAGCTATTCTAGTAGACCCCAAAAACAAAAACAAGAGTTTGTAAAAGGGGATCAGGTGAAATAACCCTCACTTTCTCTGTTTATTTGCAGAGAATCTGGAGCCTCACTCCGCGCCGCTGGAGATCGCTCACCCCGAGGTCGGCCGCTACTTCTCCGAGTTCTCCGACACGCACTACATGGCTAACGAAGAGCTTCAGGCGCGATACCCAGAGGACATGTGCAAGACCCACAGGACTGTCGAGGAGCTTTACCACGGCCTCAACCCAACCTCAGCCCAGCCCTCAGAGCCAACCGCCAACTTCCAGGACCACGATTTATTAGATCCGTAGACCTCTTTCCCTTCCCCCCCACTTTAAACGCGTGAAGCCACTCAATCAGTCCTGAACGGTTACAGAGAGTCGCTCAATGCAACTGACAATGGACAGAATTTGATGTTTGAAGTTCTAGTTCAGGCCAAAACCAGTAGATCATTTCCTTTGTTCAACATCCTTTTCCCACATCAGTTTCACGGCAAGAAACTACAAATGTTGTCAAATTTGAGTGGTTGAGTACAAATCATGTGGTTGAGTTACAGTATTTGTGGATACAAAATATATTCTAGATTTTATATATATATATATATATATATATAGAGAGAGAGAGAGAGAGCTTGATTGATTATATGCACTTACACTACAGATGGTCTGAACATCTATATATGTGTTGATTATCATCCGTTATGTGATCATTCAACACGTCTCACTGAACTAATGCACTAATGTCACATATGTTAACAAACATGCACTTGATATGGGATAAAACGCTGTCACCTTCAAATATTTTGTAACGTTTACTTCAGTTATTTAAAAAAAAAAGCTAGAGAACAAGGGCTCTAGGAATTCTTGGCTCACAGTGGTTGTAAATACAAAAGCATTGAGAATATAAGAATGAATCACAATAAAAGAAGATTCTCCATTATTTATTGTTGTTTATTTTTATGACTCCTCTATAGTTTTGTAAGTTTATGAAGATTTATAATGTCTGTAAGTGAAAAAATATGACTATTTAAATGTCTTTTTTTTTAGTGAATATTTAAATGTCATTTTAAAAAAGTAGCTATTTAAATGAGATTTAAAAGTGAATATTGAAATGCCTCATTTAAGATTTCCTTCCAGATTGCTCTGGAATATGTAAATACATTTTTTTAATTGAAATTGGAGTGTCCTCCTCAATTTTTGACACCCAAATTTTAAAATATTGAAATAATATTTGGGTAAATAATTGAGATTTTATTTGCAAGCAAACCTTTTTTGAGGTCACCAAACAAATGTAGGTAAATTTAACACATTGTCCATGTGAACTTCAACTTTTTTACAGACATTAAGATGCTCTTTAGAAAATTCTTTAACGATCGTCCGGTCTTGTTCAAGTCCGCTGGAGATAGAAATCAAATATTAAAACAATCTGAAATTTAATTTGTCAATTCAACTTTTCACTTTAATTGTGCTGATACTTGTATATGATGATGGTTAGAAAAGAACAGTAGAAGCATTTTCACTAGTGGTTTCCTACTGTATACGGGAATATAGCGTTTTATCATGCATAGAAAACCTAAAACTGAAAGTAAAAAAGACAACTCAGGGTGGTTTCTCTCTTGTATCCAAAACAAAGTGTGTTTGCATTAACTTTAATTCTCATCCAATGTCATACAACCTCAAATACTGTATTTATAATGCAAATATAGTAGCATCTGCCACACTAATACCCCTCTGACTGCAGGAGATGGATTGGGCAAATATCACAAACACATTATTTGCATATATTTTCATCTTAATGTTCTCATTTGCCATAAAAATAACGTGTGTGTGTTGTTTTCGTGTGTCGCTTATTTGCATAATTAATGAGAGGGGCTAATAATAATAGTAATATTTTGACAAAGAGATCCAGAGTTTCAGACTTTTTGTTACGTTTTTTGAAGAAAGTCGAAGCTCCGAAACATATAACAAATCGAGGGCTTAAAACCCGGACGAACTACGTTTGTGTGTGTGTGTGCGCGCGCGCGCCCGTGTCTCTATCTCGCTCACTGCCGCGTATTTGCATATGTAATGAGAGGGGCGTGGCTTAGCCATCAAAGTCTGAGCGCACTGCTGAACTTCTGCTTGTGTGTCTGATCTCTTCCGGACGGGAACATGGGAGCCTCTCAGTCAGGACGAGCGCCTCTGTTCCAGAATCTGGCTGATAAAACCGGCTGTGAGTATCTAACTTCACACATATACCTACATTTCTTTAAAAAAGGTAAACAGTTCAGATTTTTCCAGGTGTGCTTAAACTACCAGACCTATGCTATGATTGTAAATGACTTTACACTTACAAAAAAAGTACTATGGTACTACAGTATTCATACAATCCATTCTCAAGGTAGTGTGTGGATAAAAAACACACACATGTACATTAATAGTGGTATGTTAGGCTTTTTATTATGTTTATAAATATCTTTATTCTTGTATTTCTACTGTACAACATATGTATGCATATTTAAATGCTTAGTGCATCACCTCTAAATAAATGTGCAGTGCATACTATGCATAAACTAATAAAGTTTATTAACACATACAATGGTATAAATCTAATCAATCCTGAATTTTACTGGAATGTAGAAGTTAGAGAATCTCAAGAAATCCCCTTCGTAAATGGTTTTCCTGTCACTCAAACAGTAGAGAGTTACGTTTGCAACGCCAAGGTCATGGGTTCGATTCCCACTGAAACTGATTAGAATGTCAATGTGTTTGTTAAGTCACTTTAGATAAAAGCATCTGCCAAATGTATGAATATGAGGAGAGGTACATATTCCGGTAAATCCTTTCATAACAAACTACCTAACAAAATCTATTATAATCAACTCTATTGTGATAGAATACAATAGACAGCACTTCGTTGTGAGTTTTTCTGGTTTTACTGGTTTTTGTGTCTTGTGAGCGTGTATGCGTGAACTTTAACCAGAGAAATACAGAAGTCTAAAGCAGTTAATGAATTAAATCATACAAATGTGCAAGTTAAAATCAATAGTATGTTTTTAAAATAAAAACAATCAGAATAAAACACTTACTAAAAATGATTATATATTGTATTTTGTATGTCACCATTATCAAAAGCAGAGAACGTGAACGTTAAATGATTGAATTATTACAATTATTATCACAGGAAGGAATCGAGGTAAATATTTTAGAGTGAAAATTTCTTGATATACACTAAAATTCTAAATGGTGTAGAAATTTTACGCAAAAATTGAAAATGTAACAATTAATTTACAAAGAAATGAAAGTAACAGGAAAATTTTGAAGTGGAAAAACCGAAACAGTATTTTCTTAAATGTAAAATGTACTCCAATAATCTTTGTTTTAGATAGCACTTTATAAAAAAAGCTATTATAATTATATATATATATATATATATAATTACATATAGTTAATGCATTAACAAGAACCAACAACGAACAATATATTTTTAAAGCATTTATTAATGTTAGTTAAAAAATGTCCATGTTTATTTAATTTTACAATGCATTAACAAATGTTAACAAATACAATTTGTGATATAAAAAATGTTGAGATTAACATTAACTTAGAGTATTAAATACTGATAAAGTATTGTTTATCGTTAGTTCTAATATAGTTAACAAATGAAACGTGCATATTGTCTGAGCAATAATAATAATAATAACAATAGTGAGTGTTTTGGTTTGGCGACAGCTGTCATGAGATCAGGGATTGATTGCACGATCTATTTTAGTTGAGTTAATATCTATAAATACAATATGGATTGTGACATGTTGACCCTCCTGTGTGTAATCTGAGGCGGAAACCGCAGTAGAGTTTATTATAGATACCCAATAAAACACCGTATGATTACTTGATTATTGTCTGCATCTGAAATCACACACTTCTCTTCTATACAGTAGGTGAAAAATAGTATGTGACAAAAGAATTATGTCTGAATTCACAGTATAAAAGGCAAAAAGGCACCTTTATTATCCATGAGGCCACGGGAGATGATTTGTGAGTGGAAGTAAAGCTGCTCATGATAATAACGGCATCCGGATTAAATTCATACTACGTATATACAATCAACTGTTTAGAAATAGAAAAGTAATGACTTATTCAAACACCTACTCAAGATAGCATGTGGTTTTGGACACAGCCTACATTTACATTCATGCATTTGGCAGAAGCTTTTACATTGCATTCAAGAAACGCATTGAATCAGGTCTTGCTTTCCCTGGGATCGAACCCATGACCTTGGCGTTGCAAGCACCAATGCTCTACTGGTTGTTTCAGCGCATTGACCTGCTTCAGCTGTTATCTGCAAAGTTATCTGTAAATCTTCCTGAATTTGCTGTCTTTCTCTCCCTTTAGTTTCCACAGAGCAGATCAAAAACCTGCACAACAGATTCACATACCTGACGCACGATGAAGGCACTTTAAGGTGTTGTACAGATTCATTCAGACTCTATTGACTGCAAACAAACCCTGCGCTCTGTGTTTGCGAGAAGCCGTTGGTCTGCTGATGAGTTTAACAAACAAAATCTGTTGTTGCAATCTGTTGTCTTTACCAGTCGCTTCTCTCATTTCAGTGCCGGTTCTGCTTTGCTTAATATCAAAGGACACAGGGTGTATTATTGAATTGTGTGTGTTTTGAAACACTCATTTTCCTTTAGAATGAAATGTACTTCTTCTAAATTTCAGACGGGAACACCTCGAGAATATGAGCGATTTGGCCCTCAACCCAATTCGACGGCAGATCATCGAGGCCTTCTTTGATACGAGGTGTGTGTAGAAGAGGAAAGAGTAACATGTGGCTGTTTTCCTTGGTACTACTGAAACTTCCATATATACACATGCGCGCACACACACACACACACGTACACATGCATGCACACACACACACACACACACACGTACACATGCATGCACACACACACACACACACACGCGCACACATGCACGCACACACACACACACACACACACACACACACACACACACGTACACATGCATGCACACACACACACACACACGTACACATGCATGCACACACACACACACACACACACGTGCACACATGCACGCACACACACACACACACACACACACACACACGTACACATGCATGCACACACACACACACACACACACGTACACATGCATGCACACACACACACACACACACACGTACACATGCATGCACACACACACACACACACACACACACACACGTACACATGCACACACACGTGCACACATGCACGCACACACACACACACACACACGTACACATGCAGGCACACACACACACATGCACGCACACGCACACACACACACACGTGCACACATGCACGCACACATGCACACACGCACATGCACACACGCATGCACGCACACACATCAACAGGAGACAGTTATACAATGCAAAAATAAAATTTAACAGCATTTTGTCCCACTCATCCATCCTGAATTCACCGTAATAATAAATATGAAATTGTATGATTACATTTAAATTATTACACATATTTTTTCTTTTTTTGAAAAAACATTAGGTTTCTATTATCACACTTATTAACCCAGTGAATATAGTGTGACAACATGCCTCAGTATTGGCTTTAAAAAACTTAATGGATGTTTCTCTTAAAAACAGAGAATGTTCCTTAAGCGTTCAAAATAGTAATAAGTTGATACTGCAAAATATTTGATAACAGAGACGGACTTGTAGACATAATAAATCTGTAAAGCGTCTTCTGGAGTGTTTCTCAACTCAGGCGCCGTTTGCCCTTCACTTGCCTTCCTGTGTTTTCCAGAGACAACAAAAGTATCATTCTCAAAAACTTGCTCTTGAAACCCGTTTGCAAAAGTTTGTGTTTTCAGGTCAAAGTGCCTGTGTGTGCCCGAACGACTAAAGTGCACACAAAAAAACATACTGTTACACAACGGTGTCCTGAAAACGGGCCCTTAGGAAAGGCGTTGTACAAATCAGCTTAATCTGATCTAATACACATCGTTTCAAAACAGCTTTAATATTTTATCTTCATGCCTTATTCTGAAATTAGCAGATTAGACGTGTGTGTGTGTGTGTGTGTGTGTGATAGTATACGAGATCTGCAATATATACTATTTAGTATTTGCTCTACATGACTGTGTGTGTGTGTGTGTGTGTGTGATAGTATACGAGATCTGCAATATATACTATTTAGTATTTGCTCTACATGACTGTGTGTGTGTGTGTGTGTGCTGTCATGAAGGAACATGGGGCAGAAGGAGAAGGGCTGTTTGCAGGAGATCGGTTTTGAGGAGTTTGTGACCGTCCTGGCCTTCTTCAGACCCCCCAAACCACACATCGCCGAGGAGGAGAGAAAAACCATCAAGAAGGAGAAACTACGCTGTGAGAATGAAGAAATAAAATCGCAAAAAGATGTCTTTCAATTGCAGTTATTGATCGAAACACGTTGCAATTGCAATATCGTGTAATGCAATGTGCCTTTGAAGGGATCGTTCATCTTAAAAATCATCTGTTATCATTTACTCTCCCTTAAATCCTTCCAAACCTGCATGAGTTTCTTTTAGAAGATATTTTGAAGAACAGTTGACTTCCGTTGTATTTTTTCCCTACTATGGAAGTCAATGACTGCCGACAACAGAAGAAAGAAACGTATGCAGTTTTGGAACAACATAAGGGTGATTAAATGATTTTTAATGTTCATTTTTGGCCGAACTGTCCATTTAGACATGTTACATACAAAACATCTAACAGCCCCTTTTAACGTTCATACTCCTCTTTTCAGATATTGTTTTTCTGATTCCTCTCCGTAGTTCTGTTCAACATGCACGACACTGACAACGACGGCATCATCACACTGGATGAATACAGACGAGTAAGAATCATCGGTCTTCCACTTTTCCGACTCCAAACGCGCTCAGGAGATTTGATTGTGATGCAGATGTGATTGCAGGTGGTCGAGGAGCTGCTGTCTCGATCTGAAACCATCGGAGCAGAAACCGCCTCTGCCATTTCAGACGCTGCCATGCTGGAAGTCGCCAGCGTCACTGTGGGTCAGATGGTACGATCACTCTCTATATTCAGTTGTTTCAATGGAGAACACCTTTCAAAAAGTAGTTAAATGTTGCTAGATGACAGAACGGGCAAATTGTGGGCACTTTACATGCTTGTTTTCTCTTCTAATCCGTGCTTAACTATTGCTGAATATCCAATAAAGCTGTTCTCGTTTATATAGTTTAATATAGTGACCGACTACATGTTAACCCTAGATTTGCTGCTAGTCACCGTCTTGAAAAAGAGAGAGAAAAATTAATTCATTAGAGGTCTGAAAAGCCGCTAAATTGGCAACACTGTCACGTCATGTGATTGACACTGACACATTCTGACCTTTTTTTGTTTTTAGGGTCCTAATGACTTTTACGAGGGAATCACCTTTGAACAGTTCATGCAGGTTTGACGTCTGAGTTCATTTACATCATTTTAAATGTCTTTCAGAGCCTTTCAAATTCGACTCCTTAAGCCACGTTCACCGCATGCACACTAGTGGATTTTGTTTTCAAGGACTCATCACTCGCTCTTGTGCGCCGACGTCTACAGACCCCCTAGTGATGAACGTGACGAACACTTGGACGTCGATATGAAATCACAGATGTGCTGTGTTTCAATTCACCTGCATGTACTGCGCCCTAAAAGTGTGTGTGAAGAAAAGTACATACTTTTGAGTGTGTAGCAGAGGAGTAGGCAAGATCCTGTCAAAATCCTCCAATTTCAATATATTTTGATTAATAATGAAGTTGCAGGTTGATCTGCCAGTCGTGGGTCTTTTATGAGCAGAACTGATGCATTTAAAAGTTACTGACCAAACGTATCTTTACAAAAGTTCACAATGCTGTTGCAGATGAAATATAACGTGGATAACACTTTTCGTCATGTTAGATACTAATTATGAATCACTCAAACCCTCTACTTAACCATTGGACTCATCCACCATTTTTGTAGTTTTTTCATTCACGTTTGTAGTCTAATCGAATCTTTGTCCAACGTGCAATGGCTTGTGGGTAATATTAGCTGTTAGAGTTTGCATTTTGGATTCTAACTGGGAAAAAGTCTGAGTATCTTTGAAGAACTCGTTTCAACATACTACGATTCGGGACACAACAATTCTCCTTTTGAACATTATTTAGGGCGGATAGAACACAATGTGCCTTGATAACCAATCACAAATCATTGAGTTGTGCGACAGTCACTCCATGTTTCCGGATGCCAGAGAAATAAATGAGAAGTGCTGTAAACTGAAACACACCTGTTGCACAATTGTCCATGACTTTTGTGCAGTTCTTTGGTGTAAACTCTAAAAACAGATCAGCTCAAAACCAATGTTTAAGAGCAAACATGTTGAAGATGAGATGGATGTTTCCCCACAGCGTAATGAAGTCTCTCCTCCATTAAAAACACCTGTTTGCAGGCATTTGCTTACCTTCAAGAGGATTTGGTGAAAGGAAGTTGCAACAGTCTTCTCTTCCCTATTGTGACGTATACCAGAGTGAAACCAAACCCTGAATAAGAAAAAATAGGGCGGGATTTGATTTTGTCTGTCAGGCATTGATTGGATTGAACGGCTGTGATCACATGTGAGTGACAGCTGGCCCCGCCCCCCCGCCAGTGATCAGAGAAGAGCTGTCTGAAATTAAGCTTTCCTGAAGCTCAATGAATAGAGCATCGGTGTTTGCAACATCAAGGTCATGGGTTCGATCCCAGGGAAAGCAAGACCTGATTCAATGTGTTTCTTGAGTGCAATGCAAGTCGCTTTGGAGAAAAGCGTCTGATAAATGAATTAATGTGAATGTAAAAATTACGAGTGCATGGAGAGTTTATAATAAATACTGCAATATTCCATAAAAAAAACATAAAGTATGATTTCATGGTGGCTTTAAATGTCATAATATAATCACATGCATGCTATTCACACTTGTCTCTCCAACAGATATTAAAAGACATCGAGATTGAGACCAAGATGAACATTCACTTCTGGAACTTGGACACCAGGACCATGCAATGTGGGAAATGAGGGTAATTTCCCTTAGTATTGAGTTTATTATATATATAGTGTAGCACTGTCTTTGGTCTGGTAATATCTCCAGACTTCTGACGCAAACTCAACTCTACAGCATCTTCATCCACACACGCTTGTACTGTATTGTTTTGCAGGGTTGTTGAGACTGCGCAACTGAACCTTGTGATTGCAAACTTCCCTTCTTGTTTTGCAATGGAGGAAGTTTTACAAAGTACAAAGTCATCTGTGTTTTCCTTAACAGAGCAGTACTGATACAGTTACTGCGTCCATAAATCTTATCATTCACCTCAAAAACAACAGGGAGCGATTCTTTTCTTCCCCGTAAATGCAACCCATATGCTTCCTATAAATATTACAGGTTGTATAAAGTTTATACAGCATTTATTTTTGTACATCATTGTCATTAGAAATCCTCACAACTGTCTCTAAATATTTTCTTTATTCTGAGGAGAATAAAATAATCCTATTGTATATTTTATAGATGCGTTCTGTCTGAAATCATTCATTTATGCAAGGTTATAAAATGCTTCCCATACGGTTTAGTCAGAGGTTGTGTGTTCAGTCAAACTCTGGGATATTTTGGTGCAAATTCAGCTTTTCTTTGACCAGGAAAAAAAACAGGAAATTGTGGTTTGTTTGTCGACTTGAACGCACTCTAGTGTTCAAAAGTAGTTTTTATTTAAAGAAATTCATACTTTTATTCAACAAGGACACGTCCAAAGTGTCACTAAAGAGATTTAAAATGTTACAAAAAAATTCTATTTACAATAAATGCTGTTCTTTTGAACTTTCTATTCATCACAGAATCCTGGGAATGTAATGTACTCCAGTTTCCTCAAAAATATGATGCAGCACAACTGTTTTCAACATTAATAATAATCAGAAATGTTTCGTGAGCATCAAATCATCATATCAGAATGATTTGCGAAGGATCGTGTGACACTGAAGACTGGAGGAATGATGCTGAAAATACACTTCAAATTACATTTCATAACATTAGATTTTTTTAAAGTAGTGATTTCAACAATCCTATAAGATCAATATAAATCAAATGTGGACATGACATGTATGTTTGACGTATGACACCGAATGAATAGAAGAATAAAACATCATCAGCATGCGCTAGTGGAAAACAATTAGAGTGCAAAAATGTGCTGAGAGAAAGAGGGGAATATGGAAACGGTTCTGGAGATTGAGGTAAGTAGGTTAAGTTTTAGTGCATCAATACGCCATTTCATGTTGTGTTTTTATTGGCTAGTCAGTAGATGCAGGTCGTAAAACTCTGCGAGATGATTATGATTAATTTCTGACACTTATAGCAGGCTATCTCTGGTCAAAAGAGTGTGAGCACAGCCGTCGTTGAACCTCCGTTTAAGAGCCATGACCACATCTTTCGTCTGGGACGGCCCAAAATTATACAGTGTGTGAGAGGCATTAATGAGCATAAGAGTCTCCTTACAAAAACAGTCAAACCTCTGAATGATAGAGAATTTTGTGTGTTGACAGCAGAGAGCATTAAAACCAGCTAAACTTAATTTAATATGATCTGTATTTCATCTGCTCAGACGATGACTTAATAGCACTGTATACTAAACTGTACAAGGACAAAACAAGATACAGTGGATATATAAAAACAGATATATTCTAGTCTGAATGTGTTTTGAAATTACACAAATTATTAGAATTAAGTTTAAGAATATGACCCCTAATCATCTTCAAATCCAAATCTTCCCCAAAACCCGGCGCATCAGATGCCAATCTAAGTGGCATTCAGTATGTCGTAAGGCATCGCCAAGCCAATGTTATAGCTGTAGCCCGAGGACTCGGAGTAGTTGGACCTACAGATGGGCAGAACATGATCCTGCGTCGATGAGTCCAGTGAGAAGTCGTAGTGACAGATCAGCCCTCTGTATCTAAAAACAATAATACGGAATGAGCAGATGGAAAAAGACGACACGGCAAAGACGACACGGCACGTGTTTGTTCACACGGTTTGTTCACACGGCACAGATGTGTTTTACCTGCGGTGAGCAGTGAGGTCGTCGTCGGTGATACAAGCCCCGCGAGGGTTCTTCTCATCGGGGATGTTGGCGGTCACCAGAGCGCTGCTGTTGAACCGTATGTGCCGAACCGGGTGTCTGTTCACACACACAACCATTATCACACAGTTCTGCTTCTGAAAACAATGCTCATATAGTATGATCAGTAAAATTGCCATTGGTGAGTGTATGAAACGTGTGTGTGTGTGTGTGTGTGTGTGTGTGATTATGGTCTGTATTGGTGAGGTGATTAACTGGAACATCAGGAGACGGAATGACTTCTTGTTCTCGACAATCTGAGGCCTAGAAACACATTTCTGTCACGTAGAAGCACACAAACCCGTCAACCATGTGATCAACGCAGATCTGCTTCAGACTGTCTGCTCTTGTGTGGAAAATTACTAGTTTTGTTTATCTTTCTTTCTTAGCCAATCAGAATCATTTAACCGTCATCATTGACATGGTTAGTCTCCTCTGTTAGAGTATAATTGCTGTAACAATGTTATTGTAAGTGGGGCGGCCTGCGAACTCCTTGTGAGACCTGAAGCTTCTGCTGATGAAACTGCAACTAAACTTCACTAAAATGTCTTCTGTTGACTCCTGCTCTTCATTCATCATATCTGATCCTTGGGTCTGAACTGTAATTCCCCTACAACTTCATTTTCATTTATGCATTTGGCCCGAAGTGTTGAAACATTCTCACCTGTTGTGCATTTCCCAGAGTTTGGCTCCTATCCTCATCTCCCAAACACCGACCAATCCCTCGCCACCTCCGCTCACAACCTTCCAATCATCTGCCTGGACGGTGGTCACACCCATGTGATGGGCGTATAAAGAGACGACTGACGAACCAGTACGCAAGTCAAACACTCTCACTCTGGAAAAGAGAAACAACTCTGTCATTATTGCTTCAAATACATTATATTTAAAGTGAGAGTCTGTCTGATTGGGCTGCACGACTAATTGATTACCAACGAATGATTATCCATACTTTGCATTTAATGAGCTTGTAAAATATTTCACTCAAATCAATATTTTGTGTCTAATTATATACTTGTGGCAAGTAGCCATGCAATAAGCACACCTGCATTATAAGCATACACGCATTGTAAGCTATTTTCTATAAGGTAGGATAGCAAACAGTAGAGAGCAGCGCTTGCAACGCCAAGGTCAAGGGTTTGATTCCCTTGATAAAATTAAAGAATTATTCTAATATCAAAATTTCAAATACTTGATTGTTGTTTCATTCACACAAAGAAAACGCACACAGGTTTGGAACAACATGAGGGCAAGTAAATGACAACAGAAATGTTGGGTCCGTCCCTTTAAGCTTTCCTGTGATTTTGATTTTTTTTCCCCCACATTGTCCTATTATTGTATTATATTTACATTTCCACTTTTATCAGATGCTTTTATCCAAAGCGACTTGCATTCAAGAAACACATTGACATTCTAATCAGTTCTTGCTTTCCCTGGGAATCGAACCCATGACCTTGATGTTGCAAGCGTCACTCTCAACTACAGGAAAGCTATATATACTATATTAATACATGAACTATTGTAATAAACCCATCCCTAAATTGAAAATGCTAAGCGTCTCTAAATGGTCGGATCTTGGCCAGAATAACCTGCAAAGTGCATCATCCCTTAGTCAAAGTCCGACTACGCAAGACTGATGTGTTGGAGAAATTGCAATATGACAGCTCTCCCGCTCTAGCAGAGCACCGCTGTGAGATGACATTAGTGGCTGGTATAAAGAAATTACTTTTACAGGCCCAAAGGAGCTCAATTCCATCTGTCCTCTTTAATGGTACCGAAGGCGGCCAAAGAGTGAGTCTATGCTGGTGCTTTCCAAAAGATAATCGACAAAATTAAATTTTGCCTGGACCGGAAAAAAAAACAACACTTGGAGGACAAAAGATATTAGTCACAATGAATTGTTAATGCATAGCCAAGCAGGATGTAATGCTGTGAGTAATTATGGGGATGTGCCTATCTATTGTCCTGTTTTAATTTCATTGAAGGCTTTATTGTTGTATGAGGCTGTAATATATTTACTGGCAGGTTGCAGTGGTCATAAATCTAATGCTAAAACAAGATCTCGTTTCACTGAGCTGACAGCGGAGAGGCTTTGTTCAATTAATCAAGAATATAATTCTCAGGCACTTCCAATGCCACTAACTGTGAGCAAAACGACATGTACAGATAGCACACATGGACCATCATCATCATCATAAACTAACTTAAACACATTTATAAGCAGTGATGGCTTTCCTGTAGACCAAGAGTACAAAGTACACTCTTTTTTTTAGAGTGGTGGTTGCAACGCCAAGGTCATGGGTTTGATTCCCAGGGAAAGCAAGAACTGATTAGAATGTCAGTGTGTTTTTTTTAATGCAATGCAAGTCGCTTTGGATAAAAGCGTCTGATAAATGCATGTCAATGTAAAAAATGTTAAGCGTCAACCGTATTCAATATTACGCAATATTACTAATTTTGTGAAATAAACTGTTATGGAAATGTAGAAATGAAAGTTAAAGTTCCAATATCCTCCTGATGATCGCGAAAAAGTCTGTTGGTGCCTTAGTGACTACTTTCCTCAGAGAAGCCGTCAATCACAGCCGTCAATCACAACCATCAATCACAGGCGTCAGTCACAGCCGTCAATCACGCCGTCAATCACAGCCGTCAATCACAGCCGTCAATCATGACGTCAATCATGCCGTCAATCACAGCCGTCAGTCACAGCCGTCAATCACAGCCGTCAATCACAGCCGTCAATCATGACGTCAATCATGCCGTCAATCACAGCCGTCAGTCACAGCCGTCAATCACGCCGTCAATCACGACGTCAATCATGCCGTCAATCACAGCCGTCAATCATGCCGTCAATCACAGCCGTCAATCACAACCGTCAATCACAACCGTCAATCACAGCCGTCAATCACGCCGTCAATCACAGCCGTCAATCACAGCCGTCAATCACAGCCGTCAATCACAACGTCAATCATGCCGTCAATCACAACCGTCAATCACAGCCGTCAATCATGACGTCAATCACAGCCGTCAATCATGACGTCAATCATGCCGTCAATCACAGCCGTCAATCACAGCCGTCAATCACAGCCGTCAATCACAGCCGTCAATCACAGCCGTCAATCACAACGTCAATCACGCCGTCAATCACAACGTCAATCATGCCGTCAATCACAACCGTCAATCACAGACGTCAATCACAGCCGTCAATCACAGCCGTCAATCACAACCGTCAATCACAGCCGTCAATCACAGACGTCAATCACAGACGTCAATCACAGCCGTCAATCACAGACGTCAATCACAGACGTCAATCACAGACGTCAATCATGACGTCAATCACAGCCGTCAATCACAATTGTTGAATTGAACTGAACCAACACTGCTGAAAAAGTGGGTTCAAAAGTGTTTCTGTTCCTAAAAGAAAAGCAACATCCATCCTCAATCTGTTCTCAGTGTTCACGCGTGAAGCTGAACATAAAATCGCTCAAGGCTCTTATCCTCATGCACTTCCTGTTCAGAAGTCTGATCCAATCAGGCACAGCAACACAAACAGAGATCGCTCTCTCTCCACAGCACCGAGGATGAACAAATTAGAAAGCAGAACTGATGCATTAGGTCCTGGCCTTTGGCCATGCTAATAAAGGGCAGGACCCGAGCCCTCGTTTCCTCTGGGCTGTTTGGTGTTTTGCTCAAATGGGGTCAAATCATTACAGCCAAAATGACACTCCAAGGAGTGTTTCGCTTTGCTCTTCATCAAAGACCAACAAAAGGTGAGAGCTTTTGCTTTGTCGGAACCATGGAAAGACACAAAGAAAGAAAGAAAAAGGATGCTTTTTTAACAAAAAAGACGCCGCAGCTGGCCAGAGACATCCTGTCCTCCCTCTTGGCGCTCTATATAGTGTCTGAGTGAAGATGCAGTTGGAATTTATTTACAAAGACCTGCCAAGCATCTCTCCACCTGCCAAAGTAGCGCTCCCGCTGTCACAAGTGTCATGAAATGGCTCTTTATTCGGCAAAGACTAATTGAGACGCAAGCATCAGATGTGGACCGCGCTCGTGGTTCAGCGGTGAGTCCGCTGGCCAGATGTACCACGTCTCTCCTCGTCTCCAACATCTCTTTGTCCACTAAATCAATAGCCCTTGGTGATGCACCACTGACAATAACACCATCCTTTCAAACCGAGAGCTTTCATTATTCCCATTCCCACTTCTATAAGTGCCTGAGCTTTTCAGATGCTTTCCATAAAATGATTTCAAGGTAAGCCAAAAATAGTTGAGAGCAAGACAGAGTGCTCGTTGCTCTCTGAAAAGGACCACAGCTGTGGGGAAAAAGTTTTTCCACTTAGCAAATAATTAGGAGTGTTTTATTCTAAGTGCTTTAATCTTGTATATCGAATGCAAATCTATTAATCTATCCAAATCTGCTGTTTATTATCAGCAGACAATGAACCAACACATTTATTAAAAAGGTTTGTTCTCGGAGCTGTGGCGCAGCGGTTGGCGCAGGAGCTCCAGATGCATTGTGGGAAGTTTTGAATGCAGATTTTATCCTGATCTCTTTTGCCCCCTTATGAAATCACTTTTTTACAATGTAAGTCGATTTTTATCCAAAGTGACTTGCATTACATTCAAGGAACACATTGAATCAGTTCTTGCTTTCCCTGGGAATCAAACCCATGACCTTGGCGTTGCAAGCACCAATGCTCTACTGATTGAACTACAGGAAAGCTCTTAATATGCATTTTAAAGTTTGTAAAGCCTATTTGTCACGAAACGTTCAGGGAGGACTCAAGCGCAGGGGAAATGTAGTTTATTCTCAGATAAGGAACACATAACATAACAAAGGAAAAACCCACGAGGGGGAAAACATAACTAGCATAAAACTAGAAACATAAATGACCAACCGGATGGGACGGCACGATCAGACACCAGAAACAACCCTACTGGGAAACAAACATGCAAAGACAACGACGCCACATCAGACAGCAAACACTGAGGGAATATATAGCACACATGAGGGGAGGAGTGATCAGAGACAGCTGGGAATGATTGCAGGAAACGAGAAGGCGGAGCAGACGCTAACGAGACACACAAACACAGGAGGAAGAGCAGTGCCACGGTTCTGTCACTAGAAACAGAACTGAACCTGACAGAACCGTGACACTATTAGTATCTTGGAAAGTTTGAATTTCCAAATATCTTCTTGGAAAAGTAAATAAACTGCTATAGAACTGAATTTTATTACTTAATACTATTGTTCTTTATTAGTTTTCATAATCTGTTGTATTGTTTCTAGTATAAAAGATAGAGAAAGCCGGAATGAAGCTTCTTTCACTCCTATGTCTTCACGTATAAAAATAAATAAGAGATCTCTTGGCAAAATAACTGGTGTCCGGTCCCGTGATTTAAACAAAAACGGGTATAAAAGCTTGATTTTCAAGTCTACAGAACGTATGGGGGGGGGGGGGGGGTCTGTTTGAATTATCTATTCATCAATGAGTTTAAAGAAAACTGCTTTCAACATTGTTAACGATAAGAATGGTTTCTTGCGCACCAAATCAGCATTTCAGAATAAGAGGATCGTGTGACAAAGAACATGAATAAATTATATTTTAAAACAGATTCAAACAGAATATAGATAAAAACCAGTTTGTGCTCAAATAGTAGCAGCTTTGGTGAGAAAAAGAGACTTTAAAACCGAAGAAAACCAATCCCAAGCTTTTAAATAGTAGTGTATATAATAGAAGCTTTCTACTTTATGGTGAATATATGCTGGGCTGAATGTCAGTTATTGATAACAAAAAAGAAAACATTAATAGTACATGATGAAAAATGTCAAATTTTAAAGGGATAGTTCACCCAAAAATTAAAATTCTGTCATAATTTCCTCTCCCTCAATTTGTTTCAAACCTTAAGAGTTTCTTTCTTCTGTTAAACACAAAAGAAGATATTTTGAAGAATGTCGGTGGCCATAAAGTTGACGGCACCCATTGACTCCCACAGCAGAAACAAGAGTACGATGGCAGTCGATGGGTGCCGTCAACTGTCTGGTTCATGAATGACAAAATGGTGAACTATACCTTTAATGCTCATAACAAAAGGCATGGCTTTAATTATGAATGCTTTAAAAGAGATTCGCCTACAGGAGGATGAGAGACTCAAACCTGACTCAATGTGTCAAAATGTTTCCCCTAATCCTAAAAAAATGAAACTAGTTGCATTAGAGAAACTTAAAAAAATAATTCACACCACCTGCAGGTGTAAATGAGACTCAACAAACTCTCTGCACTTAAGAAACCCAAGTCACAGGAGGCTTTGATTTGCCCGACAAAAGACAGACACGCATGTGTGTGTGTGTGTGAATGTAAGAGAGATAGATGAGGTACACATGTTTGTGTGTGTGTCGTACCGCCGGTCTTTGTTCCCACACACCAGCAGGTGAGGAGGGCTGTCTCTCAGGTTGACGCAGGTGAAGTCTCCCGCCGAGTTCCCCACAGTCAGCTCACACTGGCCGGTCTCCAGGCTGTACACCTGAACCTGAGGAGAGACGGAGGGATGCAAGATAGATTGTGAAACTGGCAGGATTGTGCCGCAACACCTGCTAAGGTTCAAAGGTCAGGCAGCCACAGATGCCAGAGAACACACTTCTGAAGTCTCGCTCGCCTTCTGAACTTCTAACACACTTTTAACATTTCAGGAACACAATCGGTGCAAATCAACCTGTTAAACGCCTTACAGATTCTCACGATGCAGATACAAACTTTGAGTGTCAGTGAGAAGAAATTAATACAGTAGAACCCCGATTTACGAAATTAATCCGTTCCGAGGTTGGTTTCGTATGTCGAACTTTTCGTATGTCGTTCAGGCTTTTACATGTTAATTGCCTAATCCGTTCCAAGCCCTACAATAACACCATATTCAGCATGGGATGAAGCGCATCCCAGCTTCATACTTCTCAATTATCTCCCTTTTCGACTCAATGAAAAGCACCCTCTTCTTCCCTTTGATTTCAGCAACAATCTTCACATCCATGGTGAGTGATTAGAAAAAAGTTTATGCTAAAAGCAGAGGCTGGTGGGAGCGATGCTGACCAATAGGAGAGCAGGATTATAAAAAGTGTTCCCCTTCTTACATGGACTATTCCAGCCATCCCTGTCATTCAGTGCGAAATGGACTATTCCAAAACTTTCCCTCGGAGTTCAGGAAGTGTCGTGACAGAAGAGAGTTGATGGATGATTAAAGAGATCGGCTGAAGATTGTATATAGTTTATTGAGTGAAATACAGAGAATTAGTGCAAATCGTTGAGGTTTTATCGATCTATGCACCTTTAATAAATACCAGTTTTGGATTATTCCCCGAGTGAGACATCATTGTTCTGACCGGACAAACTGTAGTCTTCATCCAACCCGAACCAAAATCAGCGCGAATATCAAAACAAAACTCTGAAATCGTCGCCTCGCCGAGATTTCGTTTTTCACATCTCGATCATTTTGTCGTAACTCGGGCGGAAAAAACCCCCTTAATCTTTTATCGTATGTCGTATTTTTCGTACGTAGAGCGGTTCGTAAGTCGGGGTTCTACGTTACTTTTATTCAATACATTATGCATTTAAATGAAAGCAAATACTTAAAAAAACACACGCTTTTCATTTTAACTCTCTACTCTTTAAAAAAATAAAAAGCATAAAAATATGAACAGATTTCTATATTGATAATAATGAAATGTTTTTTGAGCAGCAAATCCGCACATTAGAATGAATTCTGAAGGAAATCACATTTGAAAATGTATTACAATAGAAAATAAAATTGCTATGACGGTTATTTACATTTTTGATCAAATGAATGTCTTGGTGAGCATAAGAGCTCTTAGTAAAGTCTTACGAACACAAACCTTTGAGCATTAAACAAGGTCATTTACAGCAAATCTTTTACTTTTCGCCATGGCCAGTCACGTTAATCATAAGTTTGTTTGAGCATCACTGCATACATGTCCTAGACTACGGTGAATGATCGCGTCACATCACATGAATAAACATGAGCTAACCTGATGCCATAATGAGCCATGGTGCATAAACAGAAATAGGATAAAAATATTAAAAGCAAAGTATAAATAGGGTTCTGCCAATACAATCAGATATTCATATATGGTATCACTTTATTTTAAAGCCCTGTTTCACATGAATATACCGTTGTAATGACACTAACCCTGAATCTTCCTCTAAACCCATGCAGTTACCCTACACTCTCACTACTTATGCATTTATCAGATGCTTTTATCCAAAGCGACTTGCATTGCATTCAAGAAACACATTGACATTCTAATCAGTTCTTGCTTTCCCTGGGAATCGAACCCATGACCTTGGCGTTGTAAGCACCACTCTCTACTGGTTGAGACAGAAAAGTCAAACTACTCACTACTCAAATACATTGAAAGTACACATACTGTAATAAAGCAATAGATGCTTCAGAGGATTTTATTTATGTGTGCATTTAAACTCTTCCACCTCACTTGGTCGAGGAAATCTTTATGAAGAGCACAGAGAAACAAACAAAAGTGTTCATCGATCGATTACGAACCGTGAGTCTCCAGCTGGTGCTTTAACACATCTAAAGCTTCCCACTAATCCGCTCACCATCTCTAAGGTAATGCAATCCTTAAAAAAGAGGCTGGTTCGCTGATTGCATCAGCTGCCATTTAAACAGTGAGCAAAGGACAGACGACGGCACGGGCCAAATTGGACGCAAACTTTGAGGCAACAGATAGAGATGTTAAACAAAAGAGAGAGAAGAGAGAAGAACGGCATGATGTCAGATTTGAGCTCATGCCAACTGTTTAGTGCCTTCGGTTCGGGCCAGACGTACTTAATTGCGAGCCACCGTTCTGCCGGCCAAAATCCTTGAGAGGACCCAGAAACGACAGCCAATGGGAGTTTGAATCAAGACACGAGAAAAGCTTCCAATATGTAAAGCTACAATATGTAAAGACTTGACGAGGAAAGCTGATTAGAGTGAATCCGCCATGAGTGCATATGTCACTGGCGGGAAGACAGACGACTGGGATTATGTCGGGGATTTATTCATCGTTACAGGATTCAAGAGGTTATGGAGACATTTACACAAGTAAACAAAGATTTAGCCGCTGCGCTGAGGTTCAGCTTTCTCATATACGCATCAAAAGTACATAGTAAAAGCGAGGACATAGTGAAGGCATTTATAATGTTACAAACCCTGCATTATTTTCTTTCTATTCATCAAAGAATCCTAAAAAAATTATCATGTTTCAACCAAAACATTAATAATAATGATAATACACAATGAAGCAAAAATAGCAATTTAATTTTTTAAATTAAAAAACCAAATGTTGGTTATTATAATCCTGTGATGTTTTCTGAAAGTCTGGTCGTCGTTAGAAGTTTTAGGTTCAGCTTTCTCACGTCCTTTACATGCATCAAAATTACAGAGTAAAAGCGAGGCATTTATAATGTTACAAACCCTTTCTTCATGTGCATTACTTTCTTTCTATTCATCACAGAAATCATGCTTCCAACAAAAACAATAATAATAATAACATTGATAATAATAAGAAATGGTTTCTGAAGGATCGTGTGACACCGAAGACTGAAAATTCAGCTTTACCGCCACAAGAATGTAAATTAAAAGACAAAACTGTTCTTTTAAATAGTAATAATATTTCAAAATATTACTCTAAAACAATCAAAATCATACAGACTTACAGAGTCTTATTTACAGGAGTAAAATGAATATGCAAGAGAACATGTTTTTGTATTGTGACTTTTTTGAAGTTTCTTTTTAAATAAAAAAAATGGCTTAATCTTACGAAATCGTGCATATTATAACAACAAAAGAGACATTTGTAGCCAAACGCATACATGTTAAAATGTTAGCTATAATATGTCTTTTTGTGATCAACTTTTACATTTGAATTCAAAATGATAATAATAAAATCATTGAAAAAAAGGATAATTCTTGCCATTTAATTTAAAAAAGTTCTACAATCTGACTCGTTACCAATAAATGACACAATGAAGCAAAAATAGCACTTTTTACTGGATGAAATTAAATTAATTAAATTAAAATAACAAATGTTGGTTATTATAATCCTGTGATGTTTTCTGAAAGTCTGGTCGTCGTTAGAAGTTTTAGGTTCAGCCTTTTCACGTCCTTTACATGCATTAAAATTACAGAGTAAAAGCGAGACATTTATAATGTTACAAACCCTTTCTTCATGTGCATTACTTTCTTTCTATTCATCACAAAATCCTAAAAAAAAATGCTTTCAATAAAAACATTGATAATAATAAGAAATGTTAGAATGATTTCTGAAGGATCATGTGACACCGAAGATGGAAAATTCATCTTTACCACCACAAGAATGATATTTCATATAATAATATTTCACAATATTACTCTAAAACAATCAAAATCGTACTTATTTATGGAGTAATATGAATATGTAACAGAATATGTTTTTGTATTGTATTATATACTTTTTTAAGTTTCTTTTCATAAAAATAGGCTTAATCTTATGAAATCGTGATCATCAATCGGTAAATAATTAATAGACATTAATAGACATTAGTAGCCAAATGCATAAATGTTAAAATGTTAGCTATAAGATGCACTGAAAATGTCACTTTCTTATCTTTTTGTGATCAACTTTTACATTTTAATTAAAAATAATAATAATAAAATATTTTTTTAAAGCATGTAAATAAAAGATTCTTGCCCTTTAATTAAAAAAAGTTCAACAATCTGTTTAAAACAAAGTCAAAATTTAAACTTAATAAATGACACGAGGCAAAAATTGCTAATTTTACTGGATGAAAGTGATATAAAATGTCATTAAAATGACAAAAGTTGGTTATTATAATCCTGTGATGTTTTCTGAAAGTCTGGTGGCTGTAAGACTTTTTTTTAGGTAGAAACCAAAACTTACAAACTTACAAAATCATAATTTACTCTTGTAATGCGTCCCTTGATATTTGTTATAATCTAAATTTTGGAGGCTTTTGTCTTGCAAAAGTGGAGATGTTAATCAGATTCACACTGATCTCACGAGACACGGCTCACTGAATCTCAGCACCTGGAGGTGCAACAGTGTGCCACGCTTTCACCAGCCTATCTGGCTGTTTCACATGAAAGTGGCGCCTCAGGGTTTGCCAGCATGATTCTGTGTGTGTGTGTGTGTGTGGGTCAGTGCTTCAAGCGCACACATACACAACAGATGCCCAGAGCTTCCAGTCTCTTGTCTTAAAAACAAAGCTGACAAAGAAAGGTAAAATAACACACTCGACTAGCTCATACACTAAATATAGCAGCTAGAGAAAAACAAAGCGATGCAGATTGAGGCTGGTAAACGGGTCTAGACACGGTAAAAACCGCCGAGATCGCAATTTCATCCTATTAATTACATGCAATCACAGATGTGGTAATGATAGTCATTCGAAAGCCAGAATAATGCTGAAGTTCAAAAATAAACACCAAAACATGATGCATGACTCCTTCTGTTCCTCCATTGCCTCCTCTGTTTTTGACAAGTTTTAATGAGGCATATGTCTTCTCGTTTAATAAGATGCAAACACCTTGGATTCAGCAGCGTGGGCTCTGGCACGTCTGACTTCCCTCTCGCGGTTTGAGAATCCTGTCGGCATGAAACATCACACACGGATGCAAAAGCTGCTAATCGTGAATTGGTGGAGTGGAAACTTGTAGTGTATTCGCCATGTGAAACACGAGTGCGAGTGCCGTAACAGTGCCCGATAAAGTCCTGAGATCCTGGATAGACAGATGCGTAAAAAAATAAAGGGAGGGAAAAATGTCCACATCCTAAAGTAAATGATGGGAAACATGTCTGTGGAAAACATGTACAGCCCCAGTGAGCTTTTTTTTCTTTGTTAGACAAATGGTTTGAGAACATACCATCCTTACAAAAGCTGTGATGAACATACAGTAACGTTAAAACACTAGAGGCCGGTAAGATTAAAAATAAAATAAAAATAAATATTTTATATATATATTATATATTTTTATATATATTATATATACATAATTTTATAAAATAATAATAATAATAAAATAAAATGTTTTATTTATATATATATATATATATATATATATAAATAACATAAAATATAAAACAATATTATTGATCAAAATATATTATTTATATATTATATATAAAATAATATATATATTTTTTAAATCTTAGAAAACAATATTACTGTATTATTGATCAAAATATATAATTTTATAAATAAATATATATATATATATACTGTATATACACACATTTATAGAACAAAATAAAACCTTATAGAAGCCTTTAATCTTATAGAAAACAATACTACTTTTTTTACTGTAATAAATATATGGAGTCTTTGTATATATATATATATATATATATATATATATATATATATATATATATATACAGATGTAATTCATTCCTGATGGCACAACAGAATTTCCAGCATCAACTTTTTCCTATATTCTTATACTACATTTGCTTTACATTCATACCTCACAGTCCAGCATTTCACCGCCAAGTATGACGAACAAAAGACTTTGACCCCAGCACACTTTGTTAGGGAATGCAAAAATTACTATAAGATATGCAAAAACACTTTTGTAACAACTTCCATTAAAGAGCGTAAACAATACAATCCACTAGAGGCTGACTTTGACAAACTGTCCTGTCGTTCAAACTCTAAATAGCCGCCCCAGTGCCCGTTTGGTTAATGAGAGTGTTTAAATGAGGGTGATGTCAGTGGAGAACGAGAGCCAAATCATTGTGTGATACAACAGGACACCATCTGCATCCATCTATCAAGCACTCATCTGATTACTGTCAACATGTAGGTCTGAAAAACTCCCAGTTTCCCCTGAGAAAACCCATCCCACCCCCTCGAGCGCCGATCTCCCCCCTGACATGAGCGCTGTCTATTTAAACGCGTGCAGAAATACACTGGGGACCTGCAGGGAGGGCTATTGTGATCTGGAGAGGTTTATTTTAAGGTCTATTTTTACATGATGTTTGGGCTTTTAATCAGGAGAGTATGAGTACAAGACTGCAAACTAAAAGCTCTGGAGAAACCGTCATTATCGTTAACTAAAAACATAAAAACCATGTTCAATAAAACATTCAATGAAATAAAATACCATATATAAAGAAACATTTATTTCTAGCTATTTATCTATTCTCATTTCCCATCAACGTTTCTCATTTTCGTTTAGTTTAATTAGTAATAAAATAAATAAATAAATAATTAGTAATAAAATAAACTACACAAAGTAAAACTTAATAAAAACAAATATAGATAATATATTTAACTTAATAAAACAATATAGATATTTTATTAACAAAACAAGAAACGTACAAAACACAAAACAAAATTATTAAAACTTTAACTTATATTAAAATGAAAACTGAAATTATAAAAATGTCCTGTGTTTCTAACAGTAGAGAGTGGCGCTTGCAACATCAAGGTCATGGGTTCGATTCCCAGTGAAAGCAAGAACTGAATACAATGCAAGTCACTTTGGATAAAAGCATCTGATAAATGCATGAATGTAAAAATAAAATCTAATTTAAAATATTAAAAGTGATATGCTATGTAAAAAAATAAAGGTTCTTTATTGACATCTATGGTTCTATGAATGACCTTTAACATCCATGCAATTTTCCAAGCCACAAAAGGTTCTTTATATGTTCTTTATAAGAAATGTTTACTGAAAAATGCTTCTTCCACGGCATGTAATGATTGAGTAAATATACCACCGGTGTGCCAGAGTTAGAAACAAACTAGGGACTCTCAGGAGAAGCTTTGGGACCAGAGTTTGAGTTAATTAAAGTAACAGGTCTACAACACGAGCACAGAACAACTTTTTATTTATGGTGACTTGGGGAATACGGCACTTCACAACAGGGATCGGCCGCATGAGATCACCAGACCGCACTTGTTGACATCATGGGGTTTAGTGGTCAAAGCAGGTATGATCCTAAAAATACCACCTCTGTACTCTTGAGCAACACCCTGTAATAATGCAGTGTAGTTAACTCTGCTAGTACTTACATCACGCAATATAAGAGCAATATTACATGTATTCATTTTGCAGATGCTTTTATCCAAAGCATTGCATTCAAGAAACACATTGACATTCTAATCAGTTCTTGCTTTCCCTGGGAATCGAACCCATGACCTTGGCGTTGCAAGCACCACTCTCTACTGGTTGACCTACAGGAAAGCCAACAAGTAAAAGATGAAGTGTGTAAATTCGGTGCCATCACTGACACAAAACAAACCTGCATTCTGTTTCTTTACACAGCCTGAATGGCCTTTACGCAGGCTTTACGCAGGCTTTACGCAGACTTTACGCAGCCTTTACGCAGCCTTTACGCAGACTTTACGCAGACTTTACGCAGACTCTTTACGCAGGCTTTACGCAGACTTTACGCAGACTTTACGCAGCCTTTACGCAGACTTTACGCAGACTTTACGCAGACTTTACGCAGACTTTACGCAGACTTTACGCAGACTCTTTACGCAGACTCTTTACGCAGACTCTTTACGCAGACTTTACGCAGACTTTACACAGACTTTACGCAGACTTTACGCAGACACTTTACGCAGACACTTTACGCAGACTTTACGCAGACTTTACGCAGACTTTACGCAGACTTTACGCAGACTTTACGCAGACTTACTGTGGTAAGAGACTGCTTAAAGGAATCATATCTCAAAAACCTAATGTCTCCTCTGATGCATAAATTAACCAATCAGAATTGATATGCAAATGACGGAACATAAAAGGGAAAATGGAGGGAGAAATTAAATTTGCCTCCCTCTGTAAAAACAAGCCAATCGTTTATCAGAAGTGATCCCTCAAACCCTCAAGATTTGCTCCATTAGTTTCCTACATTGACAATAAGATATTCAATTGGAAAAATGTATGGCGGGACCTGATTGAATTTTTCAGAGATTGATTGGATTATGAAAAGTGGCATTGCGTAACAGAATGGTATTGAAACATAAGAGTGCTTGTTGAGGTCAGGCAACAAAAGAAAGTGGTTTTGTTTTCCTTTCCCGATCCCGTCCCCCTCTCTTTGCTTCCTGTCTACACTATAGTATTGCAATAAAGGCAAAATAAGCTATCTTCATATAATACAGCTCTTACTTAGAATAACATGCATTACAAACTTTTGCACAGCAAGACCTGAAACATGCATTAAGAAAGTACATAGTGTCAATGTTGATTTTTAGCAGCATATTTATAAGCAAACAGATTTAATAGTAATACCTTGAGATATGAGCATTCCGACATATGAGTATTTCGAGATACGAGCAAACATTTGAGCAATTTTTGCTTTGAGATACGAGTAAATATTTGAGATACGAGCAGCTTCCAGACGCTAGCAGCACTCGCAGCAGCTCAAGCTCCTCATTTATGGGTAATTGCATATGATCTCCACTAGAGGCAGCTTGGTTTTACAGCGGGGGTTACCGGGGGCAACGAGTGATTCACCAGTATTAAGCTGGGAGCAGCACCAGTTATGAGTGTTCAATAATAATAAATATGAGCTTCTGAGACACATTATTGAGTGTGTAGTTTATCCAATACACAACACGGGAAGAATCACTACTCCGCACTTCTCCTCCTCCTCCTCCGCCGTCATTAGCCGCTACTGTATCATGTGTCTCGAAGGCAAGAACTCATAATTAAAACCACATTTTATTTTATATCACAGGAATCCTTATATACTATAATTGTGTGCGTGTGTCTCTATAGCAATTAAAAACATTATTATTATTAATAATTAGCGCTTGTTATTAGCACTAATAAGGGAGTTTTTTAGAGGGCAGGAATGGATTAATTTTTTTTCTGTTATTTCTTATGGGAAAAAATGATTTGAGATACGAGCAATTTGAGTTACGAGCTCGTCCAGAAACGGATTATACTCGTATCTCAAAAGTATTACTGTGTGTGTGTATATATATATATATATATATATACACACAAATATACACACACACATATACACACACTCTACCATAAAGTTTGGGGTTGGTTGCATTTTTTTATATTTAATTTTTTAAAATAAATTTCTTCACACACCAAGGCTGCATTTACTTGAAGAAAAGTATTATAAATATCAAAATATATTTAGAATTTAAAATAACTTATTTAAAATAACTATATTTATATATATTTTAAAGTGTCATTTATTCCTGTGATTAAAGCTGTATTTTCAGCATCATTCCTCCAGTCTTCAGAGTCACATGATCCTCCACAAATCATTCTGATATGATGACTTGCTGCTCAACAAACATTTCTTAATATTATCAATGTTGTGCTGCTTATATTTTTGTACTATTTCTGTGAAAACAATGCTAGATTTTCTTCAGGATTCCGGACACAGTACCTTGTTTCCCCCGTCATTCATGCCCCATCCGCAGCTCTTGACCCCCAGGGCGGCTCTGCAGGGTGACGCGTCCACACAGGTCACCGGATGGCCGTACACAGAGTGCAGAACTCTCGGCTCCTGTTCCTCCTTCCATCTGGAATCCAGCAGGTAAACGCTCTCACCTGCCCATGCAGTGACCAAAGGGAAGTCCCGTCTCCCTGGCACCACCAACACCCCATCTACCTGAAAAACACAGCTGGGTTAGTGCTTATGCACGATTTTATGCGAGTTGTGGATGCAACACACAGCTTAATTCTATGGAGTGCCTTGTTGGTGCCAAAATCCCCCAATGGTTGGATTAGATTAGACTTACAGGCTTTGGTAACTGAACGAGACGTCGTGATCTCCAGTAGCCCAGCTCATCTGGTGCGTCCACCCGCACATCTGCTCCAGATGCAGAGGCCAGAGCCGGACTGTCAGGACTTAGATCCAGTGCATGAACCCGACTGAGGTGCTGGTACTGGTGAATGGGCTCAAGACCAGTTTCAGTGCTCCACACATCTACACACCCTAAACACACACACACACATACAAATCATACAAATAAAGTTGGGGTGGAAAACATCCACAATACACTTTAAAGTGCTTATCTTTTGCAATTAATTTATGACATATTTGACATATCTTTAAAGACTGTTTTCTCAAAATGAGTTTTTTTTTTCTTTCTCATGCTGTTCAATAGCACTTACATACACCAAATCTCTGGTTTTATTTGGTTTTTTTTTACTGGTTTATTAGGCTTTGCCTAATTGTATACAAACTTAGCTTCCTAAAAACCTGGTGATTTTCTAGATGTTGACAGTATTTTCTGATTTGTGGCGTCAAATCACCTTATTTATAAAGCAGCATATATACATTTAGCATACATAAACCGGAGAATAATGATTTAATGATGCAAACACAATTCAATTCTGCTGTACAGCATCTCTAAAAAACACAATACTGTCATTATTCATCTGGAGTGTTGATTCGGTTCAGTTCAATGACTGTGTAAAGTTCATCAATTATGAAATTAGTTCAATTAGCAGTCATAGTCAATCAATGGAGCGATAAATTAGAGATCTTTGACATAATATGTCAACAAAATGAAACCTGTTTATATAAATTAGTGCATATTTAATTTTGTAATGACTAATTTGCTCGTTCTCGTTGGATGACACCTTTATACATATTTCATTATTTAATTTAAGTTACTCAACTTTTGTGCACTTTATGGGTGTTTACTGTGTTAAAAAAATCGATTGTTAAGGGAATATGCTCAAGGATTAATGAATGCACGCGACGTGAGTCAGGAATTATGTTATGAAATCAACAGTTCTGCTGGTGTCTTTATCGCTCATCCTGACGAAGCTCAGGAAGTTTAGTTTCAATCTCACATCCTTTATACACATTATTTCATTTTCTTTGTATTAATTTAAGTACTCAAAACCTGCGCAGTTCTGGGTGTTTGCTGTGTGAAAATAATATCGATTGATATTTTGGAACTCAGCCCACACATAAGGCGCACTGGATTATAAGGCGCACGGACGATTTTTGAGAAAATGTACGTCTTTTAGGTGTGCCTAAAATTAGGCGCCTCGTCCTCCTCCTCCGCACATGTCGTCATTAGCCGCTACTGTATCGTGTGTCTCGAAGGCAAGAACTCATAATTAAAACCGCATTTTATTTAATATCACAGGAAACCTTATATACACTATAATTTTGTGTGTGTGTGTGTCTATAGCAATTAAAAACATGTTTTTTCCATTGTTATTAGTTTTTTAGAGGGCCGGAACAGATTAATTTTTTTCTTATGGGAAAAAATCATTTGAGATACGAGGATCCGGGAACGGATTATGCTCATATATCAAGGTATTACTGTATTTGTATTGCTATTTCTTGTTAACAAGTGCAAGAAGTGTAAATTACTCACAGGAATAAATCTCTTACCATTCTCATAAGCAGCAGTGGCGACAGTCTTACTGACACGCACGTGAGTAACATACGGTGCCGGGGTTTCGCCTCTGATGGCGTGTGTCGTGTGCAGGTATGATTTGTCCCAGTGAAGCGTGTCCCACAGACGGACGTCACCAGAGGTGTAGCTGTACAGAACAGATGCACGCAATAACTATAATAACGGATAATTGAAAACATACAGCTTATTAATTATATGCGTCTTAATAACACACACCCAGCAATAACAAGACCAGCGCAGGAACTGACGTCACACAACACCTTTCCTAATTCGTACTGCAGGTGACGGATGGATCCAACACGATTCTGTGCATTAAGAAGGTGAACAAATTCATGTGAAGTAAATGTGCCGACTGGTTTAAGACAATGATACGTTCTGGGGTCGTGATTACCTTCCAGTTTGACTTCACCCCGCTCTCGGTGCTGCGGCAGTCTCTGAGCGCGCTCTTCCAGCAGGGGGAGTCAGAGATACTCGCCCCGTTGTGATAACCTTCCTCCAGACACAGTCTATGCCACAGGACCTCATCCTCAGCCAGCACCTGCCAGGACTTACTCACCTGAAACAAAAGCAATGAAGAGAGCATTAAACTTCAAGCACTATGACATAAAAATATCACAAGACGTCTGTGAAACGTATGGATGGCAATTGCGGCCAATTTTTGGTGATGAGAAACTAAAGCCCCTTCTCTGCATACAGCAATACGAGATACGAGCGTCCCGACATATGAGTATTCTGAGATACAAGCAATTTTTGCTTTGAGATACGAGTAAAGATTTGAGATATGAGCAGCTTACAGACACTGATGCTAAAAGCATATAGAATAGATTGAACAGAATGGAATAGAATAGAATATTATAGAATAGAATAGAGTAGAACAGAATAATGTAGAATAGAATAATATAGAATAGAATAGAACAGAATGGAATAGAATATTATAGAATAGAATAGAGTAGAATAGAATAATATAGAATAGAATAGAACAGAATGGAATAGAATAGAATATTATAGAATAGAATAGAACAGAATAATGTAGAATAGAATAATATAGAATAGAACAGAATGGAATAGAATATTATAGAATAGAATAGAACAGAATAATATAGAATAGAACAGAATGGAATAGAATAGAACATAATACAATTCTATTCTAGAATATAATATAATAAAATAGAATAGAACAGAATGGAATAGAACAGAATAATATAGAATAGAATAGAAGACAGAATAATATAGAATAGAATGGAATAGAACAGAATAATATAGAATAGAATAGAACAGAATGGAATAGAATAGAACAGAATATTATAAAATAGAACAGAATAATATAGAATAGAATAGAACAGAATAGAATATAACAGAATGGAATAGAACAGAATATTATAGAATAGAACAGAATATTATGAATAGAACAGAACATAATAGAATAGAAACAGGATAGAACAGAATATTATAGAACAGGATAGAATAGAATAGAATATTATAGAATAGAACAGAACAGATATTGATGCACTCGTTCATATTTACCTGAGCACATCGTCCTAGATCCGTTCTGCCCAGGAAGTGGAAGATCTTTAGCGCCAGCTCGTAGGGCAACTCCACATCAAAGAACGGGATGTCATTCACCTCATTCTAAGCACATCATATCCGGGTTAATTGTAAGACGAACACAGATAATATCATGAACAGATAGAGAACAGGAGCGTTACCAGGTCCTGGAGGAACTGCTCGAGCAGTTTCTGGCACTTGTTTGCTCTTCTGGGGCGCGCGTCTGCGTTGAGCGCGCCGCTGTCGGGAGCGCGCTTCCTGCGCGCTCTCTCCTGCTCGAGTCTGTGTAACAACGGAGCGCTTCTGCCCTCCAACAAACCCTCCGCGATCGACACGTACTCCGGCTGGTCTGGTTTTAATGCGGGCTGGTTTTGCGGGGACGCGTCGCTCTCCTCCCAGAAACTGCTGCTTTGCTGAACAGACGGACTGTCTTTACTGGGATGCCCAAAATACCCCTCTTTGTCCTTATCGGATGTCTTGGTGTTTGTCTTTAATTCCTGTCTCCAGCGCTCTCGGAAGGCCAAAAGCTCGTCCTCTTCCATCCCCATTAAATCATGTTGTTTTTTCATTCATGTTTATAAATGTCATTCTCATTCGCACGGGTGTTGAGGAATACCGCTGTTACCGTCAAAACAAACAGTGGTCCGACCGCGAAATGGCCTCGGCTGGAACATCGTGTTCACGTAAAGGGTTCCGCTTGGCGCACGTTCGGCACCCAAACAAAACACCAGTTCATTTTCGTCACAACACAACGACTGTGACTCAGGGACTAATAACCTCTCTATACACAAAGAATTTCGAGCTTCAGAAAATTCTGCTCTCGTCTACAATACATGAAACTTCACACATTAAAAAATATATTAAAATAAAAGACAAAACAGTAGAGTGTAGCGCTTGCAACATCAAGGTCATGGGTTCGATTCCCAGGGAAAGCGAGAACTGATTAGAATGTCAATGTGTTTCTTTGATTGAAAGCGTCTGCCAAATGCATGAATGTAAATGTCTAGACTTCTCTTACATTCTATTCTCCATGTTTATCTGATGCCCAACTATATTACATCACTGGTGAGATCTGACACTAAAGCTTCAAAACAGAAAGAATAACAGCATCAATTTCTTTTCAATGTTCTTCCATTTTCAAAATACGGGTTTATCACTCAATATGGGGCAGCACTATCTGATATACTAAAATGTGTCATTTATAACTACGGTACTGACAAATTATATCATCCTGGCCTTTATTGCCATTTACACATTTTAGTACAACTATTGACAAATATAATTCATATCAATGAAAGAAAGAATTGGGGCTGTTTCATTACTGGCGCCTTCATATTTTCCTACATGTATTAAACTAACTATAAGCTATTTTGGGTTACAATTTATTTTAAGTTACAGTGTAACTATATATTTATATTGTGATATATAGTGATATTGCCATTTTTCCGTTTCATTATGTTTGTTAAGTTAATGCCATATGCTTGTGAAATTGGAAAGTATCTGAAATACTTTCTTTGTTTATTATAAGACAGGATGTATAAGCAACAGTTTTGAAAGTTAGTTTCCTGAATTTGATTCTTTTTTGACCAACCATAAAGGTTGATTTTATATTTTAACCAATGAAAAGGTGTTTTTCACAGTGTTTTTCATCATTCCTATGATTGCCTCCTGTGAGACTTTACATATGCCGAGTAATATTAATTAACAACCCCTTATGGTGGGATTAGGTTGAGGGTTAGTTGTGTGTGATTATGCATTTTTAAGTATGGTATGTATGCTGTGGTAAGTACAGATGTAACATATTTAACAAGGACACTGCAAACGTAAGCGTTACCCTATTTTGTTTTGATGCTTCTGTTGCTAATATGATTTACATCTAATTGAGTCAATTAAATCTCAAGTCGTTTTACAGTTTGTGTGATCAAAATATAGTATAGTTAGCATAGTTATTGAAACGACAAACATGCAGCGCTGCTGAACTTGTAGCAGGTGAAACATCAATAAAGGACCTTCAGGATGACAAATGACTTTAATTCTGCCCGAGTTTATAAAGGTTTCTTTAAATACCTCATGATTTAATGGCAGGTGAAGTTGTGGGGACGTGTTTTTATAAGCATCAGTCACACAAACTACATCAGATATAATTCAGCTTTATATGAGCTATGGGATTTTCTAATTCATGTATTTGTCTGATGCATTTCGCTATATCAGGGAATTTCAAAACTGTGCTTTTTAATTCCATGTTTATTTGTGTGAGTTTTTTTAGTCTGTGCGTCAAAAAAGCTTTATAACACTGCATTTTGTTGAAAGAAAAAAAAAATATGTAAATGCCAGTTTTAAAATATCCTGCTATTTCAATGCCACTGAGAACCATGCAAAAAAAAGATACAAGAGTACAATAGAATAGGTTTCGCACATATTTATGTAGTTCGGTGTTGTTATTTGTCTGATGCATTTTGGAATATCAGGGAATTTTATGATTTTTAAAAATTCTGTTTATCACACACACACACACACACACACACACACACACACACACACACACACACACACACACACACACACACACACACACACACACACACACACACACACACACACACACACACACACACACACACACACACACACACACACACACACACACACACACATTGATACCAGTTGTAAAATGTCCAGTCTGTTCATGCACAAACGAATAAAGCACAACAGAACAGGTTATAATAGACATTTATGCCCTCATTCAAGTTTCCTGCAAAAAAATGCACATATTTTTGTTGTTTGGTGGAGTTATTTGTCTGATGCATTTTGGAATATCAGGGATGTTTTGTTTTTTTAAAATGTGTTTTATTTCTGTTTATTCTATTTATTTTAATGACCTTTATTTATTCTGTGCTTGTAAAAAACTTCATAACACTGCATTTTGTTTAAAAAAAACTAATATATATACTGTATATTGATACCAGTTTTAAAACGTCCAGATATTCCAATGCCAGTGAGTTCATGCACAAAAGAATAAAGCACAATAGAACAGGTTATAATAGACATGCATTGCCTCATTCAAGTTTCCTGCAAAAAATGCACATAAGCATCAAACAAAAACACCCATTAAAGGTTTTCCATTGCACTACACACTGTTATTTCCACTGCTTTACTGGAGTCTGGGATGTGCACTAGATAGGCGGCTCAGAAGGGTTTGGGACGCAGCCGCTGTTTTTAATGTTTGCATGCATCCAAAACCTCGATAGAGCGAGAAACACCAACACATCACATCCCACATCCGATTCATAATCAGAAATATCTCTATCCGAAACTGCGCGACCACCCCCTCGCTGCAAAGAAGACAAAGCGCGTGACGCGAGCGCGCAGGACAGGCAAGAGTTAACCATTACCGCTGTCTTTGGGGAGATGGTGATGTAAACCCTAAACCATGTGACACTTTAATAAATCATCGCGCCGACAGAAACAAACACACAGCGCTCCATCGGCGGGCGAAACAAAACGCCGTTCCCCACATCGACGGAGAGACCCATCCATCCATCCATCCATCCATCGGAGGAGGAGGAGAGCAGAGAGGATGTGCTGTGCGCCGCTGGAGAGGAGCTTGCGCGCGCTCGGAGACTCCGTGTGCGCGCACGGATGCGCGCCGCTGCCGTTTGCACACCGACTTCGCCGGATCGGAGACCAGCTGGAGAAGAGATGGGCTGCCAACGACAAAAGCTCCGGCGACGGACAGCGCAGCAGCGGGGGAAACATCTTCAAAAGCTTGCAAATAGTGTGCGCGGTCATTCAAGTGACGCTTCTGGTGTTTTTAGCCAAAAAGCGACACCTGTAGGCGAGACGAGGCTCTGCTGGCCCACAGCAACAGGTAAGAGCGAGCGGACGCGCTTTTATCCAAAGCGACTTGCATTGTGTTCAAGAAACATTGACTTCTAATCAGTTCTTGCTTTCCCTGGGACTCGAACCCATGACCTTGATGTTGCAAGCGCCGCTCTCTTTTGTTAGAGCGACAGGGAAGTCCTGCCCTGTGAACTTTACTTCACTTAGTTTACGTGTTACACATTTTATACGGGAGGAAGATGCATTCACGTATTTACAGCAATAATAAAATACACTTTGCGAGCTATTAAAATGCTTTTTTCTTTCTTTTTTTGTTTTTTTTTTTTACAGTGCATGCACTTTCAAAGTACTTACACATAACACTAGTGAGAGTGTAGGGTAACTGCATGGGTTAAGTTCAGGTTTAGAGGAAGATTCAGGGTTAGTGTCATTACAACAGTACGTTCATGTGAAACAGGGCTGTGAAATAAAGTGATACCATAAAGATTATAGGCTATTCAACTTTTAAGATTTTAATATGTAGACTATCGTGAACCTAAATAGAGTACAAGATTTTTACAAAGATTTTATATGGACTGTTTTGAACTGTTTGATAGTTTAAAGGACATGCAGAATGTTGTGGAAAGTAGAAGTTCTCATCCCTTCCTCTTCTAAAATCAGTTATTTATTAAAGAATATGTTATATGGAATGTAGCAGAAGCAAACAATCTGGACCTTTGCTGGTGATTTAATTAATATGCAACTCTGCTATATTAAAAGTATGTTTTGTAGTGACATTAATAAAAAAATGCAAAATATACACAAAATATACACACTTACTGTTGTGTATTACATCAACAGTCAGACTCCATCAGTATTGTGTGTGTGTGTGTCTGCATGTGTGTGTGAGTGTGTCTGCATGTGTGTGCTTATGTCTATCTGTGTGTGAGTGTGTGTGTGTGTGTGTCAGGGTGTGAGTCTGCATGTGTGTGTGTGTGTGTGATCAACAAGTATTTAGTCATCTTTAACCAACTATAAAATATTCCTAAAGATGTATCCTGTCATTTAATGAGCGTTCTGCTCTTGTGTTTATCGTCTGCGCACAAAATGACACGTAATGCAAAATCTTCTTAATTCCCAGTTAGATGAATCTTCAGGTTCTCCTGGGACGCTCCGCTCCAGATCAACCGGAGAGGGAGAAGGTGCCGGTCACGTCTGCGCTCTGTAGAAACCGTGGGTCAATGTTTTCTCATCCATGTATATCTCACAACCCTTGCAGTCGTGTCGTACCGGAAACATGCGAGCAGCAGACGCATCCGTGCTGTTCATCATAAGCGTTCATAACCTCCGATACTTCAGAAGTCTTGAGGTCAGTGCACTCAAACCCAGCGGTGTCTTCTGGGAAATCCTTCAAAATCAAAGGCTGATTGTGTTTGCAAGGACTTTTCTCTCCCACTATGGCAATAGGAGCCTTGCCTCGACCTTACCGTTGAGTTCTGCTTGTTGGTTGGCAACCGTCGAGAGGCTGCTCTGGATATGCAAAAGCTGTAAATGATTCAAATATGATCAATCACGGTCAATCTTCAGAGGAAAGCCACCATAAAACACGCCTACCAAAGCCTCTCCTCTGCGTAATGCACTGTAAGCGACTGTAAGCAACTATGCCGTTCTATATCTGAGCTGAGATTTTGTTTCTTTGTGGTTTTTATGAGATATTTATCGTCCGTCACACTGTACTCTTCTTAATGGAAAAGCATATTTATACTGTAGAATGATTTGAAGTGTATTTGAACTTGATGTTGTTGTTTACAGATGAAGACAAATCTTTTTTAGGACTTTTATAAAGGGCTTCAGGCTTGATTGTTTTTGTCAGTGTTAATATAGAAATGTGACATGAATTTCTTGAGATTTCATGCGAAATGTGAATCAAAGGGCATGCTGATGATGTTTACATAAGCTACGATCTTTTATAGTTTACGTTACTACCATGTGTTTTACCTCGGCTATTTTGATATTGTGAGTTTTGTCATTTATGAAAATAAAAAGGCTTTAAATATACGGTGGTACTTCAGTTTTATTCACATTTTGAACATTTCATTTAAATAAAAAAAAAGAAAATAATAAAATGACAAAAGCAATTAGCTAATTTTTTTTTTGCTTTTCTATTTTTTTAAATTAGAAAACTATTTCTACTTTTTTAAACTATTACATTTATTTTTATTTCAGTTTCCATTATTTATTTACTTCCAGTTAAACATTTAATTATTTTATTCAAAACTTATTTTAGTTTATTACCAAATTAATATACGGTTAGTAGCTTTTTTAAACTATTGCTATTTAGGTTAAATGTTTTTTTATTTCAGTTTCAGTTAAACATTTGTAACAAAATAAACTTATTTTAGTTTATTACCAAGGCAACACTCCTAATTTTCATGTAGTTTAAGTTGTTCAACTAATCCTTATATTTTACTTCAGATTTATTTCAACGGACAGAAATAATCTGAATAGTTTAGATTTAGTTTAAAACTAGTTTTAGATAATAAACTCTTTTAAATGTCATTATGAAACCGATAGCTCTAGACATTTAGGTCTAGAAAAATAACTTTTATAAAAGCAATAAACCAGCGAGACGATTATAATGATGTAACCACAGTGAACTAACTTGCTCAAAAGCTTTATGTCTCGTGACTTTTCATTTTAATAAACAATTTACACCATTACAAACATTTATAAGAGAAAGCATCTGATTCTGGATTCAGTTTAATAGCTTGGATAAAGCAAAAAAGTGTTACAAAACAGTTGATTATCATGCTTAATAGTACAAATTCACCAAGTTTTACTTATAGTGCTATTGCATTGTACATTCAACACGTAACACATCGTCACACTTCCCTACAGGAATCTGTCATGTTTCATTACAACATTACGAACATGTTTCATCTGATTCAAGTTGACCTTTGACCTTCAGCCGGGTCTGCGTTCAGTAGATCTGAAAGTGTGCGGACGTTGTGCCGTCCTTCCAGTTCCGCAGAGTTTCGACCACCGCTGACCGGCAGAGCGGACACGTCCTCTCACGGTCAAACCACAGGCATAAACACTCCTCACAGAACACATGCTGCAGAAACACAACACATGCATCCCATAAACACACTTGTGCTACTTAAAGCGATGCTTCACCGCTGCTTTCAATTAAACTTTGCTGCTTATACTGGAGAAAGGCAAGTTTGAAATCAGTGCTACCTGACTACAAATTAAAGAAAAAAAGGCTGTTGTCTTCCAGTTTGCCGTATAGGCAGAAAAACTTCAACACCCACAATGCACTGGGTGTGTTACAGTCCCATGGATACGCTGACCATTGCTCATATACTAGCGGGTTGAAAAGTTACACCTTAAAACTTTCCTTGCTCACTGTCCTGACCCTGTAACACGTGTACAGTAATGTCTCTACAAACCAGCCTAATCCGTTCCAGGACGAGCTCGTAACTCGAATTGCTCGTATCTAGAATCATGTTTTCCCATAAGAAATAACAGAAAACAAATTAATCCGTTCCAGATCCGTAACAATGGAAAAAACATGTTTTTAATTGGTATAGACACACACACACACACAATTATAGTACATGTATACAGTATGAGGATTCGTGTGATATCAAATAAAATGTGGTTTTAATTATACGTTTTTATAAAAAAAAAAAAGTATAGGTTTTCACAAACACTACGTAACTTACGTAAACAAATTAACATAACTCAACTTAGCTTACGCATTTAAAAAAAAAAAACTTTTCTATTTTATATTATTGTTTTGATTTTTTTCGATTTGTTTTCTTCCCTTTTTTCGCCTGACTCACTTTCACTCGTCGAGGACCTTTTAACGCAACACCTATCGAGGGAGATTTGTTTCTGTCTCCCTTTCAAAATAAGTAAGGCACGTGTCGTCAAAAAGCGCCGAAGCACGACCAGCAGACGATTTATCAGGGTGTTTCTTTACAATGAAATCAGAAACCATCTTCCACATAGCCATCACTGCCTTAATTTCACTTGTAGAAATGTTTTCATCCAGTTCAGCCTCCTCCTCGCCACTGCTGAGCTCTTGCAACACCTGCGTATGTTCATCGTCTCACAAAATAGAGAGAAAATCAGCTACTCGCGGGCGACGCGTTCAGAAGTCAGCGAACACGTGAAGTGAACGTGCATCGGCGTCAGTATGCGTGCTCGTATCTCGAAAACGTACTCGTATCTAGAAGCAAAAATCTGCCGGAAGGCTTGCTCGTATCTTGGAATACTCGTATGTAGAGACGCTCGTATCTCGAGGCATTACTGTACTGTCGGCAGAATCATGTGGGTCAGTGTTTGATTTGAAATGTTAAATGTGTCTCACCTGACAGAGCAGTGCGACCGGCTCTCTGAACGCCGCCTGGCAGATCGCACACACATCTCCAGCCTCACTGCACTGCTGAGAACTGGCTCTCATACCGTAGCTCTGAGCATGCACAAATGCAGTACAATTATTATTAGTTAAAAGACCTGTTTTCTATGTGAATATGTTATAAAATGTCATTTTTTCTCGTGATCAAAGCTGTATTTTCAGCATCATTCCTCGGGTCACATGATCCTTCACAAATCACTCTGATATGATGATCAAGAATGATGCACATAATTAATGATGCATATACAGACATTTGAATGCAATGCTAAATGTTAAGCGTTTTTCTTTATAATGGTTTTCTGTGGAGAAACTGCACTTTGCATTTATATTCTGGGTTCTTCTGCTTGTCTGTACATGGTATGCAACATCAACAAGGTGCATGTTGAATTTGGTCTTTCAATATCACTCTCTTACTACATTAGTACTTACAGTAGTACAAACCTGGAAAAATAACTGGAGAGCAATGGAGGAAAGCCTTGTTTTGCCCTCCAGCTGGACTCTCCTACAAGCGCATGAGCGCACGTGAAATTTCATATATTTTTTCATGTTTCAGAAAAGGTACAGGCCATTATTATACCGACATGCACAGCAAAATAACTAGAGCCTCTTCAGTGAGATTTCCAAGTCAAACTATATTGTTTGACTTCATTGTTATACATAAACAATTGCTATATGTATTTGTTTATTGCTCACTTTAATCAATAGGCAGAGGATCCAGTACTCACCTGTGAGCTGCAGAGAATGGCGAATGCTTTCCGAATACCGGATATTCTTCCACACAAATCAAATGACTGGAACAGAACAAAATTGCAAATTTAACGCCACAAACATACTGTACATACAGAAGAGATCATCTGATTAATGAGCTCTGAAAAAGACATTTTGAAAGGCTCTGAAGTGCAACACCACATGAAATTTATCTCATGCTCAAAAAGGTATTACAAATTTTTTTTTTGAACAATAAAACTGAAAAAATTGAAGAATATTATAATATATATTTATATAATATATACAATTATTTTTGTTTATAATTATATATATAATTATTTATTGTTAATAAAAAAAAAAGATATATATATATATATATATATATATAAAATATTGTGTGTACACACACACTCACACACATTTGTTTTTTTAATAATAAAACTGAAAAAAATATATATTTTATATATAAAATTATGTATTGTTAATTAAACAAAAACAAACAAAAAATAATAATAATTAATAAAATATACATATATATATATATATATAAACAATAAAATTGCAACAGAAAATAATTAATAAAAAATATATATGGATAATGACTATAAAATGGGGAATGATCTCCATTAACACACTCTCTCTCTCACACACACACGCACGCACGCACGCACACATGTATTATACAGAAAAGGCAAACATCACACAGACTACCTTACAAAGGCTGTAAATGATAATCAGTGTTGCGCCCAGGAAGTAGCTGCTGGACGGATCTTCACCCATGATGTACTTGTACCACAGCTGAATAGGAACCAAAGCTCTGAAAAGTTGACTCAGCTCCTCTATGAGCAGATAAAACTTCCCCTGAAAAGTCACACACAGATAGAGATCATCATCCAAACCTCTCAAACTAAAGCCTTGATAAAGACTCAGAGTCAAAGCTTTCTGAAGTGGCAGAGCGAGCCAGATATCAGACGCGTCCACGACGGTTTCAAAAGATTCAAATCAAACAAAAGACTTTTATTAGTATCTCTAATCAATGTGGTGTAAGATGATATACCATGTAATTTAGCAAACAGATAACATTGTATTGACCAACGACTATCATTCAATCATTTAAAAAATAATCATCTGAAAAAATATAATTCCTCACTGGGAAAAACCATATTCATGAAGCTTGTGGGATAAATGTGTGTTTTGTTTACTGGATAAGCATAATAATAATAATAATAATAATAATAAGCATCATCATCATCATAATAATAACTATTATTATTATTATTATTATTAATATTATAATATTATAAATGTATTATAGTATATAATAATAATAATACTTTAGGACTTTTAATAATAATAATAATAATAATAACAACAACAACAACAACAAGGTGGTTGCTAGGTAATCCAGTAAATCTTCAATATTTCATAAATCAAATAATTTATCATAATTAAAAATGAACAACGTACTTACATATACTGTACGTACATATTTGTGAGGCTTGTAGAATATGTTTTGTTCATTGGATAAATCAGCTAGCATAATAATATTAATAATAAAGTGTATATTAATATAATTATCATCCACTAAATGCTTATAAAACCCAAAGAGGATAATTTCCCTATGATGCGCGTGAGACGCCCAACTGTTTAACAACAGCTTCACTAACTGACCGATACTCGAGCACTGAAACAAAACTGCACATCCTTCGTCTAGCTGAATCTGAACAAGATCCCAGTCTCATCTCATCTGCTCGTTCATTAACTGTGAACATCTTACCCTCAAGCTTTAAAGATGCTGTGACACGGAGGGGGGTTTCTCTACCGAAACATGGCCACAGTCCAGCGCTCTGCTCTCTCCTGGCAATTTCTCCACGCAGCACACAAAACTGGCAGAAACGCCGTACACCTGCTACCCACATGAAATTTAACAAGCCCCCCCTCCCCAATCCCTAATCATAACATTTTCAAAGTAGGGGGATAACTGAGAAACTCATCTGACTTCAGCGTCAAAGGGCTTTCATGCTGACCTGCGTCATGCAACAAATGCTCAGGACAGAACGCCTAGTAGGAGAATTACAGTTAAAGACCTGAGATCAGATATGATGAATGAAGAGCAGGAGTCAATAGAAGACATTTTAGTGAAGTTTAGTTGCAGTTTCATCAGCAGAAGCTTCAAGTCTCACAAGGAGTTCGCAGGCCGCCCCACTTACAATAACATTATTACAGCAATTATATTCTAACAGAGGGTGCTAACTACATCATTACTGAAGGATAAATGATTCTGAAAGAAAGCTAAACAAAACTATTAATTTTCCATACAAGAGCAGACAGTCAGAAGCATGTCTAAGCAGAGATACACACACACATACACAGCTTCTCCAACGCTGCACTCGGCTCAGACTCCAACTATCAGCTTCAAAAACACCCAACAAAGCCTTTTGCTTAAAGCATAGACAGCTTTGCTGCTCATCAAGATAAAAACAGCCCCCCAAAAATGCACCAGATATTTAAAACGCTTTGCATAACACGCTCCCACTATCTGAAATATTTTATATTTCATAATGTTCTGTTCTAGGCTTTTTTTAGTTTTAGTTTAGCGGCTCCGCAGACACCGTAGTGACCTACAACTGTCAGATTATGCTTTTGCTGTCTCAGGGTTAGTGTGGCTGAATGTGTAGCTGATATCAAGTGGTTTTTGATCAAAAAGCCTAAAATCAAGCCTGAAAACACTGAACCTGAAGGAACAAACAAATAAAATACTTGAAATGGTGATCACACTAACGTCTATTATGATAGAGGGTAAAAAGCTGTATAATCCAACACAGGGACGAGACAATTATTCAAAAACTATTCAGGCAGAGAGGTTTTTGCTAGGCAAGATTTACTGTTATAATATTTATAGCTACTTTTGGAACCGAAATAAGTTGGCGATATAAACAAAAGAATGGATTATGAACTACCGAAACGAGTTTTAACCCATGTAAACATGCAAACCTACGTAACAAATTACCATGATGCCAGTCTCAGTTTCCGCCAGAATATTAAGCAGCACAACTGCTTTCGACATTGATAATGATAGGAAATGTTTCTTGAGCAACAAATCATCATATCGGAAATATTTGTGAAGGATCATGTGACACTGAATCTGGAGTAATGATGATGGAGAAATTCAGCTTTAATCACAGGAATAAATGACACTTTACTATATATTCACATAGAAAACAGCTGTTTTACACTGATGTAATATTACACTGTTTTACTGTATTTATCTTCTAATAAATTCAGCTTTAATCGCAGGAATAAATGACACTTTACTATATATTCACATAGAAAACAGCTGTTTTACACTGATATAATATTACACTGTTTTACTGTATTTATCATCTAATAAATTCAGCTTTAATCACAGGAATAAATGACACTTTACTATATATTCACATAGAAAACAGCTGTTTTACACTGATATAATATTACACTGTTTTACTGTAATTATCATCTAATAAATTCAGCTTTAATCACAGGAATAAATGACACTTTACTATATATTCACATAGAAAACAGCTGTTTTACACTGATATAATATTACACTGTTTTACTGTAATTATCATCTAATAAATTCAGCTTTAATCACAGGAATAAATGACACTTTACTATATATTCACATAGAAAACAGCTGTTTTACAGTGATATAATATTACACTGTTTTACTGTATTTATCATCTAATAAATTCAGCTTTAATCGCAGGAATAAATGACACTTTACTATATATTCACATAGAAAACAGCTGTTTTACACTGATATAATATTACACTGTTTTACTGTATTTATCATCTAATAAATTCAGCTTTAATCACAGGAATAAATGACACTTTACTATATATTCACATAGAAAACAGCTGTTTTACACTGATATAATATTACACTGTTTTACTGTATTTATCATCTAATAAATTCAGCTTTAATCACAGGAATAAATGACACTTTACTATATATTCACATAGAAAACAGCTGTTTTACACTGATATAATATTACACTGTTTTACTGTATTTATCATCTAATAAATTCAGCTTTAATCGCAGGAATAAATGACACTTTACTATATATTCACATAGAAAGCAGTTATTTAAATCATAACCCTAGAGCAGAACATTACACACAGCCTTATTGAGCATAAGAGACGTCTTGCTAAATAATGCATGTACAGTATTACTAATATTAACAAAGGTGTGGGTATCTCAGTTTGGTCAGTTCTGGTTAATAACTAATCCAAGATCCACAATCATCTAGTGAAACTCCAGATGAATGTCTGAAGTTGTAATCAGCCACATAAAGCGCTGACGGCCCGACACCAGTCACAGCATCGGATGCATAATGACTTGTTGGACTCCACCTGACAGCGATTAATCACCCTGTTGGGGAGCTTGCTAGCTGACTGACGGAGATCTGTAACCTCTGCATGCAAGCAATTCATCTTAGCCAGAGTCCCTGCAGCCCTGTGTTCGCTCGCACTTAGCGATTAGACAAACTGGAGCTGGAATCCATCCAACTACGGAAAAGTTGGGCCAACTGCATCATGGGGGAGGAGCATTTCCTCTTAGTCTTAACAGCCGTGTCCATGACTTCAAAACAACAATAAAAAAAACTATTATCGAGCACAGGTGGAGGTCCTCAGGGTGTAAAACGGCTTCATTTAACTAAAGGCAACGCAAGATTTAAAAACAATGACAAAACAGAAAAACTTTCTATGCATCTCTTTCTCATAAGGGAGGCACAGGTTTGAATCATATGATTTTAATGCATTAATGCTGTATTCAGGTCACTTTATTGAGAAGATTTTCCTTCAGCTGCAAACGGAGAGAAAGAACATTAAAGAAATAATGTTGGAAGCAGATTGATATTGCTCATAATCAAGTCTTAATTGTGAATGCTGACTGTTCGTTTAGGTTGAGCTGCTGATGAAGAAACGAGATTGAGCTTGGCAGAGAATAATACTCAATCAGTTGGTTAATGAAGCAACGAGCTTGTGCAACAAAACGCTTCCCATCGTTCTCTGTGATCGCACAAACTACAGAAACCACGCAAAAACTTGTTCTTAATTAACAAATAAAAAAATTAATAAATGACAATTTCAGATGACACCAACTTTGGACTGACATTAAAGAAAAGTCAAATGTCATCCATATTTTGTATTATTATCCTGTAATATTAATTTTCTTGTTACGTTTGCATATTAATGCATGATGCTAATTAACCACATAACATGGATTATTGTTACAATTCCTGTCTTGTTTCACTTTTTTGTTTTTAAGGACATTTATTTTGATATCTACTATATATTCCTATTGTTCTAATGTTGCACTACATGTTCCTGTTTGCCTTTGTTCCCTTATCCACCTTGTTTGTTGCCATAGTTACCCTTATTTGTTCCAATACTGATTAATTACACTCACCTGTCCCTTGTTAGCTAAATTATAGAGAGAGAGAGAGATAGATGCCCATTTATTTGCATGACAACAGCTTTTTTAGGGTCTGAAAATGCAAAATTATGAATATAATTTTGAAAATGAGAGGTGCAAGTTTTTGAAAACGACACAATAATCACTGTCTGAACTACAAAAACACAAAATTATGAAAACTGTGGCATCATGTGCATTACATGTTTGTCTAAAGGCGTGTAGCGTTTCTTTACAAAGTGACAGCGCCAACTGCTGGCCTGGCAGCAGAATGCAGCGCTTCTGCTTTCACTGATGGTTTTGACAACATTGAAAAACACAAAGGAAAAATGTTTCCGTTTTTATCATTGCTGTGCACAGATTCCCTCAGAAGTAAAACTGTTGCGTGGGTCGTCTTCTGCCTTTTTCTATTTGTTTATAAAATAAATATTTTTATGCTCACCAGTTATTGAATCAAAAATATTATCAACACTAAACGTTGTCAAACGTGATTAAAATTAAAAATAACTTTTCTATTTGAATATATAGTAAAGTGTCATTTATTCCTGTGATTAAAGCTGAATTTATTAGATGATACAGTAAAACAGTGTAATATTATATCAGTGTAAAAATGCTGTTTTCTATGTGAATATATAGTAAAGTGTCATTTATTCCTGTAATTAAAGCTGAATTTATTAGAAGATAAATACAGTAAAACAGTGTAATATTACATCAGTGTAAAACAGCTGTTTTCTATGTGAATATATAGTAAAGTGTCATTTATTCCTGTGATTAAAGCTGAATTTATTAGAAGATAAATACAGTAAAACAGTGTAATATTACATCAGTGTAAAACAGCTGTTTTCTATGTGAATATATAGTAAAGTGTCATTTATTCCTGTAATTAAAGCTGAATTTATTAGAAGATAAATACAGTAAAACAGTGTAATATTACATCAGTGTAAAACAGCTGTTTTCTATGTGAATATATAGTAAAGTGTCATTTATTCCTGTGATTAAAGCTGAATTTATTAGATGATACAGTAAAACAGTGTAATATTATATCAGTGTAAAAATGCTGTTTTCTATGTGAATATATAGTAAAGTGTCATTTATTCCTGTAATTAAAGCTGAATTTATTAGATGATAAATACAGTAAAACAGTGTAATATTATATCAGTGTAAAACAGCTGTTTTCTATGTGAATATATAGTAAAGTGTCATTTATTCCTGTAATTAAAGCTGAATTTATTAGATGATAAATACAGTAAAACAGTGTAATATTACATCAGTGTAAAACAGCTGTTTTCTATGTGAATATATAGTAAAGTGTCATTTATTCCTGTGATTAAAGCTGAATTTATTAGATGATGAATACAGTAAAACAGTGTAATATTATATCAGTGTAAAACAGCTGTTTTCTATGTGAATATATAGTAAAGTGTCATTTATTCCTGTGATTAAAGCTGAATTTATTAGAAGATAAATACAGTAAAACAGTGTAATATTACATCAGTGTAAAACAGCTGTTTTCTATGTGAATATATAGTAAAGTGTCATTTATTCCTGTGATTAAAGCTGAATTTATTAGAAGATAAATACAGTAAAACAGTGTAATATTACATCAGTGTAAAACAGCTGTTTTCTATGTGAATATATAGTAAAGTGTCATTTATTCCTGTGATTAAAGCTGAATTTATTAGATGATAAATACAGTAAAACAGTGTAATATTATATCAGTGTAAAACAGCTGTTTTCTATGTGAATATATAGTAAAGTGTCATTTATTCCTGTGATTAAAGCTGAATTTATTAGAAGATACAGTAAAACAGTGTAATATTATATCAGTGTAAAAATGCTGTTTTCTATGTGAATATATAGTAAAGTGTCATTTATTCCTGCGATTAAAGCTGTAATATTATATTATATCAGAGGATATTATATCAGTGTCCATTATCAATGTCTCTTTTGGTAGTGTATGAAAAATTATGCTTGCATATCAAATAACTAAAACAGTATTGCAATTGCACTATTCTGCCAATAATAAATTCAAATAAACAACAGTTTTTATGTTGGTATGAATCAACTCAGCCACTCGAATGATTGATTCCTCAGTTCTCATAAACGCGTGCACTGAAGTACTACAGACAGTGTGAGTCCATACTGACATGCACAGGCTTGCTGGAGCAATTACGTGAGCGCTTACACTGACATGTATGGATGCACGTGTGTGTGTTGTGTCTTTGTCGTTGTGGTGATGCTGGGCACGGAAAGTCAGCGGAAAGCCTGACACATTGACCATGACATCATTGCTTGAAGGTGTGCCACCTGGGCTTCGCACAAGAGCTGGAAAGTGTGTGTTTGGTTTCAGCGGGTGGGTTTGGAAATGACAGCGAGTTGAAGTTAATAGCTGTAAGGGGGCAGAAACTGTGCAAATCAGATTCTCCAAGCAGATGCAAAGTGTGTGTTTGAGTCAAACCAATCTCTTGGAGCAGATTGCATGTTTGATTCTTTGATTCTTCTGTGTTTACAGAGCTGTAATACACTCATATTGTCACTCCAGTGAATGTGTGATTGTGTAAGAGCGTGCGTGTGTGTGTGTGTGTTCCTCAGAGAGGTGACCTCATCCTAGCTCCAGTGGGCCAATGAGCTCACACACACTGCCTTCACAGCAGCCATCCATGCGGGCAGGGTGATATGGCACACTATTTTGTTTTTTTCACCCTATTAGGTTTAACTTGCCAGTTGCACCCAGTTTGAACTGGTGCTTTGGAACTGAACGAAGAAACCAGGGATTTCCTTCCTAATCATAACCTCGTCAGGCTAGAGCTGCACGGTTAACTGTTGAAGGGATCGTTCACCCAAAAAAAAAATGAATATTTGCTGTAAAACCTTTACAAAAATGAAGACAAAAAAAACTTTCCTGTAGCACAACCAGTAGAGAGTGGTGCTTGCAACATCAAGGTCATGGGTTCGATTCCCAGGGAAAGCAAGAACTGATTAGAATGTCAATGTGTTTCTTGAATGCAATGCATGTCACTATGGATAAAAGCATCTGATAAATGCATGAATAAATGACTCAATGGTCTTATGAAGCAAAATATGAAACTGAAACCGAGTCAAATTCATTTTGTTCTGCCTGTATATGATTTTTTGACTCTTAAAGTGATGGTAGACATTGATTTGCGTTACATGAATCACCAAGGTTTCAGCTATACTCCTTTCTGTTCAACAAAAGAAAAAAAGACATCTTGGATGTCATGAGGGCGAGTGAATGAACAGCAAATTTTAATTTTTGGGTGAACTGTCCTTTTAAAAGTCCACAATCTTGATTCCAACACCATGCGCTCTCACTCCTAAATGACAACGATTCGTCTGTCTGTTAAACCTTTGTCAAAATCACATGTAAAGACCTGGAGAATGAAACATCTTCACGTCTTTTTAACCGTACAGACACAATTCTGTGTTACATATATTCAAATGATCACAGAAGAACTGGAATAAAAGTTTATATCTCGGACATAAACACTGATGTTCTTTCCTGTAGCTCAAATAGTAGAGAGCGGCGCTTGCAACGCCAAGGTTGTGGGTTTAATTCCCAGGGAAAGCAAGAGTCGCTTTGGATAAAAGTGTCTGACTAATGCATAAATGTAAATTATGTCTGCAGAGGTGATCAAAATAGAGAAAATCCTTTTAAAAGTACCGTAGCGCTTATAAATAATACTTGTATAAGTTACGTTATATCGCCAGTAGAAAAATTCACAACTTGTTCAAAAAAGCCGATTGAAACAATGAAACAAGCGTTTATGAGTGAGTCATTGAATTTTGGTTTCATTCAAACCAAATTTTTTTTTTTTGTGAAAATTGTGATCTTTATTTGAAAAAAAAATCTTCATCCAAAACCCTTTAAATCTCAACACAACAGAAGATTAAACGAACATCTCTCCTTATATTAACACTTAATTTCAATATTTATTCACCTTAATCAATCTGATGTAAAGCATGCTGGGAACTAGAGCTCTGCTGTACTCATTCAGTATAAGTTCAGCTTAATATAATCAGTTATAGTGATATTTGAGTGAAATAAACTCGCTTCATTTGCTTAATTTCACTGGTGGGGTTTTACAGCGTGAATTTTACCAGAATATGGACCCTTTTCACAGACTGTGATGCGTTTTAACGATCATCAACATCATAATTCCCACAAAGGATTTAAAAAAACATCATTGTACATTTATAACACTATACTTTGTACTATATTACCTTAGCATTAAATTAGTTAACACTGCTGTCCAATAGAACAGCTCTTTTTAATCTCTTTATTTCCTCTTTTTGAAATTTTGGGGAATACAAAAAATGCAGTCACTCATTCACTGCAACTATGATGACTTGCACTTCTGAGAAACACAAACGTATGAAAGGGATTTATTATATACTGTATATCTGCTCTATAAATATCAGTGTGTAAAAATGACATATCGGTCAGACAATATTCAAATTACATTTATACTGTAGGCCTGTAGATTTCAACTCAGTGCTGTGCATTGAAGAACAATGTAAAACATGGTGAACTGATGTCTTACCCTGGACTTGAAAGCGAGGATAATTTTAGGCAGGAACAGTACGAGGCATTTGAGCTCGATGGTGAAATATTTCAGCACGAAATCGGTGATTCCAACAGCCCAGATCAGCTCAAAGAAATCAAAACTGTTGATGTTTGGCTTTGCAAAAATAAGGCTGGGACAAAATAAGAGCACGTGTTATTTTTCATAATGCAATTTAAATAAAATTATGTGATTTTATGATATTCATTTTGAGTATTTACTTAGGATGCAATGTTCAAAAACATGGGGTCAGTAGGAAATTGAGTCAGATTTATATTTTCAAATAAACTATGCTCTTTTAAACTTTCTACTCTTCACAGCATTTTGAAAAACAAAACTGCATCAAAGTTTCCACAAAAATATTAAGCAGAACATGTTTTCAACACTGATAATAATAAGACTGGAGTAAATTATGCAGAAATTTTTATCCCATAAAACTAATTTTTGTTCACCAAAATGACATGGTTGAATGTTTTTTATTCTTATATGCCTTAAATATAGCTTACTACATTTAGTACATGCAGATAAATTAATATGCAAATTATCCCCGCCTCCACTCGCTCACCTTTCCTGCTCGTTACGGTAGTCAAGCTGCACAATGGCATCTTTAACGATAATAAATACGATTAGACTTTTGCTTGACTACGATATCAAATAATGTGTTGCTAATGTTACACCGTTTGCCATCTCAGTCCAACTTCTAAAAATCAGATCCTAATAAACGCGTCGCAAGATTTGAGAGATTAAGTATTAGTGTTAATTAATGACAACTATGGTAAAGGAAAAGAAGGCTCCCAAGGCATCGGTGGTAAAACGTGGACCACTGATCACATATAGACTTGTTCTTGCATTTAGGTTTAGGATTCCTATACAATGTTATCTATATTCTCTCATTGGTTGTCTCTGTATTGCTCGCTTAGACATTTCTCTACATATACAGTAATACCTTGAGATACGAGCATAATCCGTTCCAGGGCAGAGCTCGTAACTCAAATTGCTCGTATCTCAGATCATGTTTTCCCATAAGGAATAATAGAAAACAAATTAATCCGTTCCCGGTCCATAACAGTGGAAAAACATGTTTTTTATTGGTATAGACACGCGTACAATTATAGGACATGTATAAAGTATAAGGATATCGTGTGATATCAAATAAAATGTGGTTTTAATTATACGTTTTTACAGACAGTAGCGGCAGGTGCGGAGGGGGGGGGGCATACATGCATGCTAGATGACTCGCGTGGGCTCCACACCCATATTCATCCACAATTAATGCTTCATTTCAATGGTCATCATGCATTTCTTCTTCTCACTATCATCCTTACCACTCGCTTTCTTAGAACTCATCGCGATTATGAAGAATAATGCGCAAAATAGAGAGAAAATCACCTACTCGCGGGCAAACACATGAAGTGAACGTTCGTCGGCATCGCCGTCAGTACGCATGCTCGTATCTCAAATATTTACTCTTATCTCAAAGCAAAAATCTGCCCAAAGGCTTGCTCGTATCTTGGAATACTCGTATGTCAGGATGCTTGCATCTCGAGGTATTACTGTATATTCAAAGAGACAAAGAATAAAGTTGAAAGCCAATTAATCTAACACGCATCATAAAAAAAGTCAGAGGAGAAAGCCATAAAACTTGATTTTCACCACAGGGGGTCTTTAAAATACATTAAAATGTAAAAGTTTTGACTATTTTTGATCAAATAAATAGCGACCCCACACTTTTGAACAGTGGCGAATAAGAAATAGTAACAAAAAAAACAACAAATGAATTTAATTGATAAGCATGTGAATAATGAAAAATGATGGGGTGCTAAATACTCACAAACGCTGATATACACAAACATAAAATGACAGATCAAGCTGCAAAATGACAACATGGAGTAAATTAAAATTTTCAAACATTTAAAGTAAAAAACAACATTATTGGAGCATGCAAGATAAGATGAAAATAGATGAATGTTTGATACACATAATCAGTTCCGACGATGACTCTGAAACGAAGGAACGGACCGTACCTGTTGTGAAGCTCCTCAACACTGAAGGTGTAGAACACATACACAATGTTGCCAGCGAGAAAGATCATAATCCAGAGAGCGGTGAACACAGATCTGTCCTCCTGATCACAATGAGACACGCACAGCATGTAACGACTATTCATTTATGAACTGAAACAGCAGATTCATTCTAGTTGAGAAACTGGGAAACAAAAAGTAGTGTTGAAAGCACAAGATCACAGGAAGCTTGCACATTACACGGGACGGATCAAATGTTTTAATAACAAAAAATACAATCATACACAGGACCTTTATGAAAGGAAAGCAGACGCTTTAATCCAATGGAAGTGTCTGAAGTCGTACACACACTACAAGGAAAACCCACTGTAGTGACTTAACCTTATACACTAATATTCAAAAGTTTGGGGTTAGATGTTTTTTAAAAATAGAAATTTAAACTTTTATTCAGCAATACATTAAATAAATATCAAAAGTGACAGTAAGACATTTGTAATGTTACAAATTTCACATACAGTAATACCTTGAGATACGAGCATAATCTGTGACGATCTTTTCTCGAATTGCTCGTATCTTAAATCATTTTTTTCCATAGGAAATAACAGAAAAAGCAAAAAATTCGTTCCGGCCCTCTAAAAAACTCCCTTATTAGTGCTAATAATAATGGAAAAAACATGCGTTTAATTGCTATAGAGACACACACAATTATAGTATATAAGGATTCCTGTGATATAAAATAAAACGTAGTTTTAATTATGAGTTCCTGCCTTCGAGACACACGATACAGTAGCGGATAATGACGACATGTGAGGAGGAGGAGGGATTACGTAGACAAACACAATACGGAAGTGTAGTGTTTCTTCCCGTGTTGTGTATTGGATAAACTACACACACAATAATGTGCCTCAGAAGCTCATATTTATTATTATTGAACACTCATAACTCGTGCTGCTCCCAGCTTAATACTGGTGAATCACTCGTTGCCCCCGGTAACCCCCGCTGTAAAACCAAGCTGCCTCTAGTGGAGATCATATGCAATTACCCATAAATGTATATAACACACACCACAGGAAGACTCGCGGGAGATGCGTGTGGAAGTCGACGAGCACGTGAAGTGAACGAGTGCTCAAACACCTAGCGACGAGTATTTGCTCGTATCTCAAGGTATTACTGTAAATGCATCTCATGAACTTTCCATTCATCAAAGAATCCTGAAAAAAATATATCATGGTTTCCACAAAAATATGAAGCATTTTCAACATTGATAATAATCAGACATGTTTCTTGAGCAGCGTATCAGAGTGATTAGTGAAGGATCATGTGACACTGAAGACTGGAGTCATGATGCTGAACATACAAATCATTAAAACCCCAAACTTTTAAACGGTATTGTACACGTTTTGCTTGAGGGTAAATGTGAGCAATTGCAGGAAACGTAACAGACAGTAATTTAACTAGAGTATGAAATTTCTCACCCGCAACGCCACCTGATGCTTCAGTGTTGAGTTAGCAAAGGCAAACGTGCTGATCATCCCAACGCAAACAGCAATTCCTGAGGAACACAGAGAATCACACTTCAGCACCTTGCATTTTATACATCTTCTGAAAAGACAATACATACGTATTATTATAAATGACCCATCTCTGGATCAACAACATGAAACCATCAGTGGCTTTAACTGACATATTACTCAAAGCACAATCTCACAATAACACGCGATCAACAGCAAAGGCAGCTCATGATATATCGAACCCACCGAGCTTGTGCTGAAAGCAGACTTTAGCGAGGAGAATGAGGAGAAACGGGAATCCTCTCTGAAGCCACGAGACCACGGCCTTGAGTTCAGACAGGGCAGGAGCAGGCGTGGAGGCGTCGTCACCTGCCGACAAGAACATACGGCAAACGTTTGGAGCTCAGGACTGTTTTGCTGAAAGATATTAATACTTTTATTCAGCGAGGATGAGTTACACTTACATTTATAATGTCAAAAATGAAAGGTTTCAAATAAACGCTTGATCTATCAATCAAGGAATCCTGAAAAAAGCACAACTGTTTTCAACTTTCATAATAATAAGAAATGTTTCTTGAGCAGCAAATCATCATATTTTAATGATTTGTGAAGGATCATGTGACACTGAAAATACAGCTTTAATCACAGGAATAAATTACAATGTAAAATATATTAAAAACTGTTATTTTACAATCTAATAATAGGAGACATCTTTCAAAAACATTAAAAAGTCTTACCTGCTGCTCAAGAAACATGTCTGATTATTATCAATGTTGAAAATGCTTCATATTTTTGTGGAAACCATGATATATGTTTTTTCAGGATCCTTTGATGAATGGAAAGTTCATATGTACCATTACAAATGTCACTTTTGATGTATTGCTGATTAAAAGTATTGATTTCTGTTTTGTTTTTTTAACAGGTGACCCCAAACTTTGAATATTAGTGTATAAGTTTAAGGTTTTCCTTGTAGTGTGTGTACATTGGATAAAAGTGTCTGTTAAATAACTGCTTTCCTTTCATAAAGGACACTGTGTGTTCAGCAAGTATCATTACACTACAATTGATCATGTCAAGTCACCTGTATTTATATAGCGCTTTATACCATACAGATTGTTTCAAAGCAGCTTTACAGTGATAAACATTGCATTCAATTCTGCAGTAAATCAGTCTTTACTCAGCTGGGTCAATGGATCATGTTTGCAAGCACAGCGCTCACCTCCATCCTCTCTGCTCCCGTGCCTCTCAGCAGAGGCGGCCGCGTGCAGGAGGGAAGAGCGGTGCTGGCCGGAGTGATGATGAAGATGATGATGATGGTGCGGAGGAGGACGAGGAAGATAAGGTGGGTTCTCCGTCCGATGAGAGCCTTCGTCCCTTGAAGAGGACGTCATCTGAATGAAGACGTCCGGCTGAGAACCCAAGACCAGCCCCGCAGCCTGGAAGGGAGCGGAGGACACGTTTCCGGCAGAGACGCCCACCAGACCGGAGAAGAGCTGCTGGGGCGACGCAGGAGAGTCCGGCTTCAGACAGTCAAACACTCCTCCTTCATCAAGACTGCTCTCTGAACCCAGAGTTTGACTCCTGTTCCTGCAACAAGACAAGAAAACAGCTTCTTCTTTTCACCAGAGCATTGGGCTTTCAAATCAACAACTAATATATATAGATACAGTAATGCCTTGAGATATGAGCGTCCTGACATACGAGTATTCTGTTATACAAGCAAGCCTTCCAGCAATTTTTTGCTTTGAGATACGAGTAAATATTTGAGATACGAGCAGCTTACAGAGGCACTCAGAGCCTCACTTACAGCTTATTTGTCCTGTTAAAGTGACTTAACAGTAAAAAACTAAATAAATAAAGAGTAAAACCCGACCTTTCTGGCGGCATGCCCTCAGTATTGCTGCTGTGGCGTCTCTGCATGGCACCCACTTTATCACCAGTCGCTCCAAAACTGCAGTGAAACGGGATGTCAGGTGCAAAAAAGAAACACAAATGTAAGATTTAACAAAAAAAAATATATACTTATTACTTACATAAAACAATTACAATAAAATTGTGCAAAAGGACATTGAATAAAATAACTCAGCACATTCAGATATTTCAATAATTCAGATATTGTGACACATAAAACACTGTACATACTATAGAATAGGAAGTGTGATGAAATTGTGATAAATATAAGAGATAGTTCATATGACTTCACAGTTTCTATGAAACATGCAGTGGAAACTTCTCTCAAAAGGAGAAGTTTACCACCTAATAATGAGATGCTTTCTTCAATACAGGAAAACAAATAAACTGTGACCAGAGGTTTCATACTTTATAAATGACACTTAATGAAATAAAATAGTAGCAGTCCATAAGGTTTTGCACAATGTTCCAAGTCTTCTGAAGCCATATACAGTGGTGTAAAAAAGTGTTTGCCCCCTAAACCTAATAACTGGCCACTATTAGCAGCAACAACTGCAATCAAGTGTTTGCGATAACTTGAATGAGTCTTTTACAGCTGTGGAGAAATTTTGACCCACTCGTCTGTGAAATGTTGTAATTCAGCCACATTGGAGGGTTTTTGAGCATGAACTGCATTTTTAAGTTCATGCCGCAGCATCTCTATAGGATTCAGGTCGGGACATTTACTAGTCACTCCAAAGTCTTCATTTTGTTTTTCTTCAGCCATTCAGAGGTGGATTTGCTGGTGTGTTTTGGATCATTGTCCTGCTGCAGAACCCAAGTTCACTTCAGCTTGAGTCACGAACAGATGGCCGGATCTCCTTCAGGATGTTTGTTAGACAGCAGAATCCATGGCTTCATTTATCACAGCAAGTCTTCCAGGTGCTGAAGCAGCAAAAAGCCCCAGACCATTACACTACCACCACCATATTTTACTGTCAGTGTGATGTTCTTTTTCTGAAATGCGATGTTACTTTTACGCCAGATTTAATGAGACATACACCTTCCAAAAAGTCCACAGAGTATTTCCCAAAAAGTATTTTATGGCTTACTTTTTCACATAGGGTAAAAGTATTGGTACATTTTTGAATGACCTTTTACTGACCTATATTGCAAACGTATAGCTGTTGTCAAACGTTTTCAAAATTACATAAATATTAGTTATAAATATTAAAACCTGCTGCCTTAGTTTTAGACAGCAGAATCCATGGCTTCATTTATCACAGCAAGTCTTTCAGGTGCTGAAGCAGCAAAACAGCCCCAGACCATTACACTACCACCACCATATTTTACTGTCAGCATGACGTTCTTTTTCAGAAATGTGGTATTACTTTTACGCCAGATGTAATGAGACTATTACATGTAATGAGACTATTCTCCCAAAAGGATCATCAAGATTCTCAACTGCTTCATGTTTTCTCCATTTGTGGATAATGGCTGTGATTCGCTTGAGTCACAAAGCTTTAGAAATGGCTTTATAACCTTTTCCAGACTGATAGATCTCAATTTATTTCTCATTCATTCCTGATTGCTTTGGATCTCGGCATGATGTCAAGCTTTTGAAGATCTTTTAATCTACTTCACTTTGTCAGGCAGGTCCTATTTAAGTTATTTCATGATGGAGAACAGGTGTGGATCAGTAATCAGTTGTTTTAACAGGTGGGGCAAACACTAGATAGATAGAACAGTAAACACCAAAGACAGACAGACAGACAGACAGATAGATAGATAGATAGATAGATAGAGTCTGTTGTTAATTTTTTTTGTCAGTTGTGTAGTAATAACTACAGTAATTTTACTATAGCATTCTATGGCAAACTAATATTTCTATATTTTGGAAGAATGCATGAATGAACATGAGGAGCCTGTCAGTGATTCACTGCTGTTTTCGGTTTAAACGCACATCCAAAGTCTTAGAAACGAGCAGAATTATCTTACCTTCATCGTTGCTTGCAGCAGAAACGCACAAATTAATCTTTAACCACTGTTTATCGTGATTTTTGTGTAAATATACACCCTTTAAACGTTGAAACATCAGTGAACGCTGCAGACTGCAGAGCGGATGTGACCTCATTTGTTTCCGGAAGTACAGACGACGAACAGCCAATCACGACGCGGCGTTGCTCCGCATTTCCGCATGGAGAGAGCTGTTGTTGTACAGCTTGATTTCTGCAACTCTAAGTATTTAATCAATTTACGATCCACACAAATAATCTCATCACATTCCTATGATCGTGCATATTAGATTCGATTATTAGACTAATTCCGCGCACGTTTCAATCGGTTTGATAGCAATCTGGTTTTGTTTATGTTTTTGCAGCTGTCAGAATGAAACATATGTATAAATCTGTATCCAGATTATCTCATGCATGACATGGGTTAAACGTCTCTAAACTCACTGTTCGTCCCACTAACGCCGTCGCTCGCTCGCTCGGTGTGTTGTGTTGGCCCGTGTGATGTGTGAGCGGATCGGCCGGTCTGTCTGAGATCTGAGATCTCCAGCGCGGTTATTGAGCTGCATCGCATCTACCTGGACCTGGTGCACATCCAGAAGAACGCCTCCATGGTGTTCCGCCGGCTCTTGCGCAAGCGTTGGGTCCTGGGTGTCGTGTTCGGACTGTCGCTCATCTACTTTCTCACCAGCACCCTCAAACAGGTATGAAGTGAGTAGTGCTGTTTCTGGTGCTGCCGTGCTGCTGTGCTGTCCCCACTAGGGAGGAACCACACATCATAGATACTGTACACACACACATACATATATATATCACACACACACATATATATATACATACATATATCACACACACACACTCACCTAAAGGATTCTTATGAACACACACTAATACTGTGTTTGACCCCCTTTTGCCTTCAGAACTGCCTTAATTCTACGTGGCATTGATTCAACAAGCTTCTTTAGTAATGTTGGCCATATTGATAGGAGCATCTTGCAGTTGATGGAGATTTATGGGATGCACATCCAGGACACGAAGCTCCCGTTCCTCCACATCCCAAAGATGCTCTATTGGGTTGAGATCTGGTGACTGTGGGGCCATTTTAGTACCGTGAACTCATTGTCATGTTCAAGAAACCAATTTGAAATGATTCGAGCTTTGTGGCATGGTGCATTATCCTGCTGGAAGCAGCATCAGAGGATGGTGCGTGGTGGTCATAAAGGGATGGAAGCAATGGAAACTTGGTCAGAAACAATGTTCAGGTCGGCCGTGGCATTTAAACGATGCCCAATTGGCACTAAGGACCTAAAGTGTGCACAGAAAACATCCCCCACACCATTACACCACCACCACCAGCCTGCACAAGGCATGATGGATCCATGATCTCATTCTGTTTACGCCAAATTCTGACTCAACCATCTGAATGTCTCAACAGAAATCCAGACTCATCAGACCAGGAAACATTTTTCCAGTCTGTCCAATTTTGGTGACTCGTGCAAATTGTGCCTCTTTTTCCTATTTGTAGTGGAGATGAGTGGCACCGGTGGGTCTTCTGCTGTTGTAGCCCATCTGCCTCAAGGTTGTGTGTGTTGTGGCTTCACAAATGCTTTGCTGCAAACCTCGGTTGTAACGAGTGGTTATTTCAGTTAAAGTTGCTCTTCTATCAGCTTGAATCAGTCGGTCCATGACCTCTGACCTCTAGCATCAACAAGGCATTTTCTCCCACAGGACTGCCGCATACTGGATGCTTTTCCCTTTTCACAGCATTCTCTGTAAACCCTAGAAATGATTGTGTGTGAAATCCCAGTAAGTGAGCAGATTGTGAAACACTCAGACCGGCCCGTCTGGCAGCAACAACCATGCCACGCTCAAAACTGCTGAAATAACCTTTCTTTCCCATTCTGACATTCAGTTTGGAGTTCAGGAGATTGTCTTGACCAGGAACAACCCATAAATGCATTGAAGCAACTGCCATGTGATTGGTTGATTAGATAATTGCATTAATGAGAAATTGAACAGGTGTTCCTAATAATCATTTTGGTGAGTGTGTATATATATACGTGTAAACATAAATACAAACATACACAGTACAGTGGCGAGTGAAATATTGGTTTAATTAAGGCATATATTGTTTGAACCAGAAACTGATTCGTAAGAGCAAATTAAATAGGGTCATGTGTATCAGAATGGTAATGTGTTTTCTGTATCGCTTATTTCAAACGGCAGACACATAACAGTAATTGATAATTGACTGTGTCATCGAACATCTACTAATGTGTTTCTATTGTTACTCAAGAGAATCCATGTTCCCTTTCGTCATCTCAGAATCAGACAGCTGCCTTCTGAACACAGCATCCTCACAAACACACTGAACATCAACGTGATTTTCACCACAGGAGCTCTTTAACTAGCTTGACCAGCAGACAAACATGCAGTGTGATGTGTACAGGAGGAGCGAACCATCCGGGATCGGACGCTGCTGGAGGCGAGAGACTCGGATCATCCCATCCAGTGGAAGATCAAGTTCATCCTGGGCAACAGCAGCAGGCAGATCTCACAGTGCAGAAACTCCATTCAGGGAAAGAGCCTTCTGACGGATGAACTGGGTGAGTGACGGGATTAAAGGTAGAGTAGGCGATTTCAGAGTGGCTAGCAATAGCATGCTAGCTTTGAAAGCATGAGATCCCTTCAGAACATCTCCAAAATCACTCCTCCATCAAAACACATAAAAGCTCCTATATAAATTGAATGAAAATTAAAATCTTAATGGTAAAAAACTAACAAAAGTATGCTTTAATGTGCATCTGCTTTTTTCAAACTATTAACACATCCCTGCGCTTATATATAGTCACAGATCTCTTTCTCTTCAGGGTATGTGTGTGAGAGGAAGGATTTACTGGTGAACGGGTGTTGTAATGTTAACGCTCCCAGCTCAAGCCAGTATGTCTGTAAGAGCTGTCTGGCCAATGGCTGCTGTAGCGTGTACGAGTTCTGCGTCTCCTGCTGCCTCCAGCCTGACAAGGTACTTCAAACAACATATCATCATTTTCACATTCACATTTCTGCATTTATCACATGCTTTTATCCAAAGCGACTTACATTGCATTCAAGAAACGCATTGAATCAGTTCTTGCTTTCCCTGGGATCGAACCCATGACAATGATGTTGCAAACACCACTCTACTGATTTTTATTGCAGAAGTAAATTTGTAAAAAGGATTTTCCTGTTTGTCTATTAAATGCATCTGCATATAAAAATAATATATTTCTAATATATATGCATGTGTGCGTGTGCGCGCGTGCATTATTTATATTACAATAATACCTCGGTTTACGAGTTTAATTTGTTCCAAGAGCGAGCTCGTAAACCAAAATGCTCGTACACCAAAACAATTTCCCCCATAAGAACGCACTAAAAATCACTTGATTCGTTCCACACGACCATAAATGCCCATTTTAAATATTTTTTGGGTTTTAACCTATTAATTACATTTAAAATTATAACCATTAAGATCTCATATAAATACTAATTAAGTATTTTTAGAGTTTAACTGTCATTATTAACTATTTACTGTAACACGCACTTTACCTCTTCACTGCTGGCATGATCGAGACGAGAGGAGAGGGGAGGGGGGGGGGTGTTACTGCTTATATTTCACTACATTGTAGCGTTGCTTCTTTTAATAACCAGACAGGTTCCTTCTCACTCAGAGATTTTATTGAGAACTATCGGATTGCGGTTCTGGCTTCAACCCACGCCGTACATAACAGAAGAATCAAAACTATCTCTGCTTACGAGCTCTCTCTCAAATCCCTCAGAACTCCACTCTCTCTAGCGCCGACTGAAACCCCGCCCTCTTAAAGTGACAAGACTGTTAACTTAAAACTTGTTGAACACATCAGATTAACTAGTTCTTTCAACATTTGTAACGATATTACAACGTGAAGAATAGCGATCACAATTAATGCAACAACACGAGGTAAAACCGCTGTAAATCACTTATGTATATGATCTGTACAGAGTTATAACTGTTATAGTATGCTGTTCTCTAAAAGTGTATGGCCCTTTAAGAACGTCAGTTGGACTGTGAACACACGTGAGTCTCATTAGTATGCAATGTGTGGTGTTGGTAACATGCTCCATTAATAAAGTTTCATCATATTCACATGTAATCATATTCACAACAACTTATAAAATAATGCACTGTGGTGAATGATGCACCCATACTGAGCGACGCTGAGAGAATGAACGAGTTAAGGGGTGATAAAGGGATCTTTTCGACGCAAAACTGCGCATGGGTGAGGGAAATTTTTTCTCGTACACCGATACAATGCTCGTACACCGATTTACTCGTATACCAAGTCGCTTGTAAACCGAGGTATTACTGTATATATATATACACACACACACAGTGACAGTGGAGTTATTTATCATTTTTTCTTGTCTTGCACCATCTTCAACAACACTCATTATTAGGTCACTTGCAGTGTCACAGTGTCCAGTCTTTCTTTTTCTTTTCGTTTTTTGAGACTCATTGTGGTTTGTATTTTCCATTTAATGAGCACTACAGCAGAAATGCGTTGCAACAGTTAAAGTGAAATGATCATGGCCATTTTTAGACTTTATCTCTCTGTCTTTTTGATTGCATTATTATGCTCTATGCTTAACACAAACCACACTGAAACATTGGCTGCAGCTGAAAATCTGTGATCAATGTGTAGTGTGTGGTGGACGACACTGCTGTTAATGAGTGTTGCACTGCTATGTTTACGACACTGTCCTGGAAGAACTATATTAGATCTAAAAACGATCCTGAGTTCACGATCACTAGATGTTTGTCTACTAACCAAAATCAGACCACTCTCTGTCTCCTGCTTTCTTCCCATCAGCAACCTCTTTTGTGTTAAAAGTGTTTGCACAAACACTTTTTAGTAGACAAACGAGTGAGGCGGCATGAGCTGCTCCGAGTGCTCGTACCTCAAATCTTTACTCGTATCTTAAAGCAAAAAATTAGCCTTGCTCATATCTCAAACTACTCATATGTCAGGACACTCGTATCTCAAAGCATTAGTCTACTAGTGAAACAATAAACTTCTCTCCATAAAAACATTGAAAATAGAAGTAAAGCAATTAACGCACATTGGTTCCCAAACGCACTCAGAGTAAAATTACATTTGTGTAATTTTAAATCAAATTAAACGCATGACGCATAAAGTTCACGATCACAGCGAGATTTGCTGCTTCAAAGATCACTAGATGTTTGTCTCCTGCTCTCTTCCCATCAGCAACCTCTTTTGTGTTAAAAGTGTTCACGCAAACACTTTTATTTTAGTCGACAAACACGTGAAGTAAACGAGTGAGGCGGCATGAGCTGCTCCGAGTGCTCGTATCTCAAATCTTTACTCGTATCTTAAAGCAAAAAATTAGCTCAAAGGCTTGCTCGTATCTGAAACTACTCGTATGTCAGGACACTCGTATCTCAAGGCATTACTGTACTAGTGAAACAGTAAACTGTCCATAAAAACGTCTGTCTCCTGCTCTCTTCCCATCAGCAACCTGTTTTGGAGCATTTTCTAAACCGAGCCGCAGAAGGCTTCCAGAACCTCTTCACTGCAGTGGAAGATCATTTTGAGTTGTGTCTCGCCAAGTGTCGCACATCCTCACAAGTGAGCGTTTATTGAGAGGTTTATTGCTGCTTCAGCTTGTTTGTGACATTCCAGACCAGAATACATGAAAGTATTGTCTCGTTTCAGAGCGTCCAACACGAAAACACCTACAGGAACCCGCAGGCGAAGTTCTGCTACGGCGAGAGTCCGCCCGAACTCCTCCCAATATGACGGTTTTGAATAATGAAGGAGATTTCTTGCAGGTCTTCTCAGGGGCCAAAATGAACAATATTGTGAATGCACAATCATAAAGACTTAAAGAGACTTTACACTGCATATGTGCATCGTGTCTATTTTTACCTCATCAGTGACTAACATCTCATCGAAGAGTCCTCCCTTTTTTCTGCGTGTCATGCTAAGATTAGGCCACATTTGGGTAACCTGGCTAATTTTATCTTTGGGTGGGATTCCAGAAAGTGTCATTGTGTTGATGCATAATGGAAACATGGAAAGCACCTAGGATGATTTGAGCGGCCCTCACACCCAGAGTCTGAGATGTATGTGTACGCCCTGCATGTGAATTTGTATATGTTAACTTAATAAAGTACATGTGATTTTCTGTAGCTTTACAATTGAGGATGTTTCTGTTTTTCCTGATTTATCTAATTTAACAACATTTTGGGTTCAAGGTCATTTTGGCATGAATGGGTTATGACGTAAATACACACTGACTTGTTGTAGGTCATGAATCGGTGTATCATGTCGATGGTAAAGACGCCGGCTGACTCACGACACATTGAGACACCGATGATGCCGTTTCCGCCGATGTGACCACGTCCTCATTGTTCAACGTCACTGCTGCTGGTTATGAATTCACATTATTTACATATATGAAGTACTTTATGATAAATACTTTGCTTGTTATACATGCTACATTTCAGCCGTAAGTTAAATATAAATGTCAGCTAGATTATGTTCATTGCCAGTGTTGGGGAAACGCATTACTAATAACTTGAGTTATGTAATTAGATTAATTTTTTCAAGTAACTAGTAAAGTAATGCATTCGTTTTAAATTTACAACAAAATATCTGAGTTGCTTTTCCTTTTTTTGAGTGTGTGTGTGTGAGTAAATGTGTATATGTATGTGTGAGAGTGAGTGTGTGTGTGTGAGCGAATGTGTGTGAGTGAGTGTGTGTGAGAGAAAATGTGAGGGTGTGTGAGTTAGTGAGTAAATGTGTGCATGTGTGTGAGGGTGTGTGTGCGAGAGAGTGTGTGAGTGAGTAAATGTGTGTGTGTGAGTGAGTAAATGTATGCATGTGAGTGAGGGTGTGTGTGTGTGTGTGTGAGTGAGTGAGTAAATGTGTGCATGTGAGTGAGTGTGTGTGAGTGAGTAAATGTATGCATGTGAGTGAGGGTGTGTGTGTGTGTGTGTGTGAGTGAGTGAGTAAATGTGTGCATGTGAGTGAGGGTGTGTGTGTGAGTGAGTGAGTGTGAGTGAGCGAGTAAATCTGTGCGTGTGTGTGTGCGTGTGTGTGTGTGTGTGTGTTGGCGAGTGAGTGAGTGAGTGAGTGAGAGTGTCAGAGTGTGTGCGTGTGTGTGTGTGTGAGGGTGTGTGTGTGTGTGAGTGAGTGTGAGTGAGCGAGTAAATCTGTGCATGTGAGTGAGTGTGCGTGTGTGCGTGTGTGTGTGTGTGTGTTGGCGAGTGAGTGAGTGAGTGAGAGTGTCAGAGTGTGTGTGTGTGTGTGTGTGTGTGAGAACATGATTATTGTAGTTCTAGACTAAATGAGAGCATTTGTTAATCTCACTCGCACAAATACAGATTCAGTATTCGTCAAAATGAATAAAATCATCAAAATGCAAAATCAGAATATTACAAAAACCTCCATTAATTAAATGTTAAATAAAACAAATATTTGTATGCCTTTAATCTCACTTTATTGACCGATGCTCTCGCTGGCGACCTTCGATGATTCAATTAATCCATAAGCAAAAAAACTACTTTAGAGTTCAGTTTTTATTGCAGAAGTGTTGAACAGTTCGTTTGAGCTCGACTGAACACGCGTGAATCTGCATTTCCTCCAGCCGTTATTCAAACACTGGTGTGAAAGTGCTTTACATTTGCCCAAAAATATAACTGTTTTGTTATTAAAAAAACAATCAAACAAACCCAGCCCAGAAAAGAGAAAAAGTAACACAAAAGCAGCAACTCATTACTCTCTTAAAACATAATGCAATTAGTTACTTTTTAAGAGAGTAACATGATATTGTAATGCATTACTTTTCAAAGTAACTTTCCCAGCACTGTATATTACCCGTCTAGCAATGTATGCTATGCTGTAAGTAAAATTAAATGGTTTTTATTTTAACATATGTGTTATTAGGGAACATCATTACGCCTGGTTTTCACGGTGCAATATGGGACTTTTTACAGAGCGAAGGTTTTGTCGCACTAGTTGGATCGAGTCCTTGCTCAAATTTAGTCTTAACGTCGTTAAATTTGACAAGCCTTAATCTGGGAGTTTTTACAGCAATATTTACTCATTATGAAAGGGAAAGTATAAATTCACTACACAATCAATACAGTCCGTTGCTCACGTATCATTGTCAAGTCTCAGTCCTAATTTAAAAGATGGGGAGGAGGATCTTTGCTGTGAGCACAAAAATAAATATAATTTGGCTTGCATTACAGCAAAGAAGGGTTTCTGGGTTGCTGCCAATTTTCCTTTATGCTAAACTTCTTTTAGATTAGATTTCTTTAAGAACAAGAATAAGCACTGTTTAAGTTTCTTTAACTTTTCTTTTTTAAGCTACGCTGCTCAAAACTGTGGCAACAGTCAATGGAAACCAAAATCATCAACACACTGACGACAGGATTCAAAACCATACGAAAAACTGTATATAAAGAAACTACATACCGGCAGATCCAACTTGCCTGAAGTTCATCACACCAGCTCATAGTGTATGAGAGCCTGTATGCTCTCAGAACAACATCTGTTCTCTGTCCTCCTGATGAAATGAGGAGTGTGTCCTGAAAGATCTCCTCCCAGACCTGGATCAGAGAATCAGAGAACTGCCTTCGCCATCTAAAACTGCTTACGTGCTCTGGCCACATGAGGACACACGGGCATTATCCTGCACCAGGAGGAACCCAGGACCACTGGACCAGCATAACGTCTAACAATAGCACTGAGGATTTCATCCTGGTACCTGACAACAATAGGAGAACCATTGGCTAGCACATGCATGTCTGTGCAACCCTTCAAGGATATTCCTCCCCTAATCATTACTGACCCAAACCAGTCATGCTGGATGATGTTGCACGCAGAATAACGTTCTCCACAGCATCTCCAGACTCGGTCACATGTGTTCAGTGTGAACCTGCTCTCATCTGTGAGGGAATGGGTCGCCAATGGCGGATTTGCCAACTCTGATGTTATCTGTTAAATGCCAATCAATCTGCACGGTGCTGATCTGTGAGCACAGGTCCCACTGGAGGACGTCAGGCCCTCATGGAGCCCGTTTCTGACAGATTGGTCAGAAACATGCACCCCACTATCCTACTGAAGGTCATTTTGATGGGCTCTGGCAGCTCCTCCAGTTCCTGCTGCTGGTTGTTGTTCTTCTCCATCCCTGTCCAGCTCTCCTCGTGTAACAGCATGTCTCCCGGGATCTCCTCCATGCTCTTGAAACTGTGCTGGGAAACCTCCGTGTGACGGCATGATGGATGTTCCTGGAGGAGCAGGGCTGCCTGTGGAACCGGATTGGGTTGCAGGTTCTGCCTCATGATACAGACAGTAACAAGGATGTTAACAAAACCCAACACTAAGGTTTGTCTTGCTGTTTCTCTCCAGTTTCACCTGTTTTTCACTTTCATTTGCAGCAAAGCAGGTGAATCTGATTCACAATCCCTTCTGCTTCCCACCTGGACAGATTGATATCCCTGAAGTTTAATTGACTGTTGTGACGATCAAGTGTTTTTTGAGCAGTGTTTTCTGTAAATGTGCAACTAGAAGAATATCATAATGTTGTAAATAGTCTAATAATTTGTGCTACAAACCCTTGTGTTTTTATTATTAAGAACTGATTCAATGTGTTTCTTGAATGCAATGCAAGTTGCTTTGGATAAAAGCATCTGCCAAATGCATAAATGAAAATTATGATAATAAATTAAAATAATATTATAACACATAAGATGCACTTATAAAGCGTTTGAGACTGGAATATTTACTTTCAAATACTGGGCGCTAAACAGTTTTTGAAAATTGCCAACGGCCAGAATAAGGAAGTCATTTGGGGATACATGCCTACTATTAAACAATTAATCATCCTGATTATTCCAAAAGAAAAAAAAACATAAATGAGAAAATTAACAAGCTCAAGTTTCATGGCCGCGTATGACAGCTTGATTAATGACGGTCACTTGAGACTATAGTATTATTTTCGCACGGCAGAATTCGCAAAATGATTGAGTCGACCACCTGCTTCCAGCTCGTGCAATTAGCATTCTGAGGATTTAACACACGACCATGAGAATTCGTTGCAAAAAGTTTATTATTGTGTTGTTTTGACAACATTAATATAAATATTTTCATGTTAAATACTCAAAACATCTGTAAAACGTACAAAAATATAAAATAAACACCAATTTATTGTACAGAATTATGATTCAAAACAATATGGACGGAATAACAATGATATAAATATTTTTATATTAAATAGTAACATTTTTAATTTCAAAATACAAAATATTAAAATGTGCAAAAAAACATTTGAAATAGCAATTTGTTGCATCGGATCATAGTGCAAAACAATATAGATGAAGTAACAATAGTAGAAATACTACGTGTAATATTCTTTTCTCAAAATACAAAACTATTAATAAATACGGTTGGAAACGTCACCATGAGAACATATTGCAAATGAACGACAAAAACTAAAAACAATGAAATGAATAAGTTGACAAATAATAGTAAAAAAAAGTTGATTAGCCTTGAATCAAATGTTTTCTTTGCTTTAAATGATGATTTACGACGTTCACCAACTCCTCCAGGAACTCCAGAGAACCGGTAAGAACTCCGTGGCTCCAGCCCAGTTTCCCGTAGCCGTTTGTATGTGGGAATTTCACCTCCGGCATCTTTTCGCATTCACCTAACGCACAGTTAACGCTGTGAATGGTGTGTTTCATATAGGATAAAGTGTCGTTGATTGTATGAAATATGGTCCTATTGCGAATGTTTAAGTGAGTGTGATGGTCATATATCAGATTAATTTCCCCTCGCATGTAGAAAAGTCCGCATTGAGCTCTGTGGATTCTCTCTTTAGGAGTCACGTTCTTCAACTCGAGCTCCACAATTGGATATTGCCATGGTTTCACCTTTTTGTGTAAAAGGTTCTGAAAAGAAAGAGATAGTCTTAAAAACGATTCTTTATAAACTCTGCTATGTCCTGTTAAATCATCTTATTAAATGAAGTGAAATAATTACAAACTCCTGAAAGAAATATCTCCAAATGTTTCTGACAGCTACACAAATAGGCGTTCACCATCATCATCATAATTTAGATGGAATGTAAATGCAAAGTGTTCTAAAAAAAATGTATCTTTGCATCACTAATCACATAAAAATGTCTTCTTTTTTTCTTACAGAGTCTCTAAATCGATACGGTTGTAATTCAACAGTCATAATATAACATAACATAATAATTGTTGTATATTATTAAAAAAAAAAAACATAACCATTTCTCCTCAGAAATTGCTGGTGTTTTGCAATAATAATTAGAAAATAAAAAGTAACATGACACTTTGAAGTAGAAATTCTGACACATTCCTGTAATCTTTATTTAATCAACAAAGATGAGAAATCTGTTATATATACATTATATATATATCTGTTATATATACATTATATATATATATAATGTATATATAACAGATATATATATAATGTATATATAACAGATTTCTCATCTTTGTTGATTAAATAAAGATTACAGGAATGTGTCAGAATTTCTACTTCAAAGTGTCATGTTACTTTTTATTTTCTAATTATTATTGCAAAACACCAGCAATTTCTGAGGAGAAATGGTTTCCAAGTAAATCACACATTTGTTTTCAGTGTAGATGAATAACTTTATAAATCCACTTAAAAATTGAGCATCATTTGGTCGGATTTCATTAACGACATGTAGAGATTGTTACGAGTGGCATAAACGAAGCAAACTTTTCATCTCAGCAATACATAAAAAGATACTTACAAAAGCGTCCAATACATCTCCCATGTATGTCTTGGTCAAAATGATTTGCTTAATGAGGTTTTTATGAAACATTGTTTCATTCTTCGGTTGGCAAGGCATTCCCTGGACGGTCGTTAAAAAACACCAAATCAGAAGTGCTAAAATAAAAAAAGAAGTACATTAGTGTCAGGCAAAGCTCAGAAAGTTAAACTGGATCTCATAAAAACACATTACAGATGATTTCACTGACCTGTTTTTGTCTCCATGATGAAAACTCACAGTTTTGGCTTTTCACTCAGTGCAAGAGAAACTCTTCAGAGTCTGAAACGCTTTCAATGTCAAATCTGTCACCTTCCATCCTTTATATGCTTGTGACTGCTTAGTCACTGAAAGGAAATGTCTAAGGATGTTATCACACACACTTTCATTTAACCCAATTATCTTCTTGATAATTCTCCCTGCGTTTGAATGAATATGCGATACACACTTAACCTGCTGTACGTCAAGGGTTTGGGATGCCGGTCCTCATAATCACTGTTTATGACAACACGTCTCATGCAATAGTCGGATCATGTGATGTGTGTGATTAAATACTGTGAAATCCGTGACTTTACTTTTACACGAGAGAGAGTGTAATACCTTGCATACTTTGCCTCAAATGTCAGTGTGACTTTCTCGTTTCATGCATTTGGCAGATGCTTTTATCCAAAGCGACTTGCATTGCATTCAAGAAACACATTGAGAAAGAAAACATTAAACGTAGTGAAACTGAATCATATTAAAAAAGAACACTGGTTTCCACTTATAGCTAACATTTTCATATAAATGTAAATAAACTAAAAATGTCTAAATTGATACGTGGAAATCATCTATGCATACAGTGTTAAAATGTCTAAAATGTTTCATGAATGGTGAATAAATGTTTTTGGGCTAAACTTTTGAGAAGATTATTAAACTTTGAAGGAACGTTCTATTAACAACCCATTTCTGGGTTAATTGGCAACCCAGCGCTGGGTAAATACTGGACGGCATACATGATGGGATATTTTAACCCAGTTTTTAATATGGGTTTTATTTATTTATATATTTATATATATATATATATATATATATATAGAGAGAGAGAGAGAGAGAGAGAGAGTTTTTTTCAGTCAATCTGATTGATATGGTTTTTCATTTGAAATAATATAAGACATGAGTAGTTCATTTAGACATTTTTTTATTCAATAGCAAGTTAGTCTTTCACAATCATAAAATACTCAAAAAGTAAATGTTTTAGGATGCGACGGGAGAAGCAAAAGCAGCCAATGGGAATCTTTGGAAGAAAAACTGGTAGGCTGTTCCAGTTGAAAAGCAACGCAGATCGAATTAACTCAAGCAATTCTCCAAAACGTAAATGAATTGTAATGAGAATGACAATGAGTATCGTACCGTAATTCGCTTTGGATAGAAGTGATACACGACTATGAATTAATAAATTGCAAATTAACGCTCGATTGCAAAATTGCAGAACAAGAAAGAGATAAAGCAATTAATTCCACAAGTGCAGCCCATTTGACTCATGTCAGATTCCTCATTCTATTCTGGATCAGGGCCTACGCTTTACGATTTTACGAGGGAAAACCAAAAACGTGGAGGAAATGCAAACGCAGGCATTAATTCTTTTTGACCACTTCCCTTTTCTGCGTTCCATTATAAGAACATGGAAAGTAATCGAGGTAACGTTACACACAGATCCTCAGTTTGATATCGATTTATCTGATCAATAATTGGCATGGGATCAAAGGACGTAAAGTTCAGATGAAACGGTTTTCCTGTTGCTATCAGTCAACTCAATTACACTTCTGACAAACGTCTGTTTCTCTCAATAACTCTAACAGGCCACAGTTTGAACATCTTGGATGTCATCGCATCAGTTAATGGAACATCAAAGCAAGGGGCTTTTGAAAATTATACCAGCTCTTTCTCAGGAACTAACTTCACCTTTATGAGACATTTTTGCCATGACTTCGGAAAAACCCATACCCACTAAAGAAAATGATTTCATGTAGGCCTGTGTATGTAAATATGCATGTATGTATGCATGTACCGGTATGTATGCACGCATGTATGTATAAGTGCATGTATGTACACATGCATGTATGCACGTATGTATGTATGTATGTGTGCATGTATGCATGTGTGCACATATGTATGCATGTATGTACGTATGCATGTATGTGTGCATGTACGTATGCACGCATGTATGCACGCATGTACGTATGCACGCGTGTACGTATGTATGCACGTATGTATGTATGTACAGGGGTCATTGTCCTTTTTTCACATGCAGCTGCATGAAGGAAACATTTAGAGATAACCTGTTCCTTTCTGCATTAGAACACTTGCGTATGTCCTCCATAACCGTACGCTTTTCACAAGCAAATATCTGAATCTTTGGTCTGTGATGATCATAGATGATGATGATAACAACTCAGTGGCATCATCACGGCACTGCAAAAAAACGTTTGATTGCCACATCCCTTGGATGAAAGTGAGATTATAATCAGAAAAGTGTGACCACAATGATTTTCTCATGTTGATTGAGATACTTGTCATTTCCTGCCCACAATCGCATCATGCTCAGCCTGTCTGTCAAAGTAAAAGAACTTTTCCATGCAACTCTGGAAATTGATATGCATAAGTTGTGATGACATTTCACAGATAGTGTAAGTGATTAGTTAGTGATGGGTATTTTCAATGACCAGTGTAAAAATGGTGCCTACATTCACCTTAATCTTTAACCAGATAGATATCCTTTAAATAATTTGCTTGTTCGCTTTTGAATGGATATATGGATTATATACACACACACACACACACATTACTCTTGTGATGGTAAAGCTGAATGTTCAGCATAATTACTCCAGTCTTCAGTGACACTGAAGAAATTCATTCAGAAATCATTCTAATATGCTGATTTGCTGCTCAATATTTGTTTTATAGGACTCTTTGAAGAATAGAAAGTTCAAAAGAACAGCATTTATCTGAAATGGAAAGCTTTTGTAATATTATGCACCGTTCAAGAGTTTGAGGTCAATAAGAATTTTTTTTTATTTTTTGGAAAGAAATCAATACTTTTATTCAGCAAGGATGTATTGAAAGGTGACAGTAAAGCCATTTCTATTATTACAAAAGCTTTCCATTTCAGATGTTTTTCTTCTTCTGTCTTTGGATTTAAATCTGTATATTATTGTTTTATAGATGAAAAGCTAGTATGATCGTCTCTTCCATACACAATTTTATCATGCGTGTGAGGTCAGGGGAGATTAGTTATAAAATCAATATTGTCTGACTAAATTAATCACATTTGTAAAATATGTAATTAGCATGTTTCTTTTTTTTCTTTTTCTTTTTGTGGTACATGCAGTTGAAAACTGCAATACAATAATTTACTGTACATGTCCCACTTAGATTTTTGCTCTAAACACTATATTCCTCACAGCTAAAGACATTTTTAATAAGTTACAATATAATTATCAGGACATGTAATAATTAGTCAGTATTATGATCCATTTTGCTGAATGTACATTTACTTTTGCCACAGATATTTTCTCAAATGTTAAATATTCTGTTTTCTCTCCCCATCACTGAGCTGAAAGAGAAAAACGGAAACCAAAGAACAAGAAAATATTTATATTAAACAACAAAGGAAATATTTGGTATAAAGCAAGTAAAATCATCTTTAATCAACCTTCGTTTGGTTTCTGCTGAAAATGACATTACATGAGAGCTATGATGTAATGAAGTCTTAATTCTCACGCATAGGTAACAAAAACTTGATTTGGTTGATTTTTGGGCTGTTTTTATTGCATTACTGTAACAGTTAGCCATTAGCTTTCTGAGCTAAGATATAATTATCCAACGTCACACTGCAGGTGGAAATGTCTGTTGATTTCAATCACAATCTGACTCAATATAATAATATTGGCTATGGAATCTGAAATGATGGGAAAGGAATGATTTTAGTATATCATATTTTGCTGTTATCAGGGTGTAATCAGTTGTCTTCAAGCTTCACTCCCACGGCTTTTTTTACAGCTTTTCTTTTACAGGAAAACAGACCAAAAATATGTATGACTTATGCACTACATAACTGTTTTTCCATGAATAGTGTCTGGGATGAGAATGTCCCTTCCACTAATGAAACCTGCAATGACTAAATTCATTTTATAATGACTTATATACATATACACACACACACACATGCATATTCAGTGGTGTGAAAAAGTGTTTGCCCCCTTCCTAATTTCTTCTTTTTTTGCATATTTATGACACTTTTTCAGATCATCAAACAAATTTAAATATTAGTCAAAGATAACAAGTAAATACAAAATGCATTTTTTAAATGAAAGTTGTTATTATTAAGGGAAATAAAATCTAAACCTATATGACCCTGTGTGAAAAAGAGTTCCAAGCCGAAAAACATTCGCTGAGAATAAAAAGAACATTAAGGCTTACCTCATTTTTGCCAGATGATCTTGATGATCCTCAAGACTTTTTGGAAAAATACTCTGTGGACTGACGAGATAAAAGTCTCATTACATCTGGTGTCAAAGTAACACTGCATTTCAGAAGAAGAACATCACACCGACAGTAAAATATGGTGGTGGTAGTGTAATGGTCTGGGGCTGTTTTGCAGTTTTGCTGCTTCAGAACCTGAAAGATTGCTGTGATAAATGAAGCCATGGATTCTGCTGCCTAACAAACATCCTGAAGGAGATCCGGCCATCTGTTCATGACTCAAGCTGAAGTGAACTTGGGTTCTGCTGCAGGACAATGATCCAAAACACACCAGCAAATCCACCTCTGAATGGCTGAAGAAAAACAGAATGAAGACTTTGGAGTGGCTAGTAAATGTCCCGACCTGAATCCTGTTGAGATGCTGCGGCATGACCTTAAAAATGCAGTTCATGCTCAAAAACCCTCCAATGTGGCTGAATTACAACATTTCTAAAAAGATGAGCTTTATTTCAAAATAAAGCTTTAAAAAGCTTTACTTTAAAAATTACAGCGCATGTTTATTAAAATTATCACATATTATTAGTTAGTTATTTCCAAGTTGTGTTACCATATGCACGACCCTTTAAACACAATTTCAATAAATGCAAAAAAAAGTTTTTTTTATAAGTATTTATTGATCAAGCAGCACAGTTACAAACGCATTTTGCAATTCCTTTGACACGGTATAAAAATGTACCAAAAATGGCATTAGATAAATGAACCTAGTCTATAAAAATCAAGAATGAATAACAAATGCTCAGAACAGTTACTGACCTTTATAAACTAAAGATTCTACACACCAGTAACCTTGATCTTTGCCGATATTGTAGAAATCAGATCAAATAAACATATGAAAATACCTCCTTAAATGGCTTCGAAGTAACAAATATTTTACTTAATATACATTTTCCTTTAAACCATAATCTCAAAAAGCACTTTGACAATTATTCTTATGCTGCTTTAGTGGCCTGAAAAACTCTTCACTACATAAAGACCAAAAGTTAACAAACAAAAATGAAAAAAAGTGTTAGAAAACGCAGAAAACTAACCCTAGTGATTAAACTACACTTCTATATACTGATGGTAGTTTTTCCATTTCAGCTGCTCTTCCAAAACATCAAGCTTATTTGTAACAAAGTTATATTCCTCTAAATAGAGCCATTCGCTCACCAGAATTCCTGTTTGTGATTGTGCTGACAAAATACACATGGATTAGTCATTTTTCAGAGCAAGCAGCTGAACTTCTCGTTTAGCTCTTTATAAAAAACAGCTGGGAAAAGTTTTCAATAAAGTTTTAAAAGCTGTTTTTGGGCCCCTCAATCAAAACAATTACTTCAATTTGACCACTATTTGTGTGCATACACACTCATACATATTTAAACATAAATATACATACATACATGCATATATATATATATGCATATTTATTTATTTATTTATATGCACGTCTGAGTGTGTATGTATACGCATATGTGTGTGTGTGTGTGTGTATATGACTGTGTGTACGCATATATGCACGTGTGTGTGTGTGCACGCGTGTACATGACTGTGTATGCATGTGTGTGTGTGTGTGTGTGCGCACGCACGTGTGTAGTTCACTAATAGTGTAGGCTATTCTGACATTAAACAAACAGCCAGTAGAACTGTAAGGCCACACATTGGCACTGATTTATAGCAAAAGGCAGAAATGTTACGGATCTCTCTGAACCTCATCACGCTTATCGGTTTGTGGGCAAATAAAAGAAATATCACATTTCTATCAAAATGTTTTTGCAAAAAATCTGATTTCTCAAGACAGGGTGAATCACACAAAAAAAGTGTTCAGGTCATATTTCACACACAGACACACACAGAGAATAATAAACATCCAATAATTAATCTATCACAAAATTATAACTTTGTAATAAAGTATATTAAACTCCCATTTTTCTAAATCCAAAGTCCAGACCATAAGTCACAAATAAATTGAGAAAGTGTGTGTAAATATGTATAAATTTGGTTGAGAATTCTTCTCATTTGATTCCCAATACTGTACAGTTTGAACTAAAAAGAAATTAAATGCAATTACTCCCATTTTCAAACACAATGTATAAATACTTTACTGTAATGTGAAAATAAGTTTTTATAATAATGCAATATACTATTATCTAGAATATTTCAGCATGCTAATAAGAACTGAGGAGAGGCATGCACTTAATTATTATAAAAATAAATGTCAGTGCAAATAACATTGATGGTTATAAATGTACAAAAAAAAAGCTATTGAATTTAGCATGAAATATGACCTGGACAAATTTGAGGCGTTTACTGCGATTCACCCCAAAATGTAAACAGTTGCCATTTAGTTAACAATGATTTTAAACAAAAGAATGCATTCTGCATTTGTGAAACATTTTAGAAAAGCTCAGAAAATATAATCGCCATCAGTAACTGCTTTTCTAAGTGCAATGTTTAAATGACACGCCAACAAAACTCAGTCGCTTGACCTCGAACAGCGTTATTTAAGAAACCCAACCTGATTCTGACAACACTGGAACAACTTTATGTGCAATATTCATAGTAATAACTACTTCTGCAGAACATAACGGCAGCAAAGAGGAGATTTCTGCTTACGGATTATCATTACCCCTTGCAATGAAGAAATAAACATCCAAAATCAATAGCATCCTCTAATTTTATAATCAATTAAGAAAAGTGCTTTAAATGCTGCTTCAAATGTTCTTTAATCAATACTTTGATTCTTAATAAAGGGATATAATCAGCACTGCTGTTTCTGCACAGGTAACGGTTTAGACCTCTGTTGTTGTTGTAACCTCAAGCTCTCAATCGCTGCGACTGAAGCACCCCTGGTTAGAAGAATACTGTGTGTTAGAGCCTCAAACAAGATCCATCATCCACCGTCAAGGTGTTTTTCTACCGTCTGCGAGCTGAAGACTCAACCGGACATGTCCTTCCTCTGAGCTTGAAGCATCTCGGTCACGCTCACAATATCTTCTTCTGGCACCTGAGACATAAAAAGATTTGGATGATTTATTCCAGAAAGCAGGTTATGTGACATACCTCAACTTTTGGTTAAAAAAAAAAATAGATAGATGGATAGTTTTAAAAATATATTCTTAATATATGCATTTAAAAAAAATACAAATACTTAATAAATATATGTATTTAAAAAAGTATAATATTTTTATATATATATATATATATATATATATATATATATATATATATATATATATATATATTATTTTTTTTATTTTTATTTTTTTTTACAGAAGGCTGCATTTATTTTATCTACAATACAATAAAAGTAATATTGTGAAATACCATTACATTTTATATTTGAATCCTTTTTTTAGGATTCTTTGATTATTAGAAAATTCTAAAAGAACAGATTTTAACAAGAAACAGAAAGCTTAAAAATGATAATAATAGTGATAATAAGAATAATAGTAAATATAAAAATAAAACAATTTAATATAAATAGCTAAATAAATTAATATTATAATTCCTACTAAGCAAATTAGCAATAATATTAAACACAATAATAATTTGTTAAAATTATTGCAAATTTAATTCATAAGAATAATAATATTTAATTCATAATATAAGTAATGTAATTTATTTATATTAATATAAAGCAAATAAATAATTATATTTTACAATAATACCATTAAAAATTAAATAAAATGATTAGATAAATGAGGGTCACTAGGCAACACAAGTATGTATAACAACAGTTTCTCACACTTCTTGTACAATAAGGGCATGTGTGAATAATTCTGGTGGTGGGGATTTCACTGGCTTGCATTGATCAATTACATAATCATTAATGCATCTAATTATAGCGATTATGTGTATGGCACGTCCGTGCGTATACATGTTGGTCTGACTTCCTTAAAACTCTGATGACAGAATTGCATCTCTGATCCGAGTGAATCATGACGGATGCTTCTTTTCTTCTTTTGAGTGTGACAAAAAAAAAAAAAAAGTTATAAATAAATGAATTCATGAGATATCCTCCTACGCATTACTACGAAGCAGGGGTTCCCAAACTTTTGCCCTGAGATTAAGATAATACTTAAGTGTTTTATTTTAAAATTATACATATCCTGTATAACATAAGGCTGCGTGATTTGGCCCAAAAAATTGTCATATCATTTTGTCACATATTGTGATTTGAACTGCAATAAGAAAATGCCTCATATTCCTACTGCAAAGACATTTTTACTCTTGGATAACTATGTACAAAAAAAGAACACACACACTACAGCTTACAATACATATGTTTATGTCTTATTTTTCACTTTCAAATCCTTGAGCTTTCAAAAGGTCAACTGATTTAGCATTTCTTTAGGTGGAATACACTAATACCTTGAGATATGAGTATAATCCGTTCCAGGACGAGCTCATAACTCAAGTTGCTCGTATCTCAAATCATTTGTTCCATAAGAAATAACAGAAATAAATAAATAAATAAATACTTTCCAGTCCTCTAAAAACTCCCTTATTAGTGCTAATAACAATGAAAAATACATGTTTTTAATTGCTATAGAGACACACACAAAATGATAGTATATCATTATATAGTATATATATATATATATATATATATATATATATATATATGATATATTATGCTAATATAGAGTTCTTTCCTTCGAGACACATGACACAGTAGCAGCAAATGACGGTATGTGCAGAGGAGGAGGAGGAGGAGGAGGGAGGGATTACATAAATAACGCAAACACAACACGGAGACTCGCGGGAGATGCGTACGGAAGTCTATGGCGGAAAATCCATGCCAAAAAGAAACAAGCACAAAAGTGATGTTTGCGCGCGTAAATTATATACATGAGTGGATAACAGATCTACATTTCAAAAACTGGAGCCCGCGAGCTCTTTTTAATCACTCGCGTGTGCATGAAAACTCATCTTGGTGAACTTTCCCCTCACACACGCTTGATCTTTTATGCAAAAGTCTTTGATATTCACAGAAATTGTGATTGACCAATCAGAATCAAGTATTTCAGAGAGTCACGTAATAACCCTTTTCATATTCCCGGGATTCAATGAAGAGGAAGTCATCATGGTTGGGTAAACTTCTCTAGCAGGAAATGGGAGATGACAGAAGCAATTATTCTTGTATTTGTACTTGCTCTAGTAGCAACTAGCTAAAACTTTCCAAAAAAAGGGGAAAAACATCAACAGAGAGTCAGTTATCAAATTTGCCGTCACATGTGTGTTCATTGAATTTTAGTATAGCATTATGAACTTTACTACACTTGCAATGTTGATAATAGTATACGGTACATTTTAATCTAATGAGTCAGAATGAGCCCTGACCAATAGGAAAACAGACATGGATTCTGCTAAAATACTTATGGGTTTCCAGGAAAAGTGGAAATGAACAGGATGATTTAACATGACATAATGGAAAGAAACGGAGGCGGCGTTGCAGAAATCATCCAATCGGATCAGATTCTGAAATCCCTCTGTTTGCTGATCACTACGGCAACAGTTTGTCACAAATGATTCAATTAAACTAAATATAAATGCACGGGAATAGGCAAACTAGAGCTCCAGACTGAAATAAATGTTAGTAAATCACAAAATAAACCCAAACAGGGTGAACTGATAAAGCACTTATTCTGTAAAATATTGACCACTGCACACCCTGATCTCTGTTATCAAAACCCACATCGGCCGACTATTAGAGAGACCCAAAACATTATGTGTGACAAAGAAAAGACTTACCAGAGCATGATCAAAGCTGAAGGTGCTGATGTAATACGCTGATATATCGCTGTCTGCGAGTGGCTGAGAGATCTGAGCTACTATCCCACATTCATCTGCAAAAAGAGACGGAGAGAACGCTCAATATTTGCTTTCTGATTTAACCAATCAGCTAAATAAATGTCCCTATTGTCTGGACAGCATTCTTTAGAAATGTTGGTCATATTGATAGGAGCATCTTGCAGTTGATGGAGATTTGTGGGATGCACATCCAGGACACGAAGCTCCCGTTCCTCCACATCCCAAAGATGCTCTATTGGGTTGAGATCTGGTGACTGTGGGGACATTTTAGTGCAGTGAACTCATTGTCATGTTCAAGAAACCAATCTGAAATGATTCGAGCTTTGAGGGATGGACATGGTCAGAAACAATGCTCAGCCGTGGCATTTAAACGATGCCCAATTGGCACTAAGAGGCCTAAAGTGTGCCAAGAAAACATCCCCCACACCATTACACCACCACCACCAGCCTGCACAGTGGTAACAAGGCATGATGGATCCATGTTCTCATTCTGTTCACGCCAAATTCTGACTCCACCATCTGAATGTCTCAACAGAAATCGAGACTCATCAGACCAGCAACATTTTTCCAGTCTTCAACTGTTCAATTTTGGTGACTCGTGCAAATTGTGCCTCTTTTTTCCCATTTGTAGTGGAGATGAGTGGCACCCGGTGGGTCTTCTGCTGTTGTAGCCCATCTGCCTCAAGGTTGTGTGTGTTGTGGCTTCACAAAAGCTTTGCTGCAAACCTCGGTTGTAACAAGTGGTTATTTCAGTCAATGTTGCTCTTCTATCAGCTTGAATCAGTCGCCCATGACCTCTGACCTCTAGCATCAACAAGGCATTTTCTCCCACAGGACTGCCGCATACTGGATGCTTTTCCCTTTTGACACCATTCTTTGTAAACCCTAGAAATGGTTGTGTGTGAAAATCCCAGTAACTGAGCAGATTGTGAAATTGAGATTGTGACCAGGAACAACCCCTAAATGCATTGAAGCAGCTGCCATGTGATTGGTTGATTAGATAATTGCATTAATGAGAAATTGAACAGGTGTTCCTAATAATCCTTTAGGTTAGTGTGTATGTGTGTGTGTGTATATAAGAGCTAAAAGAAAGCTCACCAAAGCCGAGCGGCTGTCCTCCTATTCTCACCATTCTCCAGAGCTCACCAGAGGAGCTGGTGAAGAGAAGATCAGCTGGGAATCTGACACACACACACACACTCTTTTATTAAGACAGAAATGTAAACAAACAAGAACAGCTTTGATATCACCCGTTCATGATGCTGCGAGGGTCTTACTGTCTCTGTGCTTCTGTGTCCATCACCAAGGAGACGTATCCGTCAATCAGAGAGAAGGAGAAGAACTTGATGCATGAATCCATGTCCTGATCAACACCGGCGCCCTCTTTGGGACTGCAGGAGAAAAATGCATGAAACAAAGCACACGCAGATCATCCTGGGACCGTTTTCAGTCGGGAAAGTCTTTACTTTTCAGAAAAAACTAATCTTTCACAAGGACAGCAACTTTTCCTTGGTACAAATAACTGACATTATTAATCAAATCTTATTTAAATCAGGACTAATTTACAAATCGTGTCAAATCAACATCTCAGGAGAAGTTACGGGTTTCTAATCAAAACATGACTTTCTAATATGAAACAGGGCATTGATTTCATACAGGTCACCAGGACTAAACGCTTTTTAACAGGCATTTTGGGAGACACAACAAGTGAATAGGGAAAGAAATTATATATAAATATGACCCTATGATGTGTTGGATATTATAAAGAAAACGTTGGCAATTATTACTCCCATTATTTCACTTCTGTTGTCATTACATGTTGCTCCAAGAACATTATTATGCAAATTAGATAGTGTATAAATTGGGAAAATCCATGTTTAGCAATTTTCCCCATGTATTGCATAAATGGTATATCAATTAATTCTGTTATAACTTTCATACCATACAAAATTTTGTAACATAAAATCAGACATCGATCTCGGGAGAATAAAAAGTAAACATTACTTGATTTAGTACTTCTTACCTTAAATATGCCGGCAAATTTTGTTTTCTTCCCTCAAATAAATGACTTATTTTGGAATTCACGTATAACTGTTTTTGTAATACAACTTGAATACATTTTTAATGTTTTTGGCTCACTTTTCTAGGCCTTTGTATGTGCTTAAAGTTAAGAGTGAAGAGGAGCCTAACAACGTCCCTCTCATATGCAGATATTTATACGTTTTTAAATCAAATAACAAGGAAACAAGACAAAAGAACTAAGTGGGTAGATATCGCCAGAAGATTATAAAAAATGCATAAAATGTAAAAAGAAATAATGCAATGAGACCAGTTTTCTGGTGTGTTTATGTGACATTCGACACAAACCCCATTAGACGGCTTATAGTGCGCAAGGCATTTAAGCAGGCAGATGTGTGACACTGAAATGAGGGCATGACGCCTCTTGGTGGCAGTAAATCCCTGCTATCATTGATGCCAATCAGGTTGAAAGTAAATCTAGAACTCAAACCAGTGAAACGGCATCAGTGCAGGCGTTTCATACCTGTTCGAGTAAAACAGAACATCTATGAGGGTCGTGGCAATCGCTGGCAGAGTATCCGGATCCAAACTCATCACACAAAACTGATTGTTTGGAATCAGCACTGGATGAACCGTTGCATGCGGAACTGAACACACACACACACAAAATAACATTTTAAAATGTTAAACGCAATACAGCCACTTGGATTACTAACACTTGATTAAATGCACAAGCTACTATTGGATAAACATGTCATGCAAAACACTGGAAAGATGAACTGTGGAATACAAAGAAAAGGGTGAAGTCAAGTGTTCATAACATCAGGGCAAACGTTCAGCTGCAAAAAATAACTGTCCACGACTATTCAGCACAAATTTTTCACTGTGTGTCTTTTCACAGTTTTTTTTAACTGTCAGGGTAAGGACATTTTGAAAAAGAAAGAAGGAAATAAAGGAAGAAAAGAACAAAAAGAAAAAAAGAAAGAAGAAAAGAGAAAAGAATGAAAATACAAGTAGTAAAGAAGAAAAGGAAGATAGTAAATGTAACGGATCAAATATGCGATTCCACTTGCTACATTTATTTTTCATGCACGGTCCCTTTAATTGCGTGTCATCCGCCTAGATTTGGCGGCATAATTAATCTGTTCCGGTGGGGTCATTTAGAATTGCCATCCGAGAGTGTGAGTGAGCGGTGAGCGAGCGCTCCACGAGAAAAATATATTGTATTAATTATATAACAGTTATATCGACTATTATTGACATATGAGTGTTTATAATTATATTGTATGATTTATGTTGGTGCTACTGTTATATGTATGCTGATATCAAGTTTGTTTACCCCCCATTATAGAGACTGTGCACAGCTGACATACCAACTCTAACCACCGCTGTTCTGTGTTACTAACAGGTACGAGTCATGTGTTGCAAATGTTTTATAATTATTTATGTAAACGATTGTTCTTAATTTAGAATTGCGCCATCCGAGAGTGTGAGTGGCTGCGAGACTGTGCACAGCTGACATATCAACTCTAACCACCGCTGTTCTGTGTTACTAACAGAATAAAAAGAGATCTTGAGCGCGAATTGGTGTTCCTCCTGAGTCATTTCAATACAACACAGTTACATGAAGAAAAGAAAGAACTAAAGAATAAAAGTAGTAAAGAAGAAAATAAAAGTAGTAAAGAAAGGAGGAAGGACAGAACAAAAAGAAAGAAAAGTAGAAAAGAAGGAAGGAAAAGTAGTAAAGAAAGGAGTAAGGACAGAACAAAAAGAAAGAAAAGTAGAAAAGTAAAGAAAGAAGGAAGGACAGAACAAAAAGAAAGAAAAGTAAAGAAAGGAGGAAAAGTAGTAAAGAAGTAAAGAAAGGAGGAAGGACAGAACAAAACTAAAGAAAAGTAGAAAAGTAAAGAAAGGAGGAAGGACAGAACAAAAAGAAAAGTAGTAAAGCAGTAAAGAAAGGAGGAAGGACAGAACAAAAAGAAAAGTAGTAAAGCAGTAAAGAAAGGAGGAAGGACAGAACAAAAAGAAAGAAAAGTAGAAAAGTAAAGAAAGGAGGAAAAGTAGTAAAGAAAGGAGGAAGGACAGAACAAAAGGAAAGAAAAGTAGAAGTAAAGAAAGGAGGAAAAGTAGTAAAGAAAGGAGGAAAAGTAGTAAAGAAAGGAGGAAAAGTAGTAAAGAAAGGAGGAAGGACAGAACAAAAATAAAGAAAAGTAGAAAAGTAAAGAAAGGAGTAAGGACAGAACAAAAAGAAAGAAAAGTAGAAAAGTAAAGAAAGAAGGAAGGACAGAACAAAAAGAAAGAAAAGTAAAGAAAGGAGGAAAAGTAGTAAAGAAGTAAAGAAAGGAGGAAGGACAGAACAAAAATAAAGAAAAGTAGAAAAGTAAAGAAAGGAGGAAGGACAGAACAAAAAGAAAAGTAGTAAAGCAGTAAAGAAAGGAGGAAGGACAGAACAAAAAGAAAAGTAGTAAAGCAGTAAAGAAAGGAGGAAGGACAGAACAAAAAGAAAAGTAGTAAAGCAGTAAAGAAAGGAGGAAGGACAGAACAAAAAGAAAGAAAAGTAGAAAAGTAAAGAAAGGAGGAAAAGTAGTAAAGAAAGGAGGAAGGACAGAACAAAAATAAAGAAAAGTAGAAAAGTAAAGAAAGGAGGAAGGACAGAACAAAAGGAAAGAAAAGTAGAAGTAAAGAAAGGAGGAAAAGTAGTAAAGAAAGGAGGAAAAGTAGTAAAGAAAGGAGGAAAAGTAGTAAAGAAAGGAGGAAAAGTAGTAAAGAAAGGAGGAAGGACAGAACAAAAATAAAGAAAAGTAGAAAAGTAAAGAAAGGAGTAAGGACAGAACAAAAAGAAAGAAAAGTAGAAAAGTAAAGAAAGAAGGAAGGACAGAACAAAAAGAAAGAAAAGTAAAGAAAGGAGGAAGGACAGAACAAAAAGAAAGAAAAGTAAAGAAAGGAGGAAAAGTAGTAAAGAAGTAAAGAAAGGAGGAAGGACAGAACAAAAAGAAAGAAAAGTAGAAAAGTAAAGAAAGAAGGAAGGACAGAACAAAAAGAAAGAAAAGTAAAGAAAGGAGGAAAAGTAGTAAAGAAGTAAAGAAAGGAGGAAGGACAGAACAAAACTAAAGAAAAGTAGAAAAGTAAAGAAAGAAGGAAGGACAGAACAAAAAGAAAGAAAAGTAAAGAAAGGAGGAAAAGTAGTAAAGAAGTAAAGAAAGGAGGAAGGACAGAACAAAAATAAAGAAAAGTAGAAAAGTAAAGAAAGGAGGAAGGACAGAACAAAAAGAAAAGTAGTAAAGCAGTAAAGAAAGGAGGAAGGACAGAACAAAAAGAAAAGTAGTAAAGCAGTAAAGAAAGGAGGAAGGACAGAACAAAAAGAAAGAAAAGTAGAAAAGTAAAGAAAGGAGGAAAAGTAGTAAAGAAAGGAGGAAGGACAGAACAAAAATAAAGAAAAGTAGAAAAGTAAAGAAAGGAGGAAGGACAGAACAAAAGGAAAGAAAAGTAGAAAAGTAAAGAAAGGAGGAAAAGTAGTAAAGCAGTAAAGAAAGGAGGAAGGACAGAACAAAAAGAAAGAAAAGTAGAAAAGTAAAGAAAGGAGGAAGGACAGAACAAAAAGAAAGAAAAGTAGTAAAGAAGTAAAGAAAGGAGGAAGGAAATAAAGAAAATGAACTCTTCTTAAAAATATCAATTTCACATTATAAAAAAATTAAATAAAAAACATGCTAAATTTCATCCTTCAAAAGCTTGTGGTCAATATGATTTTTTCCCATTTAATTTCTTTGCGCGCGGATGAATATTGACCAAAACTGACAGCAAAGGCATTTCAGCTCCAATAGATTTCCATTTGAAATAAACTCTGTTCATTTGATCGTTCTACTGAAACGATGCATCGTCTCAACTGTTCCCACATCAGAGGAAGAGAAGTGAACGGCTTTCCTTTCTCCGCAGTCTCACCCTCTCTTCCGTTCCGCTGAAGGCCGTTGCAGGCGTCCCGACTGAGGACCGGCACGGACTCTCCCCCCTCTTCTCTAAACATATTAAACTCCTCCACTAGAGTCTCCACCACCACCGACAGGTCTTTCTCTCGCACCTGCAACACAAACACCCTTTCAGCAAGTCATCAAACACTGAACTGCACTCTATGAGTTTATTTCGAACTTGCTGTAACATTTATTTACTCTGTGTAACCAACAAAAAACGTTTATGTTTAGTTGTGACTAGTTTTGTAAATTTTGCACTTTGCGTTGTGGAAATATTAGTCAGTCAATATTGAGCCAAGCTTCAATTTTAATTATGAAAAAAAATTATCAAATCAGTTATTTTTTCTTTACAAACTAAATTGAATGCTAATTGGACAAACTGAGATCAGCAAGAAAAAAAAAGACTGATTCCATCCCATAAATCTCCAGACTGCAAAACATAATGCAGAAAGACCCACTTTTAATACACAACTACCAACGTATTAAATACAAAAGGGTCATAAAATTGTAAAACATTTACAAAGTGTGTTTGATGTCAGAGCCGGTTTCCTTAATACTTCAGTCATTAACGCTGTTCTGTGTCCAAATGTCCACCAGCTCCACGTCTATTTCCCAAAAGCAAATAAACAACACTTGCATGCATGCATGAATAAAATGACACTTGTGTTTCTGTCATGTCAGAATTACCCTGAGCTTCAAAATAAATAAAAGTGTCATTAAAAGTCGGAAAGGTTACGGAAGCTCAGACTTCTTGAGCTTTGTGACGTGTAAAGACAACTCAAATTGGCAGCAAATTCAACAGTTAGGCCCTGTATGTCAGGGTTCGGTCCCTTCGGTTATATTTTCTAGTGTTTTGGTGGCAGAGCTGACACTGCCCTATCGTTGTGTCTGTGTGTGCGTGAGGCTTCGAGTGTCTCGAGTTGCGCGCTCTCTTGTCTGAGAAGCATCTTGTGTGCGGGTTGTGATTGTCCGATCCTGAGACTTTGGTCTTGTTCAGCTTTGGTTTTGTGTCAGGACTCGGACATTCATGGCTCGTTCTCCTGCGCTCTAGGTTTTGAGCTTTGTTCGGCGCTTATTCTTGTCTGCTTGTTGTAGAGCACACGGTTCATGTTTAAATCGGCATGTGCTTTCATGCGTCTAGTGCGGTCTTGTTTTATGTGGACACGCGGCTTACACACGCGTTTGCATTGGCTGTGTGTTTGTGTCCTGTCATCGTGTAACCCCGCCTGTCTTGTTCCCTTGTTATAGTCTGATTTGCCCCAGTTGTTTTCCCTCATTAGCCCTTCCTCGTGTCACCATTTAATACCTTTGTGTTTGATGTCCTGTGCTGCGTTGTTGTCGTTCATATCTTGTTATGCTGCTCGTCAGTGACTGACAAGAAAACTTAACCGACAGGACAGGAAGTCTTATTTTTTCCCCCTCTCGGTTGTTTTTGTTGCCTTTTATTTTTATTAATAAAAAGCCCTTTTCCTGCAAAACTGAGTCCTCACTCTTCCCTTCACCCACACCCCTGACACTGTAGACACCTGGAATTAAAAAGCGTTTTGGTCAATCGGTTCACAAGTAGAAGAGGGAGACACATGCCCGTCTCTTTTGTCCACTTTCAACCATTTCAGTCCGGATTTCTTTGAGGGGAGGGTCTATGGGTATAGTCTTTACAATTTTTTTTTAATGTAATGGACAAAATAAGCTCATGCAATTAATACATGAACGCGACCAGAGATGATGGAAAAACGTAAGGAGAGCAGGAGGTTTCGTTTCTGCTCTGAAAGCCGTGAGACCATGTTGCGCATGTTCTCTCAACGTTCCTGATGACTAACATTGGGCTTGGCACGTTATCCCAAGCGGGATAATCCCGTCTGGCTCGTGCGCATCACATAATGTGTATGCACTTGGTCAGTAGGCGGAGAGTAGATGGTCTTTTGTGGCTTTTCGCACACATTTGACCACATGAGCGTTTACACCATGGAAGCAATGCGTTTTAGATCCGACTGACCAAAACGCATCTTAATACCAAGTGTAAACAAGATTGTTTTAATCCACCTTAACATCATCTATAAAGCCTTAAACACAGAATTTAGCTTAAAATAAACTACAGTAACACCTTGAGCTTGTACCTCAAGGTGCTCGTTTCAAATAATCTTTTTCCCATATAAATTAGGCTTTAATTAGGAGTTCTTACATTCGAGATAGACGATACAGTAGCAGCGCTACATATATGCTACTCTATCATCTGTGGCATGGTGGCAAATCCATGCCAAAATGAAAAGAGCACAAAACTAATGTTTGCTTGCGTAAATTACATCCGCGAGCGGAAAACGGATCTAAACGCGACAATTTTAATCCTCTGCATGCAATACACGTGCAAACATTCCCCACACGCGCTCGATCTTCTCTCAACTGCCATTTTTGCTCGCGCAAACACTTTTATTTTAGTGGACGAAGTGAATGAGTGAGGCGCGTGGGCTCCAAGTGCTTGTATCTCAAAGCTTTACTCGTATCTCAAAGCACAAATGCTTGAATGTTGTATGTCAGGACGCTCGTATCTCAAGGCATTACTGTAATCACATAAAACAAACAGCATTAAATAATAAGAATAGTCTCAGACACAATGATCCCAGCATCTGGCAAATCATAGATTATTTCTAAGAAAGCTGCTGACATGCTTAAATAAGATAAATCATTAGACACACTTGCTCACCAGAATAAAGTCGGTCTGATAGGTCGAGAGCATGAAGACGGACACATGCTGCTCAGCCAATGGAGCGATAACGGACTTGGCGATTTTGGTGACGCCCACGGCCTGTGAGCTGCTGGAGGCGTTGCCGTTGGAGACGACATTGAGCGGGAGCCAAGTAGAGCCCTCCACCTGCAAGTGTTCGGACGGCTGTAGCTCTGGAGGAAGAGGGTGATCAAGAAGACCATATCACATATACCAGATAAACAAAAAAAATCCTTTACAACAAACATATTTGACACGATATACCGTATTTGTAGAAAGAAAAGAAACACATTTTTAAATGGAAAACTTTGAGAAACTCTGCACCAAATGATCAAACTTAATGTTTCCTGTAGTTCAAACAGTAGAGAGTGGCGCTTGCAACCACAAGGTCATGGGTTCGATTCCCAGGGAAAGCAAGAACTGATTAAAATGTCAATGTGTCTTGAATGCAATGCTCATATTTTCTTCAGATAATGTAAAAATATAGTTGCATTAATCAATACAAAGAAACTAGTCTAAATGAAATTAGCATCACGGCTTAAACCACAAGCACAACAGGAAGTTCTCTCTCAAATGCTGATTCTGTTAACACTAACCAATCTGGAGTCTATAATTATTCACAGAATTACAGCAGGAAGTCACTTTGACAGTAAAAGAGATCAGAAATTAACAGACTCGTTCTATTACCTATTATACGTTTTGGACATGCACACCTCTAAAAAAATCTTGTTCTCATATCAGAAGCCCTGCAAACGCAGAAACTTTGCTTCCAAGTAGTCGTTTTATTTCCTTCCGTTAGATTATGAGAAGAGGAAAACGTTTTTGCTCTCGAGTCGGAGGGCTTTGACAGCAGGGAGGAAACAGCTGCTCGGATCAGAGGCAAAGCTCAACAATAACATCCAAGAAGTCGATGTCCTGTCGCACCGGCCGTCTGATCAATGCTGCGTCAATACAGACGACGCTTTCAGCGCTCAACAACTACAAGGATGCGTTTCTGCTGGGGCCAGTAGTCAGATTTGCATTTACACTGCTAATACTTCCACAAAACAAACAAACAACAAAATAAAATAATAAAAAAAAAAGGTTAAAATGTTTATACAGTAATACCTCGGTTTACGAGCAAAACCCTCGTCTCCTTCACGCCAGCAGCGACGCTACTCAAAGCTGAAGTGCATTACAGTAAATTGTCAAGTACTTTTAGTGTTTAATTGTCAATTATTAATTAGTATTTATATGAGATCTTAATGTTTATCATTTTAACTGTAATTAATAGGGTAAAACCAAAAAATTATATTTAAAATGGGCATTTATGGTCGTGTGGAACGAATCAAGTGATTTTTAGTGCGTTCTTATGGGGAAAATTGTTTTGGTGTACGAGCATTTTGAGTTACGAGCTCTTGGAACAAATTAAACTCGTAAACTGAGGTATTACTGTATTGTGAAAGAAATTACCGTAATACTTTTAATGTGTCCTTGATGAATAAATTGATCAAAAGGGACAGCAAAGATATTTAGATTTATAGTTACAAAAGATTTCATAAAAATATTAAGCAGCACAAGCATTTACAACTGAGCACCAAATCAGCATATTAGCATGATTTGAAATATTGTGTGAAATTAAGGACCTTAAGAAATGCCACCACAGGAATAAATTTCCTTTAAAATATATTGAACAGAAAAAGAAAAAAAGTATAATATTCAATTACAACTAAATCACATAATTTTGTGTATTGACTGTATTGCTGTTTTTTTTACATTTTATATATAAAACATATACATAATGTCTGTATGTATGTATGTATGTATGTATGTATGTATGTATGTATATATATATATATATTATATATATATAGATAGATGTATAGATGTGTGTATGTAAAAAATATTTCACATACATATTATCTGAAATTCCTGATTATGAATCCCCAGGATCAAATATTGATGACATATAATGACAAACACAGAATTAACAAGAAATTGTATAATTCTTAGGCTATTCCATGGCATTGTGTGTCATCAACTGAACATACAAGTCTTAGGAAAACTGTGTGTGTGTGTGTGTGTGTGCGCGCGCTTTACCTTTAAATCCCTCCTCATCGAGGACAACGGTGTAATTTTCCGGAGTTTCTGTGAGGCTGAAAAATTTGCATCTGTGAGAGAAAGAGATAAGGCACAGGAGAGAGTGAAAAACAAATGGAGAGAGGGAAAAAAAAAAACGAACAGATAAATCAGACATTGCATAAATGGACAAAAACAATGGCAGACTGTTGTAAAGACTTCCAGCAGGGAGAGAAACCACAGAAACACTGAAAGCGTTTTTTTTGCCAACATCTGACACCCATTCATACGCTCCTGCACGTCGGCTGATGCTGGTCTGCTGTGGCTGAGAAATGTGCATGTTAAGAAGAGAAAGCAGGATTGAGAGCGTGTTTGTGTGAACGGCTTTCTTCACGATGGGGTTTGAGCCAAATATTTCAGTGTCCGCTCCAAAAACCCAGAACAACATCCACTTCATTCAGTCAGAGCTTTTGTCTAAGAGCCACAGAGACGAGAAGCTGCAGCAAACGGGAATCATGGGAAAAGAACAGCTGAAGTGCAATCAAGACCGTTCCTTAATTTCAACCCAAACCAAAGAAGCAATCTTGCAATATTGATTGGTTATGTGCAACAGCCATGCACTTTAATAACATCAATCATAAGATAAACGATACCTTTCAGAAGTTTGTGGTCTTTAAGACTTTTAACAAGTCAAATGCTCACCGTTATTGTCATAATTTACTAATTATATTCTAAACCTGTATGAATTTCTTATTCTAGAAAAACAAGGAGAAATAGTTTTCCCCCATGCAATGACAATGAATGATGACTGAAAGTGCAAGCAAACATCAGTTTTGTGTAGCACTTTTTGGCAATAGAAACTGAAGCTTTGCAGAAAGCTTTTTAGAAAGTGCCGCTTGCAACATCAAGGTCATGGGTTCGATTCCCAGGGAAAGCAAGAACTGATTAGAATGTCAGTGTGTTTCTTGAATGCAATTCAAGTCGCTTTGGATAAAAGTGTCTGATAAATGTGGAAATGTAAAAAACTCAACCTGGTAGAGCATTGGTGTTTCCGACGCCACGGTCATGGGTTTAATCCCAGGGAAAGCAAGAACTGAGTCAATGTGTTTCTTGAGTGAAATGTATGTCGCTTTGGATAAAAGCACATAAATTTAAATGACTTTGAACGCTAACGGTGCACAGTAATGTTTACCGGTCACCTCAACTATTGAAACACTATCAGAGCACCAGCCCTTATTTGAGCGCAGACCCGCTATACTGTACAGACGCCGAGCCACGGGCCGAGTGCAGCTGATTCCTGTGCCGTCTGCAACTCAGCGGAATACAATCCGGACCCGATGACTGGCACATCAATCCAAGGGCCAAACAGAAGGGAAATAATAAACCCCCACCCTCAGGGAAACAGCTCGTCTCACACTTCCTAACAACATCTAGAGCTCCCAGGACTCAACTTCCTGTACGCGCTCCGCAGCCTTCTGGAAAACAGAGAAATATAGGAGTGGTGTTAAACCAACATCCTCCACAACAGTGAGAAAAGAGAGAGAACTGCGTCCAAGTCTTCCTAAGTCATTATTTATTGATAAATCTTTATTTTTTACCCTAGCTCTCCTTGGCACTTTCATGAGAAAAGTAAGGATGGGTATCACTCACTAATAATTATGCTAATTACTTGAATGCATGTAAATGTACAGAGCTGCATATTTTGGAAGAAAAAAAGGTTAAGGGCCACCGTTTGTACGGCTGCATAATTTGGACAATTTAATGATTATAATATTAAGAACAAGCATGGCTATATCATAAGGTAACACTTTAAGGTAACGTAGATACATGTACTTACTATAGTAATAAGAGTAAATAATGCATAATTACAAGTAGCAACCCTAAACCAAACGTAACTCTATAGTAAGTACATGTAGTTAATGTTACTCAGTACTTATTTGAGTATGTAACTATGCCACCTTAAAATAGTGTAACCTACAGCAATAACTATTACTTCTACATGAAAATATATATGTAGTAATACCTTGAGATACGAGCATTCTGAGATACGAGCAAACCCTCAAGCTAATTTTTGCTTTGAGATACGAGTAAATATTTGAGATACGAGCAGCTTACAGACGCCGACGCTAGAGGTGTTCAGCACTCGCAGCAGCTCAAGCCGCCTCACTCGTTCACTTCACGTGTTCGTCGACTTCTGTAAGCATCTCCCGTGAGTCTTCCTGTGGTGTGTGTTATATACATTTATGGGTAATTGCATATGATCTCCACTAGAGGCAGCTTGGTTTTACAGCGGGGGTTACCGGGGGCAACGAGTGATTCACCAGTATTAAGCTGGGAGCAGCACGAGTTATGAGTGTTCAATAATAATACATATGAGCTTCTGAGCACATTATTGTGTGTGTAGTTTATCCAATACACAACACGGGAAGAAACACTACACTTCTGTATTGTGTTTGCGTTATCCATGTAATCCCTCCCTCCTCCTCTTCCTCCTCCTCACATGCCGTCATTAGCTGCTACTGTATCGTGTGTCTCAAAAGTAAGAACTCATAATTAAAACCACATTTTATATCACAGGAATCCTTATATACTATAATTGTGTGTGTCTATAGCAAATAAAAACATGTTTTTCCCACTGTTATTAGCACTAATAAGGGTGTTTTTTAGAGGGCTGGAACAGATACATTTATGTCATTAAATAATTAAATAATTAGAGATACGAGCAATTCAAGTTACGAGCTCGTCCTGGAATGGATTATGCTCATATCTCAAGGTATTACTGTACTTAAAAAAAATACTATTGTAATATTTTATTGTAAAATACAAATTGCGTATTTAAGAAAAACTAAAACTACATTACTAATATAAGTGACATTAAACCATCAAAGTTTTATTTGAAATGGAAAACTGTTGCAGCATTTAAAGCTTCTCTTTTGTTGAAAAGTGCTTCTCATAACTAATTTGGGAAGATGGTTGCGTTCCCAAATGCATAATAAAGTGACCACAAATTTAGAGCAGATGCAGAAATGAAGCCGCTGTGAAACGCTGCAAACACTGGCGGGTAATGATCCGCTGTGCCGAACTTCAATCTGAGACACGCATATATTTCATTACATCAAGAGTCCTTGCAATTTGATTATTGCACTAAGCCATAAATTGCATTATGCTTCAATTAATCATCGTCAATTACATTTCAATGCACAAAATGTCGGTATTTACACTGCCCCTTCTTCCTAATCTCTGTAATTTGCCCTGGCATGCTGGATATCGGCTTCTGGGCCGAATCCTGACTGATGGCAATCCGTTATTGTCTTATCAGTGCTGGTACTTGATCAGAGATTGTGAACATCTGCTTGTTCAATCACCTTTTGAAGATTTATCACCGGTTCAACATAACATTAATATCTAGAGAGTTTCCTGGCCACAGATCCAAAGTTTCAATGTAATGATCTCCAAGCCAATTCATAATCACTCTTTACTTGTGGCACAGTGCTCCATCATGCTGGAAAATGCACGGATTAATCCCCAAATTGCCCTTGGTTGGTTGGGAGAAGTTGCTCTGCAGGACATTTGGCAGTGTTTTGGGTGAGAGGCGTTCCCTTGGGTGAAAAGCAATCCCACACATGGACGGGCTCAGGATGCTTCACTGTTGGCATGACACAGGACTAGCAGAAACCAGTGTTTGTTCAGACCAAGACCAGACCAGCAGTCCAGTCTACTGTCTGAGAAATGTCTTCTATTACTGTTATAATAATAATAATAATACACTATAAAGCGCCGTTACCAATCAAATCATTTACAACTGAAGCAGCAAACTTTGTGAAAAGTTGCCTGACAAATCTTATGGCCACGGCTGTAGTCCTAAAAGTATAATATTTCATCATATTTCGTTTTCCCCCTTCCATGTAAAGCGCTTTGAGTGACTATGATAAAGCGCTATATAAATGCAATTTATTATTAATTTTTATTATTATTATTGAGTTGATTTTTCCATACATGTGGTTTCAGTTGTTCCAACATTTCTTTCATAAACTATTAATTTTAATTAAAGTTAATGAATCATGATTTGTTATATATATAAGTTAGAAACCCGTTTTCACTCAGTGTGCTCAAAGTTACAAACATTAAAAGATGAGATGTTTGTGACCTTCTGACCTTTGAAAGCAAAGTTCACCCAAAAACCACACTTCCCATCATCACCACCACATTACATTTCACCCCAGTACACATCAAGAACCAAAGCTGCTTGCCGTCATTATCTATTTTTGTGCACTTTGGAAATAAAGGAGTTTTAAAAAATTTGAAATAAGATGCGCATATGAACAATATACTTATTATTATCCTTTTTTTTTTTTTTACACGATAAGACAATATGCACATAAATTACATTAGAAACACATTTACAGAATAAATCCCCTGATGTGCAATTGAATAAAAATTCAAATGCTTTGCCTTGTGATTGAATAACTGGACTGAGTAACTATTGAATAACTATATTGCATTTTATCTGTCATTTATTATGCAAGAAAATAAGGAAAGTGGCTACCCCAACTGCAGCAACTTCCATTTTTATTATGTTTTTGTTCTCGTGAACTCATGGGATGGAAATGGTGCTTTATTCGTAAAGGTTTTAAGCTTTACATTTTTCCACACAAGTCAAATTCGCAAGTTTTGATGGAAACATAGCTAAAGACAATAAAGTTTGAATAAGCACACATATTTGAGAGACACAGTGGATATTATTTCCCTTTTTGCTATGAAAGACTTGTGCTTTATATTGTAAACTCATACTGTTCCAAAGTTTTATATTTGGGAAGATATGAGGGTGAGAAAATGGTGACAATTTTTGGGTGAGCTATCCCTTTAATATCTGTACAGTATTACCTTGAGATACGAGCATAATCCGTTGCAAGACAAGCTCGTAACTTGAGTTGCTTGTATCTCAAATCATTTTCCCCATAAGAAATAATAGAAAAAAAAATTTATCCGTTCCGGCCCTCTAAAAAACTCCCTTATTAGTGCTAATAACAATGGAAAAAACATGTTTTTAATTGCTATAGAGACGCACACATATAATTATAGTATATACGGATTCCTGTGATATAAAATAAAATGTGGTTTTAATTATGAGTTCTTGCCTTCGAGACACACGATACAGTAGCGGCTAATGACGACATGTGAGGAGGAGGAGGAAGAGGAGGAGGGAGGGATTACGTAGATAATGCAAACACAATACGGAAGTGTAGTGTTTCTTCCCGTGTTGTGTATTGGATAAACTACACACACAATAATGTGCTCAGAAGCTCATATGTATTATTATTGAACACTCATAACTCGTGCTGCTCCCAGCTTAATACTGGTGAATCACTCGTTGCCCCCGGTAACCCCCGCTGTAAAACCAAGCTGCCTCTAGTGGAGATCATATGCAATTACACATAAATGAGGAGCTTGAGCTGCTCCGAGTGCTCGTCTGTAAGCTGCTCGTATCTCAAAGCAAAATTTTGCTCAAAGGCTTGCTGGTATCTCGGAATACTCGTATGTCGGGACGCTCGTATCTCAAGATATTACTGTATTTTAAGATCTAAAGTATGACTCAGATTTGGGCTAAGGAAGTGATATGCTCTGTAGCATTCAAGATTCTGGAAAGTTCAACAAGACACAGCTGAGCGATCCAGAAAAGAAATCTTCTTCTAATCTCTGTGGGAATTCATTCCTGACAGGCCTGTCATCATCTCTGCGTCTCCGGAGACTTGAGAAAAACAGACAATTCAACAGGATTAAGCAAATACTAAAGTCACACGGTGCAGTGTGACAGTTTACAACCCAGAACCTTTTATTGCATATTGAGTTAATGTTCTGTACCGCAACAAGAGAGAGACGCATGTAGAAAAACACAAGTAACGCAATCAGAATTGATCCTATTCACCAGTCGTACTGTTAATCATTCATTAGCGAATGTCACACACACACTAAATGCAAACAACTTCTTTTTCATAGATGTCACTTTGGCCATGTGGTAAGATTTATATTAGCAACACAAACCCTAACTATCATTCAAGAGTGAAATACACATTAATTTGGAATAAAGTAATGATTTGATGTTGCAGAACAAATGATTAACTGTGCAATGTTTATTCCACACTCTTCTTTGGAAATGCATTGCGTATTAAGTATTTATTCAGCAATATAATTTTAAATATGTGATGTAAATATACACTGCTGGTCAAAAGTTTGGAAACATTAAGGTTTTTTATGTTTTCCAGAGTAGTCTCTCTCCCTCTCTCTCAATTATATATTATATAATATAATTGAGAGAGAGACCGACCAATGTCTGATTGATATGACCCAACTTTCCTGTAAATCAAACAGTACAGAGTTGCGCTTGCAACATCAAGGTCATGGGTTTGATTCCCAGGGAAAGCAAGAACTGATTAGAATGTCAATGTGTTTCTTGAATGCAATGCAAGTCACTTTGGAGAAAAGTGTGTGATAAATGCATGAATGTGAATGTAAATATGATGCCAATATTAACATACAAATTAATGTCTGCAAATGAAACAAAAGAAAGTGCAAACGCAGCACTTTTTGAGGACCAATGCATTGACATTTTTAATTTTTTAGGGTTAGGGTTAAGTTCTTAATTCACTCGAATGCAAAGTTCACATGAAAATGTAATTCATCGGATGCATGTCAAAACCTGCATGCCCAAACAATCCGTCTAGACAGGTATCTAGGTTGAGACATAACCATTATTTCAAAGCCTCCACACAAGAAATTGCTCACTTTATGAACACTGCCATTTAAGTGTGCAACTGTAAGCTTACAAAGGCCTCGAGTGCATGAGTTGACATTCTTGGGTTATTTTTAATTTCTCCAAACTAACCAAAACATGGCGAGGCTCTTTAATCTGCAGTCGAAAGCCCAGTGAACACACGCTATGGACTTATGAACTGGTGTCTAGACAAGATATATTGCACCATCATAAAAACATGTTTGCAAACTCACACAGGCGTTGTCTCTTCTTACCTCGTCCTGTTTCTTAAAAATATCAGTTTGATCAGTGGATGGGTGTAATGTTCCAGACCAGATTTGCTGATGCAAGTGACCCTTAACCTGTGGTCCAAGATGTGCAGGTCCATCGTTTCCAACTCCACCAGGAAGACGCTGTTAAAATATATCTTATTCAATGCAGGTGGGCGCGTTAAATAACGCAACGCAAGATCCGCCTTTGTTAAAAACCCCAGCGCCCGTAAAACGCTTCATCCTCGTGCGCTGCTGGTGGGAGTGACACATTCAGTGTAATGCGATTCGAGAAATTATTGGAACGCGGCTCTGAATAAACTGTTTCCAATGGGATATACAGGGACTTCCTATAGGAGGCGTTGTGGAGCCTCAGGACGCTCAGTCGAATTTACATAACGCTGCTATTAAAATATATTTGTAGGTTAAAAAATAGATTTCTTAAACTGCTGTTTATCACTTGACACATGACGCGTGTAAAATAAATAAAATAAGATATAAATACATTCTTTTAAATCCTTGTGACGTCAACGGAATTGATCGTGAACCTACACGTGATTGGTCGAGCTTGACCCGCGCTGTGAAAAACAACAATCATCATGTGACAAACACCGTCTATATTTCGATTCAAAACAACCCACGCGATAATTTACACCTGAAAATGACATGGAGAAACTGAGTAAAATGATTATTTTAAGAAAATAAATTATTATTTATTATTATAAATTATTAAATTGTTATATATTATTATTATTTTTCGCCTCACCGCGAAGCCCCGCCCCCGCCAGGCATTACTTCTCATTCTTCCAGTTCATTTTATTCTACTTGTATTATTCGGAAGTGTCACACGCCCCCTTGTTCTTAAAGGGACAGTAGCATAAATTTTCACGAAAATATCTGCTCATGATGGGCATGAACTGTTAATATCTCTAGTTATTATCTTAAATTAAATTTTAAATCTCTATAATATTAAAATGTTAATTAAATTATTTTATTTAAAAAAAGGCCTTAATAATATACAATCCTCCAAACTATGCTCTTATGCAATGTCATTAGCATCAAATGAAACTATTAAATAAATAATTGTTTCTTGTGCTCTCAAGTTTTATGTACAATGAACAACAAAACCTGGGATTAACATTACAAATAAATTAGATAATTAAAGGATTAAAAGTGATTTAAGGGAATAAAGAAGAATTAAGACTGGTAAAAGGTCTAATTGTAGTCTATAGTCATGAAGTAATTCCTTTAAATTCATTTTAAAACATTCACTCTTGATTCTATGTCTAATATGTCAAAAATAAATAAATAAACATTCTTTGTCACATTCTCTTACGAACAGTGTTGGGGAGAGCTACTTTTAAACTCTTATGCTGTTACTTTTAAAATTGTATGTTCATATTTTTAGTTTATCAGTGTAATTGCAGTGGATTATCAAAGGTCAGCAGTAAAGATTTTGATTATTAAATTGAGATTAAATTTATAAAGTATATTTAAGTAATCAAATACATGTAATTATTGCAGGTTTATTTGATATTCTGAGATTGCTCACGTTTATTCTAAAACTACAATGACCATCATGTACACACACACACACACACACACACACACACACACACAACGCCTCTGCACTTACTCCCGATTTCTCTAAACATGAGGACAGGAGAGCAGTCAGTCAATAAATGTGAAAAAATGAAAAACAACTTGTGTAACTTATCTGAAAAATTAACTCAGATATTTTGTTGTATATTTAAAAGTAATGCATTACTTTACTAGTTACGTGAGAAAAAAGTAATTCAAGTTACTTGTAATGCATGGTTATAAATGGCATCTTCAATTAAATTACATCATATTTTCCAAGAAATGGCAAAATTATGTTTGCATCACTGCATGTTACTGTGGACAGGGGTTACAGCCCTGTGTAACACTATAAAATATTACAAAATCATCATAAATAAACATAGGATTTCCTTCAGACAATGTAAGAGAATTCAAGTGAAATGTATTAATTTATTATAACACACCTAAAAATGGATATTTCAATATCTGTGCTCCAATTAAGGACTTGATAAATCATTCTGATGACTGCATTCAACTTAACAAATATGCTTTAATTGCAGATGTAAAGCTATAGACAAATGCATCTGCATTTCAGATAAAAGTTTCCTTAAAAACAGGCCAAACATGCCAAATAATGCACCAGAAAAGAGAACAATGACAATGTGTATGTATATATATATATCAGATTCCTGGAGCTTGACATTGTAGTTCTCAGAATGGCTCCAGCTCTAACTCAAATGTCTTTTCCAAGAGGACCTGAAGACCTTGATCATCTGGTTCAGACGGGTTTGAGTCAAGTCAGAACAAAACTCTACATGAAGTTAGATCTCCAGATGGCCCGTCTGCTTCTTGAGCCTCATCACAGGTGAAGCTGCTGCTGTCACTGCAGAGGGGAGTGTTGCATTGGAATCATGATTCTCGATTCCATCTTCTGGATAAGAGGCACTGTCAAAAAGACAGACGTAAACAAATCAATGTACTTGACCAAAAGCTTTTGAAATACAGTAATACCTTGAGATACGAGCGTCCCGACATTCACAGTATTCTCATGAGTATTCTGAACAAGCCATCGATCAAGTATTTGCTTTGAGATACGAGTAAATATTTGAGATACGAGCAGCTAGGAGCAGCTCAAGCTCCTCATTTATGGGTAATTGCATATGATCTCCACTAGAGGCAGCTTGGTTTTACAGCGGGGGTTACCGGGGGCAACGAGTGATTCACCAGTATTAAGCTGGGAGCAGCACGAGTTATGAGTGTTAATAATAATAAATATGAGCTTCTGAGGCACATTATTGTGTGTGTAGTTTATCCAATACACAACACAGGAAGAAACACTTCCGTATTGTGTTTGCATTATCTAAGTAATCCCTCCTCCTCCTCCTCCTCACATGTCTTCATTAGCCGCTACTGTATCGTCTGTCTCAATGGAAAGAACTCATAATTAAAACCACATTTTATTTTATATAACAGCAATCCTTATATCCAATCATTTGTTTGTGTGTGTGTCTCTATAGCAATTAAAAACATGTTTTTTTCCATTGTTATTAACACTAATAAGGGAGTTTTTTTTTAAGAGGGTTTTTTCTCCCTGTTATTTCTTATGGGGAAAAAATCATTTGAAATATGAGCAACTCGAGTTACGAGCTCGTCCCGAAATGGATTATGCTCATATCTCAAGGTATTACTGTACTTGTGATGCGCTGTGTGTGAACAGTTCTACCGAAATTCTCCAGATGGCGCAGTTTACAAAGAAAACACTTTGATTATGTTTGGAACTGATTACTATTACTACAACACTTTAGTATACTGTGTGCATTATGCAAATGTATGTGTGCTTGGAATACCCTGAATTCCCTACAATTCTCTTTTTGATCAGACGGCTAAAAGATAAGACATTTTTAACATAATTTAAAATGAAATATGGGAGTAATTTGAAGTGATTGTATTATAATTGTGTCATAAAAAGTATCTGTTTATAATTTGAAATTTGAAGTGAAGAAAGATGTAGGACACAACCTTTGAAACATTTCTGGTTGCATATGAAATGCACTAGCGTTCAAAAATATATTTGGGTATTTGGTAAGAATTTTTAATAAGAGTAATAGTTTTTAATAAGTCTAATATGCTCACCAAGGCTGCATCTACTTGATTGGAAAATAGTAATTACTATTATTGTAATTTTAAATGTTTTATATTTTAATATGTTTAAAAATGTAATAAATTCCTGCAATTGTAGAATTTTGTGAGTTTAAATCATTTTTTACTTTTTGGACAGAATTACATTACATGAGAGTTATAAAGTCCGAATTGCGTGATGTAAAGTTGCAATTGTGAGTTAAAAAGTCAGAATTGTGAGGTATAAAGTATTTTTCCCCTTCAGAATTAGACTTTATAACCTTTGCTAGATTTTTTAATCTCCCAATTCTGAGAAAAGAAGAAGAAAAGAAGAAGAATCCATTGAGTGCAAAAATTACACATGACCCTACCCTGGTTAACTTCTATCATGCATTATGCAATAATCAATATGCAAATATCTGATTCTAAGCATCCTCTGTCTGTCTCTCACTCACTTGTATAGTGCACATTGACATCCCAGCCCTCTTTTAACCAGGCAGCGTTTCTGGTCTCTTCTCTGGACTGCAAGTCTTCATAAGCTAAAACACATTAAATACATTCAGCCCAACTGAGAGATTTTAAAGTGTTGCAATGATCTGCAGAAGAAGAAAAAGATGTTGTTACCCCACAAATGATGAACAACATACAGATCACCGATCTGAGTGAAGAAGCCGCCCACTGCCTCATTGTTTTGCTGTCTATATTTGATTGCTCGAGCCCTGGAACATGATCAAACTAATTAAACACAGTCATATAATATCAATATTGTTCATAAATCATACTCAAACTTACCAATGATTTCCCCATTCGATCATTGTACCAGGCTTGATTGAGAAATTTCAGGACAAACAAACCAAGTTAAAAAGGTGGCAAATGCTTTGCATTATATTATATATAAAAAAAGAACAATTGTGGCCTTTACTAGTAGTTGATACGATCTCAGTTCATAAATGTTGGGTCCAGTTCTGGGTGCAGGCTCGTTCCAGAAGCTAAACTCCAGAAGAAGCTGGTTGCGCCGAGAGATCAACATTTTGCTCCTTTCTTTTCGAAACGAAAGATACGTCTGTATGGGAAACATGTAGGCAACAGACACAAAGGCATGGATTGTGACATAATTAGATATTATTTTTAAGAGTACAGAGATGCGTTCGATACCGAGTTGAGGTTGAGTTCGCGCAAACACTGCATGAGAGCAGGATATCCACCAGAGTATCTCCAGAGATGCACTGCAAACACACAACAGCATGTGTCACTCTAGCACTGCAACATCCTGCACAAAACATGCAGAGACTGCTGGAAAAACACAGAGATACAGAACTGAAAGAAAACATTCTGTGGTGAAGAATAAATACTAACAAATGTCATTTCCGCCTGAATAAGTCAATTCAGATAAAGACCATTTCTATATTAGTACTCAGATACCAACTTTATTTACCAAAAGCATATATTTCCAATCTTTTATCCGTCCACAATGGAAGGTCTCTTAGGTCGCCTGTTAAATGTTCCACAGGCAAGATTAAAATCAAGAGCAATCGCGTCTTTTCCATTGCTGCACAAAAACATTGGAACAGTTTACCTGTTTTTATCAGACCTGCCTCTACACTGCAGGAGTTTAAAGCTAATCTCAAAACTTATCTTTTTTTGTTTGGCCTTTAATTGTAGCTTTCCTGTAGCTCAACCAGTAGAGAGTGGCGCTTGCAACATCAGGGTCATGGGTTTGATTCCCAGGGAAAGCAAGAACTGATTAGAATATCAATTTTTAGTATGCATCTGCCAAATATATAAATGTAAATGAATCTGTGTGCAAAAACTGGCAACATTTTAAGTAAATTTGACTTATTTTTCAAAAGTTTGAGGTCAGCAAGATGTTTAGTTACACTTTATTTTAAGGTTACATTGTTACACATACTTACTATAGTAAAAGCAGTAAACTATGCATAATTACAAGTAATTAACCCTAAGCCAAACCCTAAACTCTATAATAAGTACATGTAGTTAATTAATATTACTCATTTACTTATTTGAGTAAATACCTTAAAATAAAGTGCACCAAGATTTTTCCTGGTGAAAAAATTACTTTCATTCAGCAAGGATGCATTCAAGTGATCAAAAGGGGCAGTAAAGACATTTATATTGTTACAAAAGATTTATATTTGTCTGAAAATCGTGTATTAGGGTTTCCATAAAAATGTTAGGCTGCACAACAGTTTTCAATATTGATAATAAGAAATGCTTCTTGAAATCATCATATTAGAATGATTTCTGAAGGATCGTGTGACACTGAAACTCTTAAGAAAGAAACTCAGGTTTGGAAGAGTAAAGGATGACAGAATTTTCCTTTTTAGGTGAACTATCCCTTCAAAACAGACATTGCAAACATAAGATACTCTGTAAAGATTGCAATGCAATAAAAAGAGGAAGACTCTAGGAACAGTAGCTTAGCTGAGATCTAATTTCAGATTCTGTTGAAACATCTCTTAGGGAAACCAGAAGACGATTCCACAGTTTTGACCCATGCAGCACTGGAAAAAAGATGAATATGTGGTTTTTCACCTCACCTGCTTGATCCTGTTCACCAAACCAGGTGTTCCAGCTTCCCACGACTTCACATGGATAATCTGCATCACGATGGAGTTCCTTCTGTACTTCATCCCTGAATTTAAAAAACAAAGCATGGGTATTCATTTAAACTTCTTTTAAACCTATATATGGTAAATAGGCAACTGTGTTGACAGATCAATGCTGTACTAATGATAACATATCACGGTCACATGGGACAATCAAAGAATCAAAGTACAGTGGAACCCGGTTATGTCGACGGCCTCGGGGGGCAAAACAGCGTCGAGATAACCGATGATGGAGATAACCAACAGCCAATATGGCATATAGCGATCGGCATGCTATAAAAATGTACATACACTGTATATGTTTGCTAACAACAAAATGCATATGTGCACCAACTAACAGCAGAGATTGTAAGGGCTACTTTATGTTGGGAATATACCTTTAATACGGTGTATGCTGTTGTGTGTGTGCTGTTCTGGTGTGTGCGCGCATGGGGAGGAGAGTGTGTGTGAGTGAGGAGAGAGATGGCAGCTCTATTGCTGACTGTTATATACCATAATCTACCGTTTCTATTTTCCTTCTTTCATTTGTGATGTTTGTCGGAGTGTTTTCTTTTTCCTGGTTTGTACTTACACTCTTTACATGTTTGAGAAGAGTGTGAAACACATCTATAAAGCTCGTGTGACCAGTTTATTTAACATCTGGGCAGTCATCAACCACTCTGACAGCCGGTGCAAGATTTAGCAGTATACGATAAAAAACACCTTCCATTCTCCATACAAACCTTTAATCATATTCTCCAACATTGCAAACACAAATTCTCTAACAGCGTAAACACACTCACACTCACACACACATAAACACATTCACTCATAAACAGTCATTTCGCTCGGTTACAGTTCTGATAGTATTGCACACGCGGTTACTATGGTTTCTTTACAAACTCTAAAATGCTTTGTTGTTTTTTGCCTTCAACGGTCTGCTTGAAAACAAATGCTTCTATCAGTAACGACGTCTTTGTCGATGTCAATGTAATCTGGGAACTCAATGACGCTAACTCTTGTGCCTCGTCTTCCAAGATAGCGTCTGTCCCAGGGTTGGCGAGTTAACCGAGCTCGAGATACGTGGGTTCCACTGTACATTAAATCAAGACAATGCAGGCCTGCAAGTTTCATTCTAAGAATTTACAAAGAATTTAGACTTGATCGGCTGTACATTTTTGCAAGACTGAAAGAGAGCTTACGACAGTTTGACGTAGGCCTCCATGCACTCTGGCTTGACGTTGTGAACTGAAAGAAAAAATAAGATTTGACCAATGGAGCAGTATCTTATTTTTGTAAAGTTTTGAACTGAGCGAAATCCCTCGAATCAACCGTTTTATGAAAGATCACCCTCATTTTTCTAAACCCAAATTTCATTGCAATTCTCCGTACAGCTGGTCTCCTGAAAGCAAATTAATTCTTCAAATAAACACTTTGGAGACTGATTTATTAAAGCAATTAGTATAAAACAAACAGTTTAGGCATTCTTATGACAAGAAAGCACATCATTTGTGCATGGGGATATTTTTAGCAATTCCTATCATGCACCGTTTCTCCCAAGTCCTTAACGTTAGAACGCATCCTAGAAGGTTTCAGATGGATTGGCTCACACTGAATCTGGTAGAGGTTGCTGGTTTCTTTCTTGGAGAGCAGATTGGAGTGGGCATCTTTCCTGGCATCCACTTTGTGTGCAAACATGGAATCCAACCAGCCTTCCTTACTTTTATTCGCAAAACCTCTAAAGATTCACAAGCAAAACTGTTTAATAAATATATAAATGATGCATCAAGCTGCAATGCACAGGATTCAAAAGTTTGTACGCACATGTGACGTTTCAAAGTGACAGCAATGACAAGCTAAACTCCATCTTAAATAACTATTATGCACTCAGTTTTATTGACTTAAAATTAACTTTTATAGCTAAATAGCTCTACAGTGCATCCGTGGGTCAAAATGTATGCAAAAATTTGATGCACATTGTTGCATAACACAAATATTATCAATATAAAAATACATTTGAATAATTTACGTGTTAATTATATTTTTTATAATATATTATATATTATTAATAGCTTATACTTTTTGCTATTCTTTGGGGCCATATTTGCTTCCTGTGAGTCATAAATAAATGAATGTTTTTTACTCTAAATATGAAAAAGATTTTCTTTGGTAGAATTATCATCTACTTATGTCTTTATTTATTTAGGTAGGAACGTGTGTGTGTGTGTGTGTGTGTCTGTTAAACACAACATTATGAGGACCAAATGGACAGTAATACCAGTTATTTTTGACTGTGCGTACATTTCTTTGGTCCCCATGAGGAAAACATAATAATTCATACAAAGTTCTGTTTTTTGAAAAATGTAATAAAAAAAACCTGCAGAAAGTTTTCAGTGACGAATAGGTTTAGACAATAGAACATACAGTTTGTATAAAAATCCTTATTAATAGGAATTCCTCATAATGAATGGTTGGTGTGTGTGTGTGTGTGTGTGTGTGTGAGTCTAACCTCAAGTTGCTTAAAGTATACTGTAAATTGCTATTGTTAAAAGCCTTTGCTAAAATATAACAATAAAATAATAATAAACTCAATTTCTGAATATAAAACCTCTTTTAGAGTTAAAACAAAGTACTAAAATACAGAGAAATGATTGCAATTTTGTATAATGTGAATAATATTGCATATGCACTGTGGGCGCAAATTTAAAGACTATAGGCTATATTGAATTTTTGCACACAATCCCTTCCTTTCCCTGAAATACTGTTAGACTGCAGGGATCTAATGAATAACTAAATATCTAACTAAAACCTACACTTTCCTTCATGCATTCACATGCACTTTAAAATAAAACCCAATGTAACAATAAATCAGACAGTTGTCCATATCATCAACTACCCACATTCTGAATTATATGACTGAACTGATTGTAAATCTGTAAATTTTTTACTTTTAAGTTTTACTTGCATTTCTGATTAACTTCATCTCTCAGTGACAAATGCACATTACCTGGCCAGCCATGTTGAATGCACCTTGTTAAGGAAATGCCGCTGTCTCTTGAGGATTTGTAGAGATTGTGTTGCCGCCATTATTCTCGCTGTTGTTTATGGATTGCAGTTCTATATGAAGTTGCAGGAGTTGCGACACACAAGCTTCTCTGAGTTAATGTTTGACGCACGTGAACTGTTGGACTTCAGTTCCATGTGCGTCTTTCATTCAGGAAACTTTGATTTAAGAAACTGATTAATCTGTTAATGTAATTAAACATAATTAAAGGGGAGGGGAGAGAAACATTCAGTTTAAACCAGACTAAGCTGGTTTGCATGGTTTAACTGACTAGTTTTAGAGGATTTAAATTTAAAAAAGCCAAATGCAATAGGGAAGCACAATTGCTCCCTAAATACCATAGTTATTGTGGTATTTATTTGTAAGGAAGACGTGACACTGACATATGATGTTGTTCACTTGAATAGTCTTGCAGTGCAAGTAAGTAGGCTAATTTTGTTAAGCACAAGCATGTAATTTAAGATTTATGTCATTTAAGATTTATGAGGCCATGCAACTGCATTGGTACAAAATGTTCGGGGGAGTAAGATTTGTTGTAAAGAATTTAATACTTTTGGTTTATGCAACAAAGGATTAAATTGATCAGAAGTTACAATAATTTATGCTACAAATGATCTGAAAGAATCCTGAAAAATTAATAGTAGTTTTCATAAAAAAAAAAAAACTTTGATAATAATAAATGTTCCTTGAAATATTACACATATCATGTGACGCTAAAGACTGGAATAATGATGCTGAAATTTCAGCTTTGTCATCACAGGAATATATTTATTACAGTATATTCAAATAGATTTTAAATTGTAGTAAAGATTAATAACATTATATACTGTATTCAGCAGTCTTGCTTACAAAAGCATTTAAAAATAATCTTGCACACCTTACATTTTTCATCAATCTTGTAGTACGAATTAATTAGATAAATGTTGTTTACAATGGTTTTGCACAATTGTCACTAATGCCGTCAAATCTTCTTCATTCTAAAGAACCATGAAACCATGATCCATCAACTACGACTTGATCCATTTATATAATGTGCGAGGCTCGATTCAAATCAGTTTAGAGTTGGAGTTGTTTGCAGTTTTGCATGCACTCATGTATTGTCCAGAATGTTGTTTTTCTCAAGTCTTTTTAAGTGCAGCGTTCATTTTCCCACCATGATTCACTTGGAGGTTTGGGAGTGTTTCTTTGGTGCTGTTGAGCAAGTCTTCAAATTCCTGGTCCACGCAAATATCCTACAAGCAAACTGATGTTAGAAAAGAAGATGATCAATAAATGTCAACGCAAACATGATAAAGGAAGGGGTAAGAGTCACTCACAGAGAAGTCTACAAACTCAACCGTAGATTCTGGGTTTGATTGAACTGATTTTAGAACAGCAAAGCATCCCGCTGACTGCATTGGGTTCCTAGACATCTGGATCATACGGAAAACCAACACAATAAGTCATAACAAAGAAAGAAATGCCATTGATATCTGCTGACACAGACTTTAAGCTCAAAAGCCACTTTAGCATAACTCGCTTCAGTAATTCATCTGCTGTTCCTATCCTAATGTTTCGTACTTTGAGGATTCGTAGAGTTGCATTCACTTTGAGGCCCAGAGCAAAATGGATGGCTCCTTCAAAGGGTATGCGATTATTGCTGCAGACGAAGAAATAAGACAATACTGAATTAAGGCGCTTGTCATTTAATTGAACGTTTGCAAAGACATCAAAACGATTTTTGCTGTTTTCACTGCTGCAAATTAATCATAAATAAATGTGCATTGTGAACATTCAAACAAGCAGACAAACTCTGAACTGAACAAATTTCAGCTCTACCATCTCATAATTGCAGCAATAAATCAAGACAAATGTACACATGCACAGGTAAAAAAGAATAAGTGTGAACAGTTTGTTCCATCAAAACACTGACTCATTAGTTTATGATATATAACCACACTAAGACGACAGTACCTAATGTTCAGATCCTCCAGTGTATTGTTGTGTTTGAGTGCTTCCTCTAGAGCCACGGCTCCTTCTTTGCCCAGGCCGTTGTACGACAAGTCCAGGGTCCGCAAGAAGATATTTCCCTTAAAAAGACACCAAAAAAACCTAAATCCAACTGACTGATTATATTAATATAAGTGCAGAAAATCAGTGCTCCTTTAAAAAATATCTTTAAATATCTACGGTCCTCTTCATATCTTTTATCAGATTAAAAATCAAAGAATATATTTTAAAATAATTATTATTATTTAATAATTAGATAATTAACAGACTGTCATAGTCGTGTCATGTTGTTTCACTTCCAGGTCCTTTCTGTGTAACTTCCGTGCCCTTCTTGCACCTGTCGTGTCAATCACTCCCCTCATTAGTCTCGTCAGGTGTTCCACATCTCCTCTTGTGTAAAAACCCTCGTGTTCCCATGTCTTTGTCGAATCTAATGTCATCTGGCCTTGTGTGTGGATGCTGTTCCTTGTTCCTAGTCTCCAGAAGTTTTGCACCAGAGTGCCATTTTGGTTTAAGTCTTATTGTTATGTATAAAGAGAATTTAAGTTTGAAACCTGCTGCTTCCTCCTCCTTTCTCCGCATCGCACACAACCTCCTTTGTATAACAGCAACTTAATTTCAATAAATATCTAATTCAGTGATGAAACTCTAGATGGTACAGGCGATTGCATGTGGAGGATCTATCAGCATCATTACCATATGACAGCTGACCTGCAGCCAAAGAAATTGCATGCTTGTCTAGTTCATTGTTTGCTATAATTTAGGTCTGCAGAGTTCCTCTGAAACCCTCCACCTCCCCCAGCTCCACCTGCCTAGAACTGCCATGGGATTTATGGGTATATTTACCGAGTTTACACCTGATTTTAAGATGCATTTTGATAGCACGGAGTCTGAAATGTGTTGAGCTTGTAAACGCTTTGAAAGGTAGTCAAAGACAAATTCAATCGGATTGCTTTCGCTCATGTGGTCGAACACATTTGAAAAGCCACAAAAGACCATCTACTCTCCGCCTACTGACCTAACGCATAACATTATGGGGAGTGCAGTAGCCAGATGTCATTTAAACTTTGTCCGCTGAAGACTCAATTTTGATTTGATGATGAAAACAGTACCAAACTCAATTTTCTCTCACTATATTTGATTTCGAACACACACTCATTGCGTTTGGTGTGGTGTTGCGACTGTCAGAGCAGAAACAAAAGCTTCTGCTATCCATATGTTTTTACTTTAGTCGCGTTGCATTCATATGTAAATTGCGTGAGCTTATTTTGTAAAAAGGTCATACATTTACCTGCCCAAGAAATCAGGACAGAAGTGGTTGAAAAGAGATAGATTCAAATACCAGGTATAAATGGATGCACTCCTTTACTGCATCTTAATATCATGTGTAAACAATGCCTTACATGCTTGCATCAACAATCAAATAGGTCAAATATGTTTAATATGTCACAATGGCAACTATTGAAAGAGTTGAAGGAAATGCTCTTTTTTTGGACAGGTAAGGAAGTTTCAGTATGTTTTAATAGTTAAATGAACTCTTATCTCAAAACATCAAGTACACTTCTATTCATCGTGATTCATTCACCACTTTACTGCACATAACGGTGGATTTTACAGCATTTTACTCTACCTGAGTTGTTGAAATCTGGACTTGATCAATGGATTTTTGCCTAAAGTAAATTCTTGGCGTGAGTGACTGACTCTGGCAGAGGATGGACTTTATTTTGCTCTTACCCCCAGGCCTTCAACGAATGCAGTGGCTCCTTTTCCTCGAATGCAGTTCCAAGCCAGATTGAGCGACTTCATTCCCGTGTTCTCGGCAATAGCAGCACCCAGGATTTCCCCTGAGGGAGGAAAAAGATGGAGAAGAGCAACATGGGGGAGTTATTTATTCAGTGTATTATTGTGCCTTCTACTTATAATTAGATTTCTGTATGATCAAACCGACTAATAACTAGTCATTTTGGCCCAGAAATATGGTGGTCCCCCTGTGAGTGACACTCGTCTGGAAATAAAAAATTATAATATAATGTAATATTTTTATTTATAATATATTCTATTCAATTTTATTAAATTAACACTGTATTTTCTTTATGCCCAGCCATAGAGTAACATAGTAGCATAGTATTTCAAAAGAAACTAATACTTTTATTCAACAAGATTTCATTAAATTAATTAAAAAAAACAATTTTAAAAAGTAATTGAAAGTAAAGGCATTTAAAATATTACAAAATATTTCAATTTAAAATAAATTGTGTTCTGTGCATCAACAACACACACAAAAATATCAAGCACCAGCTGTTTTCCACACCGATGATCATTAGAAATGTGTCTTGAGCAGCAAATCATCATATTATAATGATTTGTGAAGATCATGTGACTCTGAAGACTGGAGTAATGATGCTGAAAAATCACAGGAAAAATTACATTTGAAAATATATTTAAATAGAAATTGCATATTTTTAAATTATAATAATATTTACCTTGTTTTGAACAAATAAATGCAAGATCTCACAGAGCCAAAACCTTTGAATGGTAGTGTATTACGTACACAGTAGCTAATAAATAACATTTCCTCAAACTGTTTCCATTTTCAAAGCCCTTAAATAAATAAAAACTCGCCACTAAAAATATCATATTTGATTTATATAGCTATATCAGGCCGTATTGACCACATCTTCAATGTTCACCAGGGTAGCCTGCCAAGAATAAGCAAGCAGTGCATGATTATAAAAGGAAAGCCATCACCATATGTAAAATGAACAGAGATGTGCTAGAGGAATCTGTTAAGGATGTGTGACTCATGGCAGGTCATGGAGGAGTTCCTCGATGATTATATGCAATATTTTATTGAGGCAATTTCCCTATTTTCACACTCTGTCATTCATGCTGACAGCTATGGGGCTTTAGGACTATATTCATCGTACTGGAGTTTCTGATCATTTGAGATCCAGCCCTCTGGATATCTCAGACGCTCGCAAATAGGAAGATATTGGCCTTGTGTTGAAGCTGAATATCATTTTAAATTTGCATTATCGCTAAGAAGAGAGCGCTTAGCTATAAAAAAACTACATTTTGAAGAATTGATTTTCCATACATACTCACAGAAAGATAATCTTTGCTGAGCCAGACTAGATTTTTTTTTAATCAAACATAATATCTATGTTTGTCAACATTTTAACAGAGTAGGTAAAAAAGATGGTTTAAAAACAAATGCACAACCTCAAAATTTGGCATGAAATGATAGTTGCAATAAATTGCAAGTAACATTTCTGTTGCAGAAATTCAGTACGAAGATTGTAACACTATTATATTATATTAATATTCCACATGGCCAAGCATCATTCATGAAAACGCATTCCCAACTAAAACAGGGAACATTCCCAGAAATTTGGCAATTTGGTTCTCTCAACGTTATGAAAACATTATTCCAGTAACGTTCGTAGAATATTCGTCCAACGTTATCTGGACTTTAATAACGTTCTTGAAATGCAAGCACAAAAACCGGATGTTTAGACCGTTAGGAAATAACGTATTCATAACTTAATAAGAACGTTTGCAAAATGTTCTTAGAGCATGTGTTTTGTTAGCTGGATTCATTCACTTTGGAGAGCATCTTCTATGTTTTCGGCAGGAAAAAAAAACTTACTCATTGTGGCCAAAACTAAAAAGACGTATTTTCAAATGTAGCCTTATCTTTTGAATGGTGAATTGAAATCATCCAGACATTTTATTTTATTACTCTCAGGAGAGTTGTAAAATCATCAGTTTTAAGTATGAAAAACTGACATATTTAATTTGATTTCCATTGTGAAGGTTAATGTTCTTTTATTATTATTCATGTTAAGGCTCAAATCACAAGCGGTTTTCTTCTAGTGCTTTTCTTCCAGTTCATGTGCAATCATTCCGCATTAGGCAGTGAAATACCATTAAATGCCCCTTTAAAAGCAAAGTTATGGAAGAAGAGGTCTGCCGTAATCACGTCTAAGCTCAAGGAGTGAACCTTTCACCGCAGGCTTTTCTCAGCATCTCCCACCTGCCGTATCTCCGAATCTGTTGTGACTCAGGTCGAGGTGCTGAAGTTTCTGGTTGCCGAACAGAGCCGGAGACAGGTGTCTGGCCGCTCGCTCGTCCAGATGGTTCCCGGAGAGGTTGAGAGAGAACAGGGTAGTGTTTTCCAAAAGCATGCTGGACAAAGCCCTGGCTCCATATTCACCGACCTGGTTGTCTGACAAATCAATTTCTGGGAGGGGAAAAACACAATCAGCTGCACATCAAAAAACTAAAACAGTTCATTTTTCAAATAAGTTACTTTTTTCCTTCTTATTTATTGACTGCATTCTATTCTTCCCCAGTTTCAAAGGTTTTTTTCTCTACTGTACAGGTGTGAATCTGCCTTTACTTTTCCCAAAAATATAACTTTTATTTGATATTAAAAAACAAACAATAAAGCCCAGCACAGCACAGGTAAAGTCAAACGCATTACTTTCCATTACAGGTAACTAAGTAATGCAATTAGTCACTTTTTTAGGAAGTAACACCATATTGTAAAACAGTTTTTAAAGTAAATTAAAACTGATTTAATGAAACAAAGATTACCAGAGTATATTTTTACAAGAAAATACAATTTCAGTCTTTCAAAATTTCACATTTTATTCAATGTCTTGCTTGCCATTAGTGCAGTGAAAATGGTTTTAAAGTTAAACACCTTTTTTCCAGTGAAAGTGGATAATATCATAATACATCAAAAGAATTAGCTCCATTTCATTATTCAATTATTTGAACTAAATCATTTTCACTAGAAGTATCAGACATCTGAACACCATTGTATGGTGTAGGACAGGAATAATAAAACATCTTGCAAAATAGAAATTCCAGACTGTCTGATCACATGCTCCTCTATAAAATACATGACAAGACTGTCTCATGGATGAGATCAAACAGACTTGAATTTTGCTAGTGAATCCCAAAGAAAAGTCCATCAGAAAACAAGGCAGTACTGTGAAGCTGAAGTAGTGTGTGGGACGTAAGCGGTGTGGCTGCAGAAAGTTACCTGTGATGTAGCAATTCTCTTTGAGCATGTCAGCAATGGCAGCAGCGCCCATTCCCTCCATCCAATTATCCCGCAGATTCAGTTTCAGGATGGAGGTGTTGGTTACCAGAGAAACCGCCAGAGCTTTGGTACCCTACAGAGGAGAGTTTTTACATTTATGCATTTGGCAGATGCTTTTATCCAAAGCGACTTACATTGCATTCAAGAAACACATTGAATCAGTTCTTGCTTTCCCTGGGATCAAAACCATGACCTTGGTGTTGCAAGCAGGAAAGCTAAGTTTTTAACATGTTTCACATTGCACACAAAAAAACTAACCATGGCCAGATCTGTGCCTTGCCAGAATTCTGTCTCTGAACTCTTCTGGCAGTTCATTTGACCTCATGATTCTCATTTGTTCTGACATGCACTGTGAGCTGGAAGGTCTTATATAGACAGGTGTGTGGCTTTCCTAATCAAGTCCAATCAGTTTAATCAAACACAGCTGGACTCAAATGAAGGTGTAGAACCATCTCAAGGATGATCAGAAGAAATGGACAGCACCTGAGTTACATACATGAGTGTCACAGCAAAGGGTCTGAATATTTAGGATCATGTGATATTTCAGTTTATCTTTTTTAATAAATCTGCAAAAATGTTAACAATCCTGTGATTTTCTGTCAATATGGGGTGCTGTGTGTACATTAATGAGGGAAAAAATTAACTTAATTTTAGCAAATGCCTGCAATATAGCAAAAAGTGACAAATTTAAGGGGGTCTGAATACTTTCCGTACTCACTGTATAAGCATGTTTTTCAATAAATGTAAAGCATATTGTTTCTTTAAATAAATATCCTGATATGTACTCCCCCATTGTTTTTATTTAAGATGCAATGTATTCTAGCCTCATTAAAGCTATTAAATATACAATATTGTAACTTTGCCTTTTTGTTCAATTTTCAAATTCTTTTGGTTTCAGTTCAAAGTTTGTAATGTCGTGATTCACTTTGCAGCTTGTAGCCTTTTAAAAACTCCTATGGGGAAAAGACACTGTTGCACTTTATTGTGCATCATTTGATCTCACGTTAAATCTGTTTATTTGCTCTTACCTGTGAGCCCAATCCATAATGCATCATGTTGACTTCCCTCTGGTCCATGTTTCGGAGGAAGTAGGAGACAGGAGTTACGTTCAGCATCTTGCAAGCCTGTTTGTAGTGAGACTGGCCTGTTGGGTCATATGCTTGTTGTTCTAAAACACAGTTAGAATACCTCTCATTCTTTACTTTGATAAGATATCTCTTGTATAGATTAAGCAAATTATTGACAGCTGCCATGATGATACAAGAATAATTTCTCAATCAATCCCAGACAAGAGCCAATGCTAGGATGTTATGAGTGGTTGCCATTGCATTCCATTGCTTGTGTTGTGAGCGGTGTTTAACGTGTTTCTACATGGTTTCTAAAGTGTTCTGGGTAGTTTCTTACTAGCAAGCACTTATTCAGAATAAGTACCTTCTCTAGAGAGTATGTGATTTCAGACGCAGCCATTGTCAATGTTTCAATGCGAATAAAAGCCTGAATTCAAAAATCTGTTCTTCATATAAAGCAATCGAGACTGGACTAAACCATTCATCAATTGATTCACCACTCAAACCAATCAATGTCAGGGTTCCGGCACTTCAGTTTGGGTTTCTAGTGTGTTGGTTGACAGAGCTCTGACACTGATCCTTTGTTCTGTTTTGTGATTGTGTAACCCCACCCATCTTGTTCCCTTGTTTCCCTTGATTGTTCTCAGCTGTTCTCCTCGTTACCTTCCTCTTGAGTTCCCTATTTAATCCCTTTGTGTTTGTTATCCGGTGTCGCATCATTGTCTTTCCATGTCATTCTATGGGTTCCCTGTGTCTGTTCTCCCGGTCCATCCAATTTGTTTGTTTTACTTGGTAATGTCCTGTTATCTTGCGTTATTATGGGTTTCCCCCTCTGGGCTGTTTTGTTTGTGTTTTCTTTTGTTTTCTTTTGTTTTCTTTTGTTATTAATAAATCCTTTTCCCTGAGTCCCTCCTTACTATACCTGTGACAAAATGCCGCGACACCGGGATTTAATAGGGAACACATGATGAAGGTAACGAGCAGAAACAGCTGAGAGCAATTAAGGGAAACAAGGTAACAAGATGGGCGGGGTTACACCAGAGCTCTGTCAACCAACACACTAGAAACCCAAACTGAAGTGACAGAACCCTGACAATCAAATCGTATGGATTTGTTTTATGAGCTCTTAATAATCTTTTTGAAGCATCAAAGTTGTATCAGCTATGAATGAACGGATAGAAATGTCTCAGATTTAATTAAAATATAAAAATAAAAAATAAAAATAAGTAAATATTAAAAAAATTCTCCACTGATGGCCATTCAAATTTTATAATACAAACAATATATTACTATATTAATAAATAAAATTGTCCTGTGACTGTAGCCCCTCTTTCTAAATAAATCTTATCTATTTTTATTATATAAATAATAATAATACTTTTTCTTTATCATGTACTTTTCTAATATTAAAGTACAATACAAGAATTAGAAATGCAAAAATAAATGCAAATTAATAAGCAATATTAATAATAAATGTTATCAGAACAGATAACATTGACAAACTGTTTAGAAAGGGAATGATGCATCTCAAGGCAGCTGAGGTACTGTCTCTGTCTGTAGCACAAATATTGAGGGACACATTACTCATTGAATTTAAAAATATAAAGTTAGGGGTATATTATTTCCATGAATAAAAATAGTAATGACGTCTTCCTCAGCAAGCGCAGTTAATCAGTCGATACAGAAGATAACCAATGTGGCGTATTCACACAAGCAACCTTGCAGCTCAATTGAGATGAACTGGTGTGACTTTGTAAACCAAATACGACAACAATGTATCATTGTTTCTCATTGAGATGCGCAATTATCATGAATGTGGAAAATTCCCAAGCCATTCATTAAGCTATGCGGAGGCACACAGCAGTAATCTAGCAGATGGCTACCTCTAATAAGCTGAATAAACAGCCATCAGAGAGATAGTGAGAGATGGATCGAGCTGTGATTTATGTATATGTAGAGGATTGTGTAGGTGTTTCGGTATCTGCAGAACAAGCAGGTGAAAAATGAGACAGAGAGAGAGAGAGAGAGAGAGAGAGAGAGCCTGTCTGAAGTTACAAGCATGACTCACGGCCGTTTGCCTGCTTTATTCCCCATTGAGTGGAAACATCATATTCTCTGCCCCGTAGCTCTTTGACACCCTCTATCAGAACGTGCATCACCCACGTCCCCCTGCCAGCCCACTCTCTCTTTCTCTCTCTCTCTTCTCATAGTCACACTCTCACTTTTAATAAGAACTCTCACTGTGAAAACTGTCGAGTTCCAGGTCTGTGTCAGAATCTTGTTCACCGATGACAGACTCTCCCTCCTGCTGCTGTCCGTCACCTGGGTGGCCTCGACCTTCATCCACCTCGTCTTCCTCATCTGTATCATCTTCATCCTGATGGGACATTCTTATGCTTTGATGCTGACCTGGGGATCGAGGCACTCTCTGAACAGAAGAATGCAAATTTTCAGGCAGTGAATATGCTTAGAAATGAGAACTCGTCATTTAATCATCTGTCTGAAGTTTTACTATTTAGTCTGTATTATAGAAGTCTTATTGACTTAATTTATCTATATACCATCCATTGATCCATCCATCCATCTATAGTGTTATTGTTCACTTATGTCTACAAGTCTTATAAACCTTCAAACGTTTTCAAGGCTTTTTCAACATTATTGAAAACTTTAAAAAAACTGCTGCTTTTATAAAACCAATTTCTATACATAACATTTCTATCTATCTATCTATCTATCTATCTATCGTGGTGTTTATTGTTCTATCCATATATCTATCTATCTATCTATCTATCTATCTATCTATCTCATAAGACTTGTAAACCTTCCAACTTTTTCTAGGCTTCTTCAACATTATTTAGTACTTTCCAGTAAGACTTTATAGTTAACACATTTCTATAGATGACATTTCCATCCATCAATCCATCCATCCATATTCAAAACTTTACAACAAGACTTTGCCAAGTCAACGTTCCACGCACACTTGACAAACTTTGCTGTTTTAGTTAACCATTACAGTTATATAACTTTCCCCATTTTACTTCTTAATGGTGCACAATCCTATCCTTTTACTTCCACAATGTGACATATTTCCAAATGAAACATACTGTGAGGAAGAAAACATACTGTAGGGTAGAACTGATTTTTCTGGATTGTGTAAAGTACCAGATAGCAGAATGGAGGCAGATGGTTTGTGGTGAGTGGTTGAAAGTAACTGCGTGTGCCCACTGGTGCTGAGATGAGCGGGCGTTTACAATTCATTTTCTCTGAGAGCTGAGCGACAGGCTCATGCGGGGGATTGTGGGATTGACGGTGGAGCAAAGCAAGCTTTGAGAGCATTAAAAAGTTGGGAAAACATAAACTATATAAAATGAGACGTTAACAAACACTGATCAATCACATTCCAGTCAAGCTCAAAATATGCTGATGAAAGAGCATGCGTTTCTGATTCATTTGGTACCTAAATTACATCATTATAATGATTGTAAGATGTGTTTTTTGAAAGAAGTCTCTTATGCTCACCAAGTGTCAGGGTTCTGTCACTTCGATCTGGCTTTCTAGTTTTGGTTGACACTGCCCCTTCATTGCACCTGTGAGAGCGCGTGTTTGTGTCTTGTGATTGTGTAACCCCGCCCAGCTTGTTCCCTTGTTTGCCTTAATTGTTCTCAGCTGTTTTCTGCTCGTTACCTTCCTCATGTGTTCCCTGTTTAAGGTAGGTTTGTTTGTTTTACTCAGTTATGTCCAGTTATCTTGTTTAGTTATGGATTTCCCCCCCGGGATAGTTTTGGTTTATGTTTTGTTTAATTTTTTATGGTAATAAATCTTTTGTCCTGCCTTACCTGAGTCCTCCCTGATTGATCTGTGACACCAAGGTTGCATTTATGTGATAAAAAATGTAACAGGCTAACATCAGTAATATAAAAAAATATTTAAAATAACTGTTTTAATTAAGTATAATATATTTTAAATTTTAATTATTGTGATCAAAGCTGGATTTTTAGCATCATTACACAGTTTTCAGTGTCACATTATCCTTCACAAATCATTCTGATATGATCATTTTCTGCTCAAGAAATATTTCATATTATTAACAATGTTGAAAATAGTTCTGCTGCTTAATATTTTTGTGGAAACCACAATACATTTTTATAGGATAAAAACAAACAAAAAAACATTTATTTTAAGTAGAAACCTTTTGCAACATGACAATTGTCTTTACTGGCTCTTTTGCTCACTTTAAACCATCCTTGCTGAATAAAAGCATTACTTTTTATTCTTTTCTTTTATCTTACTGATCCCACTTTTGAACATCATTTTCTATATTTCATCTTGCATTTGGATGCTTTTATGGAGGTTATATTTGGGATGGGTCATAAAAGGTGCATTAAATTGACATTGTATGTTTACTTTTTTATATTTGTCCCAATTAAATTCATACAAAATTATGGAGTGCCTGTTGAAAGTATTCATAAAACACTCTGAAGACATTCACACTCACAACTTCCACAACAATGAACACGATAGAAGGGATTTGCGATGTGAGCAACCAGTGTTCAACCTATCATAAGCAAAATATCTCATTTCCCCTAACGCTAAAATCTGATTGGTTTAAAGTTGCTCAATAAGTAGAGAGTGGCGCTTGCAACGCCAAGGTCATGGGTTCGATTCCCAGAGAAAGCAAGAACTGATTAGAACGTCAATGTGTTTCTTGAATGCAATGCAAGTTGCTTTGGATAAAAGCATGTGATAAATTAATAAATGTAAATGTAAAAGCATCTGCCAAATGCATAAATGGAACATTAGGTAATGTATTGTGAACTAACATTTTCATTTTCATTAACATTAACCAAGATTAATAAATGTGGTAAGAATATATTGGTAGCAAATAAGACCTTATTGTAAAGTATGAACAGAAATCATGAAATATGAGCACGGACACTCACTTGGCCATCAACACTTCCTCTGCTGTAGAAACTTCTGGGTCTGCTGACCGGCCTGCTTGCAATTCCTCCCAAATCCTCTTCTTTTCCACCTTCATCTCCCTCGGCTTCACATACAGATGGAAGAATACTTTCTTTTGTCATCTTTTTACCCACTACCATTCTATCTGTGTTTGGACTTTGTGATTGTTTTGTTCAAACTAAATCACATTTGATTCAGTCTGGTTCTCCAAGTCAGACAGGATCGATATCCTTAAATTAAATCAAATCTCTAAGAAAGCAAATCAGTGCAGTGCTGTCTCCTGTTGCCCCAGACTAACTTGCTCCGTGGGACGCTCATATCTGACTGACAGGCACTTTGACTAATTGCAAAGCTGATTTTTGGACGGTTTGTCCAATCAGCAGCGGAGCCTGAAAAACGAGGGTGGGCAATTGTTCAGCTCATTTGTTTTGTTGACTGGTTGCTATGGTGTTATTTCTCCTTTTGTAAAGTCACACTCAATCTTTTTCTGCAGTGAGTGGTGAGAGAAACAATTAAAACAAACAAAGAAGACACTTCTCTCTCTCTCTCTCTCTCTCTCTCTCTCTCTCTATATATATATATATATATATATATATATATATATATATATATATATATATATATATTACAGAGCCCTACAGAGCCCTAAGGGGACATGGTGGTGGGAAAAATAATGAGATGAGAGGAAAAATTGTTTGTCAATGTCTTTGTGTTCTCATGCAAATGTTTGATGAAACATTACATTCGCTTGCAAAACCATAGTCCAATAAATTATGGCCTATAAATACATACATATATATATATATATATATATATATATATATATATATATATATATATATATATATATATATATATATATATAAAAAAATTCATTCTGAATTGTTATTTTTATTTAAAAAACTTTAGCCACTATCACTTACATTTATAAATTTTTAATACTTATACATAATACATATCTTTTACATAATTTATTTTATTTATGTCTTAAATAAAAATATGTTCTGTTTTTCTTTTGCATAGTTACATTTAGATCAAAATTTTTAATATTTAGCATGCAACATTAGATACAATTTAAATAAAGCTTTCCTGTGTCTCTAACAGTAGAGATTGGTGCTTGCAACGCCAAGGTCATGGGTTCGATTCCCAGGGAAAGAAAGAACTGATTCAATGTGTTTCTTGAATGCAATGCAAGTCGCTTTGGATAAAAGCGTCTGATAAATGCATTAAAATGTAAATAATTTGACTTTACCCCAGAGATGATCGAACAGAAACGGCCCTTTTTCATAGTTTTCTGAGAAGTAAAAAGAAAGCACCTGATGATCATAGCTTGTTGAAATGTTTGTGGTTCATCATGTCAATTATGATAGATTGGTTATAAAGTGTGTTTGAAACTATATAGAGCTACAGTTTGAATTAATCTACTTGCTTTGAGGACACATTGACATTTCGTGTGTCAGAGCGAAGAGGCTCTCGGCATGTAGCGTCACATCTGTTACATTTTTCCCGGCAAAAACGTCCCGAGTTCTTCTCATAAACATCAGTTGACGGGCTTTCATTGACATCAAGGAAGGACTCATTTAAGTTTTGTTAAGAGTAATTCACACATTAATTAAAAAGTGATTAGATATAGCCCCTTTACATTAAACACACCACAGTCTCCTAAACTTTTGCATATTCTTTTCTGCATTACAAATATCTTACATGAACTTTACAGGACATACATTTTAAAATGGTTCACTTAAAAAAAACGGCAAGTCTTGACATAGAAATGTTTTTTATTATTAAGTAGATGCAAAGTTCTTGCAGTATATGCATTAAAATGGCAAATGTTTCAATGTTCGAAGTTCCACAATAGAAGATTCACAGCAGAAATTGATTGGAACAGTTTCTTTTAGCAGCAGCAAAGAACGAACACACACACACAAAAAAAAAAAAAAAAGAAAAAAAAGGAGTAAACAAAATCCCGAAAGCTTCTTCTCCGTCCAGTCACGGAGGAAGGACGCGGTCACAACAGTTAAACAGACACAGTGCAGGTTAAGAGGAAAACAGGACGGTAACATCATGCATTCAGAATAATGCGTCAGGTTCCCCAAACCAAGTAAAGATTAAACATCATATTCACGTAATATATTACACGAAACTCAGAGGGACTAAACCAAATCAATACCCATAGTCAAAATACATTCTTAAAAAATTATCATATACATTTAGATATTTACTGTACCTTTTAATGTATGCATGTGTGTGTGTTTCTTTTTTGCCAGACTTTTTAATAATAATAATCACAGAGTTTAAACGGTAAAAAACCCAAATGTGGGGAAGGAAACATTCAGCATACATAGAACAAGAATAATTCTCCTACAGAAAGACAACAGAAAGCAAAGTCCCTGTATCTCAAGTAATATTTTTCATGCCACAGGCCACTCATAATTCAGTTTTCCAAGCAAATCCAAAGCAAGCTAGGATGTAACTAAACACATGTCAGAAGCTTAAAGGATTCATCTCCAGAAACGCACCCCTAAAGCCATCAAAAATGCATTGCATGCAAAAGTTGAACTATGCACGGCTTTGATTTTTTGCTCTTACCCTTTAATGCGAAACAACAAATACAATGGAAGATCTTAAATCTAAAGGAATCCAGGTCTCGGTTAGATTCAAAGAAAAGGGTCATTACAGCCATTCCTCAGAGAAGCAAGAAAGAGGGATATAGAAGTATATAATAAAGCAAAACAGGTGCATCACCTCTTTCATTTTAGACAGTTGAAGATCAGAGTCAAGGATGTTTCAGCCGAGAGAGATTTTGTAAAACTTGTCAAAAAAAGTCTTTCTTACAGTTATCTCAAGATAAATGCCTATTGAATGATATTTGAAAGTGGCCTCATCTTAGTTTTATTGATCTTAACTCTTTCACATTCAGCGTTTTAGAAAAAAAAGTTACCAGCCAGCACCAGCATTTGTTCATTTTCCCAAATGACCCCCAGAATATTTTTCTATATATCAAAAGACCCAGTGCTTTTCAAAACTTGAATGTGAGTAAATCTAATGAATTTTTTTTTTTAAAAAGTCGCATTTTTTTCAAAGACTAAATCTGGATTGGATTCAGAGTGATGATCAAGACATGATGAATAGATCGAGTCCATCAACACCCCAAACTCTCTCTCTCCCATCGCTCGTTCTGGGCCGGACATTATATTTGGATTTATTTGCGGTTTAATATTGATGACTGCATTATTTTACACATGCATTTGCTTTTCCTCGCACGTTTTGATCAGGAGATGCTGTCCTCTTTTAGAAGATGCGTAACAGCACCCCCTATCATAAAACAGTGAAAACACAAAGCTGGAAAATTCCATCAATGGCAGGAAAAGTCCAACCGGTTTTCTTTCAATCCAGAAGTCATTGTTCAGTCAATCACATTTTTATCCACTGAATTAAAAGTAAAAAAAAAAAAAAAAACATTCTATAATGTTTTCTTGTTGTTGTTGCTGCTATATATTTTGTTTGTATTAGGAGTCAGGGATATATTTCTATTTTGTAATAATTTTATATTCAATAAAAAAATAATAATAAAAACAACAGTTTAAAATGAGCTTCCATTGTTAACGTCAATTAACTACATAAGTGAGCATAAACGAACAATAAAAAAACAGTAATACTTTGAGATACAAGTGTCCCGACATATGAGTATTCTGAGATACGAGCAAGCCTTCGAGCATTTTGCTTTGAGATACGAGTAACGATTTGAGATACGAGCAGCTTACAGACAAGCACTCGGAGCCATGCCACCTCACTCGTTCACTTCACGTGTTCGTCGACTTCCTTGCGCATCTCCCTGTGGTCTTCCTGTGGTGTGTGTTATATACATCTATGGTGTAATTGCATATGATCTCCACTAGAGGCAGCTTGGTTTTACAGCGGGGGTTACCGGGGGCAACGAGTGATTCACCAGTATTAAGCTGGGAGCAGCACGAGTTATGAGTGTTCAATAATAATAAATATGAGCTTCTGAGGCACATTATTGTGTGTGTAGTTTATCCAATACACAACACAGGAAAAAACACTACACTTCCGTATTGTGTTTGTCTACGTAATCTACATAATTTAGATTATCCCTCCTCCTCCTCACATGTCGTCATTAGCCGCTACTGTATCGTGTGTCTCGAAGGCAAGAACTCATAATTAAAACCACATTTTATTTTATATCACCGGAATCCTTATATACTATAATTGTGTGTGTGTGTGTGTGTCTCTATAGCAATTAAAAACATGTTTTTTTTCCATTGTTATTAGCACTAAGGGAGTTTTTTAGAGGGCCAGAATGAATTCATTTCTTTCCAGTCATTTCTTATGGAAACAAATGATTTGAAATATGAGCAACTCGAGTTACGAGCTCGTCCTGGAACGGATTATGCTCGTATCTCAAGGTATTACTGTACCTTGAAATAGTTTAGTAATCTTAGTTCATGCTAATTTCAACATTTACTAATATTTCTTAAAATCAAAATCTGCTAGTATTATTTAATGGACCTAATTAACAATTAGCAATTGATTTTTTATTGATGTTAACAAAGATGAATAAATACTGCAGCGTGTATTGCATAAACTAACATTACCTAATGGGACCTTATTGTAAAGTATTACCATAACGATGGTAATATTAAATTGAATATAAAACAATACATCATTATTATTAAGAAAAAGAGGATGCAGAAGAAGACAAATTAATATGCTAATTAATATAACTGATAATATAATGGACTCTTTCACAACCAAAACAAACTAATATGAACAAAAATGAGATCTGAGTCCACTTTTAAGGTCAATGACAGTGTGAATCCAAAGCGTTCTGGGTACGTTTTCACTCAGTTTATCGCTCGGTCTGTGTTTGGTTCTTTTAAAGATGACTCACCCTTAGCAAATGCGAGCACATCCTCTCTTTTTAGAGACTTGGTCTTTAATGAAAACTGATCATAATGTGCATAATAACCCCGAGGCTCACCAACCAAACCAAATACATCCCATCTCTTAATACTAAAGTCAATATCTACACATGTTTGTACATCAGGAAAGCCACTGATCTTGCGCACACGTTATAAAGGCAGGCCATGTCGAAGTGCACGCAGCCCATTGAGGACAAAGCATAAAGACACATGAAAAAGTGCATTCAGAAATTCAAGTGAAAGGTACTTGCATTAATGCATTTTGATCATAGAGATGCACATCAAAAAAGACCTAGCAAAGTAAATGAAATTAGGAAACCGTTTTTTTAAATAGACAAACTTGGCACAGTTTTCCCGAATCATGGTCGGTGTCCCATCATGCTTCTGGTTGGCTGATTATGAGCAAAATCCAGAGATATGGACTGAAAATGAGACTATAAGCAAAACACCCTGTAAAAGAAACAAAATAAAGATTAAAAGAGAAAAAGGGAAGGGATAAAGAGGGTATGCAAACAGTGTATATATCAATCACAAAACATAAAATATAATGAATTGATTTATATTTGAACTATAAATAAATGCATCATACTGCAATTAAATATTTGCATAAACGTAATTATTTACATAAATGTATTCCACAACAATGCTCACAGTTTACTGTATTTTCAGTTATCGGTACTTGATATTCATCACAAAAGAAAGAAATACTTAATGAAGCAAAGATGCATTGAACTGATCAAACGTGTCTTTTGTATTGCTACAAATAAAACAGGTTTTTAACATGGCTCAGAAATCAAGCATAGTTCTGTGAGGTCACGCTAGTGATGCTCTCAACTGATGCACATCAACCTATAGGAATACGACGCCTGTCACAGCATCATATATAAGGTCCATTCAGTATTATCAGCAGCTTATCGTATTACAACAGCAAATTTAGTGGGCAAAACTGCATCATCTCAATAGTAATTGGGCAGTCAGGAATTTGGCGAGAGGGATTTTAACTCGGATTCAAGTTTGATCATGAACTGCTTGATATGGAAGTGACTCAAGTTAGCATTAACTTCTCACATCACGAGGTTATACTAACATGATGCCTCAAGAACAGTTTAGATGAGATCTGCACTCGCCGCATGAAGGAGATGATCAAGCATCCACATCACAGCTGGCGATTTTTCACCCTGCATTCAAAGTCTTCACAAAGCTAAGCAGTTTTCCTTGATGCTCATTACTTAAAGCTATCAGGTTATGTGCAACATGCTTGTTGTTTAAAGCTATCTGGGTGTTTCTTAAGGGTTATCTCGTTAACACTTTACACTATCAAAACTGCACTACCTCACTTTACATTATCAGGACTGCACTACCTCACTTTACTACTTTGCCCTTTTACATTTTTACATTGTTATATATTTGCTCTTCTTATTATTTATATATTTATCTTATTTTTTTTAGTTTACTACTTGTGTGACATTTACTGTGGAAGGCAAAGTAAGAATCTCATTGTACAGGGAAACATGCTTTCTGTCTGTATACATGACAATAAACACTTTGAATCTTGAATCTTGAATCTTTGAATCTTGTGTTCAGAGACATGGTTGTTTTGAGGCTTGCAATCATATTGACAATGCGCGTTCCTTATCTGTCGTCATTGACAACATGCTTGTCGCTGCCACATATTGTGCTTAAAGGTCAAGTCAGGTCACATTTGTTACAGTGCTCTGTGTGGGGCAAATTGTTTGAGGGCAGATTGCAGTGATAAACAGTAAGCAGCTCTAAAATGGCAATAGTGAACAGGCTTTATTCAATTGAAATCAGATCAGTGCTGATTCTATCCGGTGGATATGGCTTATACAGGTATTGGCAACACGCTTGTTGCTTAAGCTCGTTGAGGTAACTGCATTTGAAGGGGCACGTTCCTCTTCTCAGCTGATTTTAACAGAAGAGCACTACTCTGCTACTCGTCCTCTATAAGGGGCACGCTGCCCGAAGTCTGCTATTTCAGAGGGTCATGATGCTTCTTTCCAAAATGTCCTATTTCTACTTATTTCCAGTAAGATATATGAGCGAGAGAGAGCTAGATATATATATATATGAGCTAGACCAGAAAGTTTGAAAAAGTAAAAAAAACAACTGAAGTTTGAAGGCTTCACTTTTAAAGCAACTTGAAGTTTAAAGTTTAAATGTTTGAAAGGCAATAAAGTATATCAGGAAAACCGATAATTTAACAGTTTTAACACGTTGTTAGCATTAATTAGCATGTTGCTAGCATTTTTGAGCATGAACTTGCATGTTGATAGCATTAATTTACATGTTGATAGCATGCATTAACATGCTACCATGATTTAACAAGATGTTTCTAATGCTTTGACGCTGTTAGTACACATAATCATGTTGCTAACATGACTTTGCATGTTGCTAAGATGTATTAGCATGCTGTTAGCGTTAATTAGCATGCTGCTATCATGATTTAACATGTTGCTAGTATGTTGTAGGTGATGGATACATAGTGGATGAAGCTTAAATACTCTATCAGAATTATTGTGTTATATTTTTGACCCCCTCAATGAAAGCATATGGGACTTTTATGATTTTTAATCTTCCTTTTTATGAAAATCATAAGTCTGATAAGCATGAAAAGATATAGAAAGCTGAGTCAACAGTCTGAAGCTCTGAGCCGAGTTTGGTGGTTGTAGATTTAAAACTAGGAGGTGAGAGAAATTTACCAATATTACTGTTTTTACTGTATTTACTTTCAAAACCATAAAAATTGCTTTGAACATAAGTACATTTTTCATAATTTTTCATTTTACATAAGAAAATGTGGGCTGTAATTATGTCTAGTTTGACTAATTAATCTGAATATGATGAAAGTAATTAATGCTTTATTTAATCACGCTCACATTTCATAATTTTATGCATTCATTGCAACATTTCCAGTTGATTTTCATCATGTTGTGACATTAATTTATTCAACAAAGTACCAGATGACACATGGCGAGAGATTGTCAGGTACCCCTCGTCCTTCAACTCAAGGACTTTCATCATAAAGCATCAAAATAAACGACACCTCTCACAGGAACCACGGTGGCCATACGGTGAAAAGGCCAGTTAAGCGCGCTACGGTTAAAGCACTTCTCCCTCCCTCCGCTCTCACGGCAAGTGTGCAATGAACAATCTCTTATCTGTAAGAGCACAAACAGAGAATAACACAGCCAATCTCTTCTCACTAATCCTGTTACTCTGCAGCCTCTTCTCAGCCTCCGTCTCTATGGTTACCGCTGGCATTCAGTGATGCTGGTCCAGAGGCAGTATCTACAGTAATCTACACAGCACAAGGTCCTCCTACAAGCATGTATAACCCAAGGCGACTTACTCATCCGTGTCTTTCTTGCTCTCTTCGATGTACGCAATAGACTCCGACCTTAGACGGTTGGTGACCTCGTAAGTCCGCAGGGTAACACCGAAAATGTCCTCGTGATATCGATTCTCATCCTTCAACAAGAAAAAGGAGAAAACAGTTTGAAAAAGAAACAGATGATCTTGAATGTACTTGTTTCACCTTTGCACAGAAAGGGTCAGTTTTAAATAAATGGCCGAACAGCATCACTAATTATAGTGTAAAGTTTTGAAAAAAGCGGGGTCTAACCCTCAGTTTGCTGATATAGAAGCCAGCATCCTCCAAGGACATGTTGCCATGGAGTTTAAAGATCTGCTGGACTGTTTTCAGCACATCACCGGCCATGGTGACGTCCCCACAGACGTAGATATGTCCTCCTTCTTCTCGCAGATACTTGTACACGGTTTCAGACAGCTGCTCACGAAGGACATCCTGGACATATTTCTGAGAAAAGAGCACGAAATTGTGATGTAAGGGACTAAATAGACATCTATGAACCAGGGCTTGCATAGACACTTGCTCTGCTCTGCCATGATGTTTCACACTTGCTGCAGACTGTTTGTGTCAGGGTTCTGCCACATTCGGTTTAGTAATTTCTTGTTGTTGTGGGAGAGCTCTGACACTACCGTAACGTCTCGAGTTTTGTGTGTGTGCGTGCGGCTTCGAGTGTTTGAGTCGCGTGCTCTCTTGTCTGTGTAATGTCTTGTGTGCGGGTTATAGTGTCCGATACCCAGACGGTCTTGTTCGGGTTCGGTTTCGTGTCAGGATTCAGGCATTCATAACTCGTGTGTTCGTCCTTGTCGTGAGCACGTGAGACGAGTGGTTGCTCGTTCTCGCACACTCTACGTTCTGTGAGTGGGCGCGGTTTCAAGCTCTGCTTTGCATCGCTGCATGTTCGTGTCTTGTCATTGTGTTCTCATCACTCCTTGTTTCCTTGTCATTAGTTTGATTTGCCCCAGTTGTTTCCAACTCAATTACCCTTCCTTCTATGGCTAATTAATCCCTTTGTGTTTGCTGTCCTGTGTCGTGTCGTCTCTACTTCGTCATTCCTGTGTCCGAGGTTTCCTTAGTCTTGTCTAGTTCTCCCAGTTCTGCCTAGTTATGTTTTTCCCCCTCAGGGTGGTTTATGTTTGAAGTTTTGTTTTATTTTTTCAATAAAGACCTGTCCTCCCTGCGATTAGAGTCCTCGTTCTCTCCCCAACCTGACAGTTTGATTTCGGAAATCCTTACAAATCACACTGTACGACATGGATCTAATAAACTTGGTTACGACATGCATGTAGACTGTATGATGATGACACCTATTGACACGTAGGTTCGATGCAAGTTAGTATAGAAGGATAAAACATCATCAGCACGCGCTAGTGGAAAACAAATACGGCAAGATGAATCATACTTTGGCAATTCTGGTAAAGAAGCGAACTTTTCATGCCAATTTTGCAAATGGAGATTGAGGTAAGTAGTTTTAAGTTTTAGTGCATTGTCGTGTTGATCAATACGCCATTTCATGTTGTGTTTTTATTGGCTAGTCAGTAGATGCAGATCGTGGGAGCAAAAATACTGCAAGATAATTGTATATACAGTGGAACCCACTTATCTCGAGCTCGGTTAACTCGCCAACCCTGTTATGTCGACGTTTTTGAAATGGAACTGACAATATTTTTCTTAGCATTTTCTTATCGTTATGTCGATTATTTTATGCCGCCGAACCCTGATATCTCGAGCACAAAAGAGAGACAAAGTCGCCACTTCACATGGTTATCTGGATCCCCGTGACTAATGATAGTACCGAGTTCACTGCGCATGCGCTGAGTTCGTGTTGCACGAGCATCACGGTCTGTTTAGTCGCTCACTCCAATGACGCTTCACTCACTCTTGCGGCGCAGTGCCCGACTCGAGGCAATTAAACTGGTCACACGAGCTTTATAGATGTGTTTCACACTCTTCTCAAACATGTAAAGAGTGTAAGTACAAACCAGGAAAAAGAAAACACAAACAAACATCACAAATAAAAGAAGGAAAATAGAAACAGTAGATTATGCTGTATAACAGTCAGCGTCCATCTCTCTCCTCACTCACACACACTCTCTTCCCCGCGCACGCTCACACCAGAACAGCACACACACACAACAGCACACGCCGTCTTAAAGGTATATTCCCAACATAAACATAAAGTAGCCCTTACAATCTCTGCTGTTAGTTGGTGCACATATGCCTTTTGTTGTTAGCAAACATATACAGTGTATGTACATTTTTATAGCATGCCGATCGCTTCAAACAAATCTCGATTCTCAGTTATCTCGATGCTTTTTTGCAACCCTTGAGGCCGTCGACATAACTGGGTTCCACTGTATTTATCACAGGCTATCTCCAAAAAAATCCCATAGATTTACATTGGCTACAATACTAATGCCGTCCTAAAGTCCACTTTTCCATCGGTTAAAATGACAAATAAATGTATACTCTGAGAGCGCTCCACAAGTCATATTTTTACACCATCTGGATACTCAGTATTGATTGGTTGAAATGCATGTTTTATGCATTACGTATATTCAAAGGTTTATAGTACAGATAAGTAAAAGCCGTACTAAACTAATGCACTGCTACATTGTAACTCTCATACATCCAAAGAATCAATCAGAAGTGCAGAAAGCTGTTCTGGGATTTATCAATAAAATGGTTTAGAAACTGAAAAGTTCTTGTATGCATTTCTTTCTGTCGCAGAAGTAACTAAAACTCACAGCTATTAGAAGAGAGACGCTGCACATATTGGATTTATTCACACACACAATCGCTCTCTCACTAATGGATTGAAATAAATGTGAGCTTTACTGTGCTACTTTATCTGTATCTGATTCAGAAGTAGAAATCTTTAAGAAATATAATGCCCTTTAGATAGAAAATAAGCTCTTATGTAGGAGCAATAGTTTTGTGTTGCAAAGCATTCCTATCTCTCGTGTTTTCATTAAATTAAGTCGACTCGACTTCAATCACATAATAGTCAACTTCAGACAATCTGAGGTTGTATGAAACGCATGTAGATGAAGGTATGATTTATTCCCCTGCTAATTGCTTTTGCTTTGCTCACCGGATTTGAAAAAAAGCAAAAATCTGAGACTTTTTTTATTTTCATAATTGATCTCTATGATTCACATGGGCAGTCCAGCTAAACCCTCAATGATCCTGGAGTATAAATGGATGTGAAATATCCTCAGTGATATTTGCCAAGGCATCATATTCTAACCTTTGGTCTTCCAGGCTCTCTGGAATATGCGGTGAAAAGCTCTTTAAACACTTCCTTGTTCTTGGCCTGGATGGTCTCTTCCTTGTAAATGTGGTCAATCTGTGACTGCCGACAACCGAAAACCAAGATCATAGGGCATGCCTTGATTCCTGGTGAAACATTAAAACATTAAAACATTCTGTTTTAACTCAATGACAAATGCCAAAGTATGTTAATTATATGTTAATTATATTAAGCAAATGATCAATTAATCCAACAAGTTTAAAGAAATAATTAAAAGTAATATGATAAATACAAATAATAAAAAAAATGTGTATTTTTATTATAGAGTACAACAAATAATACAAATAATGTGTAAATATATATATATAGTACAACAAATTATGACTAAAAATAAATAGATACATTTACATTAACAAAATAACCAAACAGACCCTTCTTAACAGACATTTAAATCTGAGTTTGCTTATTCAAGCAATTAAACAAACGACATGAATAAATAAAATAATAAACAAAAAAAAACAAAAAATTAAATTAAAATTCCCAATTGAAAATTTATCAAATAAGATAGTTTCCTTTCTCAAACCTGTAAATTTAGAAGCACTGTTTAGATTCAGAATAAATCAAAAGCTTACCCTTATTTTCAATATCATACAGTCTCTGCTGCCAGAAGCTTCTGAATGGAGCAATTCCAGTGCCCGGGCCAATCAGAATACAAGGAACCTGGCTGTCTTTCGGCATACGGAACGATGGAGCCCTGAAGCACAAAATACATCCTTTAATTCCATCAAATCCACAAGAAAACGACCCTCAGTGCACATATTTGAGGAGTGTATAAACGCGTTACCCTCTGACAAAGCACGGCACTATATCTTCTTCTTCCAAGCTGTTGAGCCAGGAGGAACACACTCCATGATGCACGGGACCCTCTCCATCTATCCGGAATAACACACATAATCACCTGACAACCTCCGACACTGAACTAACACCTGATAATTTAGGAGAGCACAGGGCTGGCCTCACTTGCTTCAAATGGAGTGAAATTGCTACATTTTAACCACCAATCACTCCATTATGCACATAATGACATGTTTAAAATGCACTTAAAAAATGTGGAAAAGAGATTAGATCACAGTTTCTTTTGCGCATGTAACAAAAAAGGCTTAGCGGCAAATCTAAAATTAATTAGATCTTTTAATTTGTATGTAGTCCCTGTCTTTAAAAATGAGCAGTTATTAGATGAACGGTTTAATGCCACAGATTCTCTTCTGACAATACAGATTATTCACAATTCATTAGGCACTTCAGTCAAATTGCTAATTAAGTTCATAGACTCTTATTAAGCACCCAATTATTCATACGATACCGCTGTTGGGGAAATGTGAGTTTTCGGGCCATATGTCATTGCAACTATTGAAAACGAGAGGCTGTTTAGAGTGACATTCACAGTTTGAAATGAGTGACAGAGAAGCAGTGGAAACATTAGCACTGTGAAGTGGATTGCATTGATTAAGCACAACATCAGGTGCGGTTTACCCATGCTTTGAACATCAGATTCATTGCGGTTTACACCTGGTACAAACATGCCTCTCAAATGTGTTTCTGGTGACCATTAGCTGTCATCAAAGAGACCAGTGAATCTCTGCATATTGATTAAAGCAGACACTTTTTTTTTATACCAGGTATTTACTGTCTATTATGCAATTTACTCCGAGTTTGCTAATGCTTGCTGTGATCATATCGGCCCAAATCTGCAATCTCAACATAACTGAACGGTAAATAAAAGATCAATGATAATGATATCTGAAAAATATATGGATAAAATCTAAACAGGTTCTATTCTTTATATGATTCTATTTTTTTTTCTGAGGCAATTTTACATTTAACACTAACTGCAACTGTGGTTAACCACCATAATAACACAGGTGATTAAACAGAAAATCAAAAGAGGGAATACGATTTCATAAGATGTGGCCTATCCATAAAACATGTCCACTACTTGTGTATAAATGTGCAGAGTGCCATGCAATCAAAGAACAAACACCATCAGAAACACACAAATCACTAAAATAACGCAATACACATAAACAGCTGGTTGGTTGGTGTTTTAACAGTTACACTTGTTACAGTTTCCAGTTGGTGGAAGTCAGAGTCATTTATGGGCTTCATTCTGTTACTATTAAGGAAAAAACTCATATTTTCAATAAGGGGAATTTGTGAATGTATTTCCTGGTATTTAATTACTACCTCTGAAGTGAAAAGAACCTGAAACAACTTCTAAAATAAATCTGACCAAATCAAATCTAGTACAAATCAAAACTATCATGTTTCACAGTATAAAACTTCTGCGATGAATATTGTGTAAATTTGAAAGAACAAAAATCATTCGGGATCATAAAGCTACGGTTGAAATTGTATCACTATTGTATCGCTGTGAATCCCACGACTGAGACTCACAGAGCAGCCAATCAAATCAGTGATGGGGAACTGCATTATGAGTAACTTGAGTTACATAATCAGATGACTTTTTAAGTAACTAGTCAAAGTAATGCATTACGTTTAATGTCACGTTATTGACTGATGCACCGCACATGCATCGCTGCCGACCTTCAATGATTCAGTTAACCCTTAATTAAAAATGTCTTTATATTTTTAGTTTTTATTGGAGAAGTAAGTGTTAAACTTTCTTCTTCTGTGATCCAGAACGGCAGCAGCTGAAAGGTTTGTTTGAGCTCGACTGAACACGCGTGAATCTGCATTTCCTCCAGCCTTGTTATTTAAATATTGTACATTTGCCCAAAAATATAACTGTTTTGTTATTAAAAAACAAGAAAGCAAAAAAGCCCAGCCCAGTTAAAAAGTAACTTAAGTTACTTTAAGTTTCTTAAAAAGTAACGCAATTAGTTACATTTTAAGGGCGTAACGCAATATTGTAATGCATTTCTTTTCAAAGTAACTTTCCCCAACACTTCTTATACTCTCATTCCAGCAACTGTGGAAAGCAAAAAAAATTATTTAAAAAAAAAAAATGTAAATTATATAGCAATAGTAATTTTGACAGTTTTAACAGTAAAATGTATTTTATCTTCAAATGTATTAATTTCAACAATAGAGAAAGTTATGCATTACAATTTTGTGTTAATCCCTTACAAAGTAATTGTTACTTTTTATGCAAAGTAACGCATTACATTATTTTTGTGCTACTTTTTCTCACCTGGGCTGCGCTAGCTTTTGTTTTCTTTTGTATATGAAAACAAAATTCTATTATTGTCACAAATATAGGCCCTTTTACACTAAAAGTGAAATGAATAAGCTTCAATCACAGTGGAGGGCGCAGCTCAAACCAACCTTTCAACTGTGCTGCCGTTCTAGATTACAGAAGAATAGGACACAGGTGAAGGAAGTTCTTACTTTAGCAATAAAAAGAGTGATTTTTTTCTATGAAAAATGATAAGCAGGTTTTTTTACAGTGCCGGTACAAAGCTGAAACTTAAATGAACACAATTCAATAAAGTTTCCTGACCTATGAAAAGCAACCTCTTGGTTTAGCGTTTACCTTTGGGTCGATACGACACCACCGCCACAGTGAGGTGGATCTCTCCTGGATGGAGGTCTGGAGAGGAGCTGATGGAGTAGTACCGGGGCTGGAGGAGGGGCAGCTGGGTCAAGAGAAGGGTCGAGGGGATCTGGAGGGATGGGAACTCCTCAAACACCTCCACTATGGTCGAGTTATTGAACCACTTCCACTCCTCATACTCCTGCAAACCCTGAGGAGACACAGAATGAAGCACATGACATTAGCATAATGTTCTCCGTAGCTCTGGTTTGGCACATGAGCTCAGTGAATGGCAAATGTTCAAAACGTTCTGCAAGCGTGAACTGACAGCAAGAAGCGAGTAAAAAAAACACTGTCAACGTTGTAATTTGCGTAAAAGTGTTAGTCATCCGAGTGTAAAACAGAGCCAGAAAGCTCTTTTCAGGAGTTCTGACACCATCGTGCTTCTCCTATTCTACAGTATGTGATATTTTGAACATAAATGTTTATTTAATATTCTTTTTTATTCAATAGAGTTTTACTAGAGCTGTCAAGCTACAAAAATCACTTCATACAAACATGTGTCTAATAGTTATTTTTAATCAAATGAGTTTCTGAAGGATCATATGACACTAAAGACTGGAGTAATGATGCTTCAACAGGAATAAATTCATTTTAAAATATATTTAAAAAAAACTAAAAAAAAACATTTTAATTATTAGAACATTTTAATTTCTAATAATATTTCATTTTTAAATTTGATCCTATTTCCGATCAAATAAATGCAACCTTTTTTTTAAACCATTTATAAATCGTACCACAAACTTGCACTAGTGTATTCCAAATAAGTGATTAAAATATACAAATGTTTATTTTAATTAGGCAGAGTTGCCGTCTTCATTGACGTGAACCCTTTGTCCTCCTCTGGTTCACTCCATTCCTTCATCAGAATCAACCAGAAAGGATGACTCACTAACTAAGCAGCCATTTTTAGCAACATACTGAAATATTGTTTCAGTGGGAAGCAATGAAAGAGAAATATTTCCGTGTCTTCGTGTTGATGCTGAGAGGCTTGCGTGAGAGAGCAAGACAGGCATGGGAAATGAAGAAAAGGAAGTGGGGAGGAGGGGGTTGATTTTCAGTGGTAATAAGTTATCAAACTGAGAAAATGACTGCCGATTTGAGGGCGGAAAGGCAGGGATGCATGTGGAGACGTGACGCCTTTTGTCTAATATGGAAGAGGTGTATGAAAATGGGTCTTAGATCATTACTGAGCTTTAGCACGCCTTGTATTGATGCAAATAAATGCCTAACACGATAATTAGAGAAACGCACAAGTGTGTGTGCAGACGTGCTGTGCTTTCGTACCTTGCTCAGCACCTCTAGTCTCTTCTTCTGTTTCTCATTAGTCGCCAGAGCAGCAAACTGTTGCAGTAGTTGAGGACTGGGAGGTGTGGTTATGTCCAGGAAGTATTTGAAAGCCTGATAGATGGTGCAGGGTGGAATACGACTCTCATCCGTCCAGTTGCTTATCACTCCTGCAGAAGATGAAGAGGTTCTGATTTGTTAAGAATGCAGATATGATCTTTCGATTAAATCCTGATTTAGGGAGTGATTTACTTAGTTTTAGACTAGCAGCAGATTCTTCCCTGGAATACTTTAGATTACATTTACATTCATGCTTTTATCAGACGCTTTTATCCAAAGTGACTTGCATTGCATTCAAGGAACACATTGGAATCGAACCCATGGCCTTGGCGTTGCAAGCGGCACGCTCTACTGTTTGAGCTACAGTAAAGCCAAGAAAAGCCAGATTACTTAAATAGAGTAAAAGAAATGAATTGTGCATGTGAACTTTACATGTTGGCAGGTTAAGCATAATACGTATGTATTGCTGTATCATTTATAAACCTCAGAAAATACTACAAGATTTTGTTTAAACTATGGCATCTTGATGAATATCAGTGGTAAATGCTATTGTAAGTGAAATGAGTGAAAGCTAGCTCACTTTCCAGTAAATGTGACTTGATCAGTACTATGGACAAGATTACCCTGAACTCATGAACACCTGATGACACTGTTTGGCAGACAAAGCCTTTCCTCTGTGTTCACATGGGAGAAATCAAACTAATGTTTGAATGGGGGGAATGGCATCCTTACATGGGAAAAGTACTAGAAGCTTTGGATCTCTCTGCTCATTCTGTTTGTTCAAAAGCGATGTGTCATTTCAGATTATTTTATGTATATTCGGGTCATGTTCCATTAGATATCAAAGCAGATGTTTCGAAGACAGTTGCTTTTTGTTTGCTAACAAGAACTGACCAAACGGTTTAAGATGCAAGGAAGGTAGACTGTTATTCTCGAATGCTTTTTGCCCTTCCCATTTCAAACTATTTTTTTAATTTTTGGATCAGTTTCAGATATTTGCACATTTTTATTGTGACAAGAAAAACATATCTGCATGTATTTCATAGTTACCCAGTGCTGTGTTTCTTTCCACTAAGAACTCCACTTTCACGATTTGATTGACAGGCGGTGCATCTTCCAGTTTCTCCATAAGAGTCGTAACTAGATCTTCCTTGTTGCCGGGGAAAACGCCTAAATGGTCACCAGGCAAGTATTTCAGGCTCTCGTGGTTGTTGGCATCAAGACGTACAAATATAGTCGATCGGCTGATAGACAGGAAGAAAGAAAGTATTGTCAAACGAAACAGTTATTATAAAATATTTAGTCATACACAAGAGTAATTCACCAAGTTTTGCCCCCTTGGGTGCTTTTGCAAGAATAGTGATGTTATCAAGGCTTTAAATTAGCTTTTTATTATTGACATTAATTTGAATGTAAAAAAAAATCTTATTGACTTTCTTACATTTCCAGGGCTTAATAAATGACTGCAACAATATGCAATAGCGTTTAACAATATATATTCTTTAAAACACCAATCCTCCATAGATTTTCATTAGAAAAGAGCAAAAGCTTCTCGGAAAATATGGCAGATGGCAACAATTGCAAAAGTATTAGTAACCAAGGTTAAGGCAAAATTGAGTCAAGGCTAATGTGAAAGACTTTCATCACAAAGTAATTCAGAGAAAAATTGGACGGCAAAAACATACTTCGATCTGGCACTTTGTAGGTTCTGTCTCAGCAGAAATTTGGCCCCGTAAACTTTCTTCTTATGGATGCTGTAAAGCGCTGAGAGTGGATGCAAAAAACAGTTACAAATGTGCAGCGTGAAATGAGACTATACATAAAAAGCGAAGGCAATTTAGCGGTCCTACAACTTGATTGTCTATAAAACTCATGATGGAGCCAATCCGCCCATTTCAAGATCATTTCGAGGATTTTAGATTGTAAAGTAGGAAACCCTAAATGCATTCTTTACACTTTCATCAATTGAATAAGGAAGAGCTTACAACCCCCGTGGTAATGCTAACACGGCCCTGAGACAATCCGCGTCACGCTAATGAGCCACTAAAACGGCAGATTCTCCAAGAGTCAGTTCTCATGCGTCATAAACTTTGAAGCAAATAAAAAAAAAGAAGCTTCACCACTCACAGGGGAAGACTTAAAGCATCATTTAATTTGATAAAAGCTTATTGGCTTTCTGAAATGAGTCATTCCTTAATAAATGGAAGGCACTAGAGCAGCAACATACCTTGCGTTAGAGTCAGAGCCTCTGCCGTGTATGTCATCCGGAACTTGCTTTTCTTCCAGCGGCGATCGTTACTAATCAAAGAATCATTCGCTTTCTCGATATTAACATCGTCGCCAACACAGAAAACGTCACATGCGGCCTGGGATAAAAAGAGATCAAAACGAATTCTTGCCAACGTATCAATCATGTGTATCAAGTGCAGTTAAGAAATATACTATACATTAAGTATGATAATAAAACATAATATAATAGCATAATACATTTTTTCATTTAATTGATGCATAATTTTTAAGTAAAAAACACCATTTTAATCTGAACAGCAAAAATATTCAATTTAGTGCAGTTGTATATAAAATGTATTTTACTTTCTAAAAAGTATAAACTATCAATCAGAGGGTAGAAGGTATGCAAGTCAATTTTGTACAACAGGCTTTTCAGAAAAGCTTATCATGTTAATCATTAGAGGCCTTGTATCAAATATGATACAGTAGCTTTTTATGGTTAAGTAAAATTTTAATATGCTTGAATCAACCTGACTACAACGAAATGTCTCATTAAAAGAATAATTGACCACCAAATCTTTGCTATTATTTACTTTTGTTACAAAATGCATGCCGAGCAATTTATTCAAGTAATGAATCACAATGAATGCTTTCCTGTAGCTCCTGTAGTAGAGCATTGGTGTTTGCAACATCAAGGTCATGGGTTCGATTCCCAGGGAAATCAAGAACTGATTAGAATGTCAATGTGTTTCTTGAATGCAATGCAAGTCGCTTTGGATAAAAGCATCTGCCAAATGCATAAATGTAAATATCATACGGCAGCTTTGCGTGAGGAACAACCCAAAATGCAAGTAACTGCTCAATGAAAATCATAACAGTAACTACTGTAAATTTACAAATTTCTTTAGTTATTTGTTTGTCAATAGCAACGAGAGAGAGCGAACAAATACATGTAAATTAGCGACTGCGGCCCACTGCTCGCTCAGGGCAGTACCTTGAAGACCTTCTTGGCCCATGTTCTGAAGGATTCCTCTTGGCCACAGAGTTCGTCTCCCTCTCCCATGCGCATAATTCGTTCCCCACCGAGCTCTTCGAACAGCGTGTCCACTGCGTGGGCAAACGCACAGAAGTGTGGGTATGCCCGAGAGCCAAGGCCAAACACAGAGAATCTACATGAGAGAAACGAAGTGTTGAAAACACTTGAAGCACACGCACACACACACACACACACACACACCGTATATTCAAAACCAAGGGTATTATAACAGTGGGATGGTTGTGGACATCAGGCCAAAGGCTGTGGGCTTTGATCCTAAAACTATGAAAACAGGATGAAATTCAAGGCCTGAGAAGATGTTACACAAGCATGTGCAGACATACACGCAAAAAGTGTGAAATTTATTTTGATTGCTTTAGGATGGAATTTCTTTTCAAAACTAAACTTCGTTTACACAATTGCTCTCTGTTCTTTGTATTTCAGGTTTGAAGTGTGCAATACTTCTTTACAAAGTTGATAAACTTAAATTTAGCGACAGACACCAGAAGAAACGCACACGCTTACATAAAGACATATTACAAAAAATCTCCACAAAATTGGAAATGTATATTTTTGGGCTATTTTTCTAGCGTGTTAGATATTATACCTTAGATAAATATGCCACGATGCAAAAACTTAGAAATAAAGAATCATAAAGAAATATTTTTTGCATTAAAAGGCACAATTAAGCACATATCCCAAGAGAAACAAACAAAATGAACTAGAGAACAAAGAATATTATTTGTATGAAATGTAGGCCTATTTTAGGACCATTGAGAGTTTCTGCTCTGCAACATTTCCCATAATTATGTAATAATATGTGTAAATGTATGTGTTCCAGATATCCATGTTCCATGCTGCAGATATCCATTAAAATAACAGCATCTTAAAATATGTCAGTGCCTCAAAATACGCATTTTTTTCGAACTAAATTGAATTGAACTAAAGTCGCATCCTGGCTTAATCTAAGCTCTGTCTGTGAAACCAGGCCTTAATGCAGGGGTGTCAAACGTACGAACCCCCCGCCAGGGGGTTCAGTCCGGCCCGGGAGATAAATCTGCAATATGAAAAAAAATATTTTTATTTTCGGCGGAACTAACAGCAGATGGGAGCACTGAGCTTCAGGATCTGAGTGGCGTTTAGTTCCGTCAGTTTACGCGCTTTCCTGTTGTCTGTGGCAACCTCATCATCGAAATATCTTCATCAAAAAAGAGAAAAGTGGACAAAAAGTGGCGGATTTATCAAGAAAAATTGACCTCTTCCTATATGTTCACGGAGGTGAATGGGAAACCCGTGTGCTGGTGTGCTGCAGCAAGTTTCGGGGCTTAAGGAATATAATATTCGGCGCCACTATAAAACCGGTAAGCATGGAGTTTAGGAGCGTATATTCAAAAAACACTAAATAAGCAATAGGGATTTAAAGATAATCATACATGGTCAAAGAAAGCAACAAAACAGTTTTAATCCAACATCTACACGGGATAATTGGCAGCTATAGCAGATAATGCTGCTGCAAACGTCATCGTTTCGCAATCGATTTCGGAGCACAAACTCATGAGGATGGAAATAGGATGCGTGACGTGCCAAACTGTGTTTTAAGTTCGCGTTTGGCACGCATCCATATATTCTCGACGTTGTTCGTGTGGATCTCCCTGTCGTTCGGATCTAAGAAGTTATGCCAGCCATCTGAAATTACGCGATCTGTGACCGTTTGAATATAGGCACCTAAACTGCATGATTACCATTAAAACTCAGCATGGCGAGAAATACAACAGCTTTCACGGACAACTGAGAATACAGAAAGTAAATGAAATGATGGTGGGACTGAGGAAACGGCGATGTGTTTTCACCGCGAACTCTAATTGCAAATTGCAGTTTTCGCAAAGTGATAGTTAATTTGTTTACATAAAAAAAACCCACACATACTTATGTATAAACTTTACAACTTTAATTTTACAAAACTTTTTTTTTTAAACAGCTGCCACTTAAGATTTTAAGTGTGTGAAATTAATTCATGTGTTCAGAATTGCTTCCCAGAGTTGGAAAATGAATTTTAAATAATTGATATTTGATTTTTGTTAACATGCAGGACAGTGTTTTTAAGTTCTACAAAACTGTGACTAAATGCTTTGCATCATTGTAAAATAATAGACACTTTTTTATACATAATGCACTTAAATAAATGTTAAACTGAGTAAACTGTGTTTTTGAAATTGCACATACTATACGTAGGTTGTTTGTAATATGTTTTGTAAAAGGTCAATTCATTTAATTTAAAGATTTTTATAATTTAATATCATTTATAATATTATACACTAATATAATAGTCCACAAAAAAGCGGACTTATTGTTAGTTGTATGTAATTTTGCTATGAGTTTAGTGCTCGGCCACCTTGACATCAGATTAAGCAGTGTGCGGCCCCCTGACCGAAATGAGTTTGACACCCCTGCCTTAATGTTTTTCCAAAGTATACACAACAAATCTGCACAAAGTCACATACACACACTCTACAGTACCTGACATTAGCAAGTGGTCCAGTGCTCTCGAAGTTGGCTTTGGTTTCAGGTTCGTCACTGGAGGATTTACGGGTATCAGAGTATGAAGAAACGCTGTTAAAACGCACTTTGTACGTCCTGAGAGAAAGAGAGAGAGAGAGATTTCTTTGCGCATTTATGTGAATGGTTTGACTGTACAGAGAAGAAATGCATGTTGTAATGTGTATTTCTGATGCATATATGTTAGACTTTGTGTAGGTGTGTGAACTAAAACACTGAAAAAAAATTAATTATGGAAAAGCAGATTGGTGGGAGGATGAGAAGAAAATCACTCGCTTGCGTCTCCACTCGCACACACACACTCACTTTCTGTCCTCTACGCTGGTGGTGGGATGTCTCATCTCCATCAGTGCCGCACCAAATTTCTGTAGTGCGGAAAAAAAAAGAGGAGAAAGAGAAACAGGAGAGAACTTACTGGCCCTTCCCACGCATTTCACAAATTCAACACAATGCAGGTTCTCCACTGCAAAGTATACGTGTGAAGTCCTTTATCATCATGATGAGCACATTCTGTTGTGTTGTGAAGTGTTGACAATTGGATTCAAAGCAGAACAAAATGATTGATGTGCTCCGTGAAACACTAGCACATTAAAGCAAACGGGTATTTTAATAACTCACCTCTCCATTTTCAGGAGGATCCCCATTGCCGAACGTGCTCGTCACCACTAATACAAGAGTCTCGTGTTCCAAGTCGACGGTGTCATATTCATCCATGGACGTCACCTGAAGTATCACATAATACCGCATTACACACACTACTCACTTGTGCTGCTATACGCACATGATATTTGGACCTCAGCAAACATCATCCATCTAAAGCAGGGGTCACCAAACTTTTCAGTCCGAGGGCCGCATTAACTGTGAAACAGCAGTTCGGGGGCCAACTACACACTCGAGGTCCAAATAAAAAATGGATGTTGTTTTTAATTATTTATTTAATATTATTTTACACTACACATGGATGGTGAAATTGTTTCCTGGATGCCAAAATAGCAGACATTTCTGGCTTTAGATTTGATTTCCCTAACATCAACAGTGACCTGAGATTATCATCGGACAAGTTTGTTCTTAAATTGTTCTTCACGTATTTTATTCTTGAAAATGTTTGTTCACACATGTATGTTGTTCAAAAGATTGAAAGGTATATTGATGCAAAAGTTTTGACATTAGGAATGTCTTCCTTAGGCTAAAACGGTGGGGGCATATGATATTTTGCATATCACACCCGCAAGCTATACGAGTGTGCGAAAAACATGCGTCTCCGGGTTATATGCGGGAAAAAACAGTATGTCATGTCATTGACGGTCACCAGAAGTAAAAGTAAGCAGCGAATAAGGTTTTCTAATGTAGTGATCGGTTGGAAAACGTCTCCGTTTACTATCGTATCCTCGGTTATTTTTCCATATTCTGTTTAGAGAAGTGTGAAGGAAATATTCTGACGCATCGCGCTTGTGCTGTTTATACCGTCTGTCTGCCAGATCCGCATCGCGCTACGATTGGCCAGTTGTCAACTGCCGTTATCCTGTAAGCTTTTGGAAATGACGTGAAGGGGAGGAGTTCTCAAATGCATTTCATTGTAACATCTCATTCCCACTCTAGAAAGGGAACGCGCTTCTACGCGCCTCTATTTTAATTCGGTAAAAACATAACTTGATCTTGGCTGGATACACGTAAAATTATGTATTTTTTTCCATAGACAAAAAGGTCTCCGCGGGCCGTAGTTTGGGGACCCCTGATCTAAATAGTTGTATTAGCAGGGTACAACAGGGCTAAAGGCACACCTTAAGAAATATGTGCTTTTCACTACTCCCATAGTACTGTATGACAGCAGAAATGCTTTTTTTTAGTATTGAACATTTATGGAGCAACAGATTTTGTGTGAAAATAAATCATAAACGTGGTTTATTTAGTTTAAAAATCTTCAACAAATGGAAAAGTCAGCAAGCAGTTTATCATCATGCTAATTACTGTATCTTCGCCCCACACTTTTACCCTAAATACCATATTTTACATCATTTTTCGTTATTGAAAAACTGTTGCATTAATTACCTTGAATAGAACTGAAAATCAGTAAGAACTTCAACTCAAAATATATTCAATAATTTTAGTGATTCTCATTTTCTACATTTTAAAAAACATCAAATATTAGATCAAATTAGCACAGAATCAGCTTTGCATCATGACAAGCAGATGTTTTGGAAAGTGTTTACAGGAAAAGATGTTTACAGGAAACTTTCCTGTGGCGCAAACAGTAGAGAGTGGTGCTTGCAACATCGAGGTCATGGCTTCGACTCCCAGGGAAAGCAAGAACTGATTGTTTAGAGGATGCCTTTAGCCACTTTTCATTCTAGATAAGGGTCCCACTGCACTGGTTAATATTATTTGACTGCATTAGATAATATGAACTAATAATTCAAAAGTGCTACTGAAATTACATTGGGGAAGCACGTAATCTAGTTATTAGCGCGGTTTGTGAGAACCTATATATGTTTCCTCCACTAGACATAGCCATTTTGACGTGATTGGTTTTTCTGTCTCATTTGTAAGCCAGGAACAAAAGTTTGGCTATTAGATCAGCGTTCGAGGGATTTTAGGCAATGTTTTCGAGTGTGAAAAATCCCACAATATGCATCATGAATGTGAGGCACGTTATCTCTTGATCCAGACGTACCGCCAAAAGGGGTGTAACGGTAATGAACAGTTCGTACAAAGCCTAACGAGCAGCTAATGCGCCATGATACAATTAACAGAAAAGACGCATCAGTGCATGTGGCAGGGCAAACGCCTTCAGGACATGCGGAATAAGAGAAGCGTCATCTGCATGTAAATCACGTAATAATAAGCGCACATGAACAAGATTGATTATTCTACCAGATTATAAAAATAACTTTGCATTTAAATGCTATCCCAAGGCTAAATACTTGGACTCAATACGCTTGTGTAACGTCATCTTATCTTTACCTACAGACCGATGCCCAGGTGCATTGATTCTTGACATTTTATGGCACTGGAGCAAAAGAAATTGGGTCAAAAGACCCAAGGTGTGAAAATAGCTTTCTCACTGTGCAAACTGTAGCTTTGAAATCGAAGAGAGATTCTGGTTGTGAAACTAAGGGGATATACAGATATACGTCTTGCGTCAATATTTGTAGTATTTTGTTTACATAAATATTTACGTGCAAATCATTCACGGATCACATAGCGAGATAAAGGATGATTTATTTACAATAAAAAATAAAACAGAACACAAACAAAAACTGCCCCAAGGGGGGAAACCATAACTGAACAGATAAAGTGAACTAACAGAAACTAAACAGATAAACCGGACGGGACTCTGCATAAAGAGAACAGCAGACAATGACAGGGAAAGACAACGACGCAACCTCGGACAACAAACACACAGGGATTAAATAGGGAACACATGAGGAAAGTAACAAGCAGAAACAGCTGAGAACAATTAAGGAAAACAAGGGAACAAGATGGGTGGGGTTACACCATAACAAGACAAGACAAAGGGGCGGAGTCAGAGCTCTGTCAACCAAACACTAGAAACCCAAACTGAAGTGACAGAACCCTGACACAAATCCACATGAGGCATTGATGTGCTGTGAATGGGAAGGGTTTTAAGAATCAATCTGCTATGTGCGGTTCAATAAGCCCATCATTCTTACCTTGGCATCAAACGCGTGCTTGAAAATCTCACAGAGTGTTTTTGCATAGTCCTGCGATTTCCCAGTTTCTGTGGCAAACAAAATGGTGGCTTTGACTCTCTTGGCCATGGCCTGCCCCATGAGTTTGGCGGAGAACTTCACAGCCCTGCAAGTCGCACACAAACATGTCAGACGCAGATATGCCAATATCAATATGCCATTATTTTATCTAGCTCTTTATGCAACACAGATTGTTTCACAGTAGCAAACAAGAAAATAACAGTATCAATGATGCAAACTAATAATCAGATATGTCTGATGTAAACCAGATGTAATGAACGTAATTATGAAGCTATTCATAATAAAGTTAATTTCAGGTATAAGTAGCTCTACATAAGATAATAGTGTCATTATTCAGCTTGAGTCAGCTCAATGTTGATTCAATTCAGTTCAAAATAGCAAAATAGCACCATCCAGCTCAATTCAGTTAGTGTCAGTGTAGTCAAATCGAGAATATTCCTAAATATTCAGTGCCTTTTCCCTGGGTTACAGTGTTTAACAGAATAAAAGACACTTTCCCCTCATTTCCGAGACCACACAATCACATAAGTGTAGCTACTTATATCTTTCAGGCAATTAATGTAACAGCAGAGCTGAACGTTAAAGGGACACTGAAGGAAACCTGATTACTGAGTGTGATTCATTGAGTTAGACTCACAATATTCTCAGCGATTCCAGCATAACTGTGAGGAAAACTCCGCTGGAAAGCACACTCTAAACAGCCATTAACACAACCCCTTGCTGAAGTTCCTGGGCTATGGGTTAAAATTACAACAAAAAGTTGGCAAAGATTTGAAGTGCTGCAGACGGCCAGCCTCAGAAGTGTTTAACTCAACATGCACTTTGTGCTCAAGACAAAAACAAACTCCGCAAAGGTCTTCACCCACTCACTTGGCAAGTTTCTTGAATCCAATCGCTCTTTTCTTTGTGGGTGTTCCATTCACTCCTTTCCACACGTGAGTGTTCCACGGGTCCGGCTGGACAGAGAGAGAGAGAGAGAGAGAGGGAGGAAGAGTTCAAGCTTTTACAATACAAGAAATGAATCATAAAACCCCGAAACAAGCGGAGCACTTTTGTCATCCTGAAGTTTTCTTAAAATGGGTTTTTGGTTAAATGGCTGAAATAAGGTCTGCGGTTAACAAACTTAATATATTTTCACGACATAAAATACATCAGTAACACCCCACTCACAAATCTTTCATGCGTCCTGAAAGCAAGTGGCTAAATGGGACAGAGGTTGGACATTAAATGTCATCACACCAAACAGGTAAACTCGTCTACTGTCTAGTCTATTTTTACACCCTTATTCATTTAGCGGAGGTGAAACAACTCCAGGATAAGGCTAGATGCGCTTCCTCCTTAAAAAAACAATAGTTTCAAGTCACGTGTCAAGCTTTCCTGTAGCACAACCAGTAGAGAGAGGTGCTTGCAACATCAAGGTCATGGGTTTGATTCCCAGGGAAAGCAAGAACTGATTAGAATGTCAATGTGTTTCTTGAATGCAATGCAAGTCTCTTTGGATAAAAGCATCTGATAAATGCATGAACGTAAATGTGTCGTCTAGTTACAACTAACACACATCCCAATACATCATTTGTAATTAAAGTGGCGATATTCACAAACCACTATGAACAAAAAGCACTAACAGGAAGAGGATTTTCGACTGTGGAGGACTCAGCACTGTTTCGAGCGGCGAGTGGATTCTAATTTGAACATGTGCTGAGTTGATTTCTTGAATGCAATGGCCAATCAGACAAGTCCTCATCCTTTGGAGGTGTGTGCAAAGTGGATTTGCTTTCGCAATATAGAAAACAGCATATTCACGACATATCGATAAAACAAACTCTTCCAGGCCTCAGCTACAACTACAATGTTTAAATGAGGGTCAAAGTAGATTTTGTTCAACCACAGGCTGGGATTATGCAAATTTGTCACAAGGTGTGTGCAGGAAGTAAGCCTAGAATTGATGGCGACTCATTTCAGCAGTTCAGAATCGGTTCTTTCTTAGATTCACAAACAGCTATATAATGCATAGATTGTTATATAGTTGTGAAGATTATTTACACATTGCAATCCTTTACTGATTCCAAATAACATGACAAAATGTTTTGTTAGATACGTAATCTGTTACATTACATATTTAAGGTGATATAATGTACTTTTTGGATTACTTTTATATTACTTTTGACTGATTCGAATAGGATAATCTTGACACTTACAACACGCCGACAGACAAGACAGAGCAAGTTACTTTTGGTATTCAAGCAATAAATACCGTTTTGTGGCTCTTTAATGTGTTGTGACCGATCGCTGTATCGCCTCAGTTCAAGCGGAACTTGAACCGATCATCTCTTCCTACTAGTTATAGCATGAAATAAACATGAATGAACATCAGAAGTATGTTGTTTCAAAGTATGTTGTCTCTTGTCGTTTGATTGGTCAGATCGTCTGTCAATCAAACTCCTGACGAAGAGTGAATTCCACAAACCGGGAAGACCTGAATGTTTATAAGTAGTAGGCCTTTTTAGAAAGAACGTTTTAAAAAAGATCAAAAAGTAGTAGTTGGGAGAATGAAGTGAATATGAATAATTTACCGCTTCTGTGAGAATAACATGTAATCATGTAACTAATAAAAAAGTGGTTGTTGATTATGAGTGTTTTAAAATGCAAGTAATTACAAGCACTTCTTTTTTTTTTTATCTGATTACGTAACAAAAGTGGTTCTTTGATGCTTATGTTAAATGTATGATTTTATTAGTACGTCAAACAATCAAAATATTGCTATGACTTCAAGCTAAACTGGACAAAAGACTTACCTGGTACTCAAAGGAAGGAGTTAGACGATAGTTGAGCATTTCCTGGTGGAAAACAGGTGTAATACTGCCCGACATGGGTGGGACTATCCAAACCCAGTCACCCGGACAGCCCCCCCTCACTCTGTACTCATTCTCCATGTGCTTCATGAAGGACTCAGTGGCTGAGTGATGGTCTACAATGGTAACCTTTGACACCTACAAAAGGAAGAATTGGAAAGAGTGAGGCTGCTTAAATTCTGTCTGAAAAAGCCAAACTAAGGTTAAAATAAGCTTGTGAAGCTAATTAACACTGAACTGACTGCTATCACTGAATAAATGGCACTATTGTGTTTTTAGAGCTGTTTTTTATTTGCTTTGAAAGAAAAGTTCTTTAAAAATAATGGTTTTCTGATTAAGCTGGTTAAGTCTCATGCAAAAAACACAACATGATGCTGACCAATAATGTAAAAACTGATTCTAAAATCAAGAAATTAGTGAAAATTAAAGTGGTACATGTTAGTTTATGGGTTGACTTAGTATTCTAAAGTACTTGTTTTGAAAAGTATATGGTCTTATACTATGATAGACAATTATCAGATGTTCTATAATAGAATTGTGAAGTATTAAATGCAATCAAATATTGATTCTAGATAAAGGAAACGATCATAAGATTGCCAAATTTCATTGACACAAATTCAGCATGAAAAGCAACAATGCCCATCATTTAGTGCATTCATGGACACGGTTATTTTCAATTTTGCATTATAGATAGCTTGAAATGCTTAATGCAGCATGTTGACGCAAGCCAACACAACCTGCTATTAAATCCTCAGATTGGCTTGTACTGCAGCACGTCTAGTTTTCCAACTAGATTTAATTGTTATCTGTGTCATTGTTTTGACTCCATTTGCAATTATGAAAGATAAGAAACTAAACACAGCTACTTACTAACATCTAATTAGTTTATCAGTGTTGAAACGGTACAGTAAAAGCCTTTTTTAGCTAGGAATAAGATCTTTTGGATAAACAAACTGCAGGGGGTGTGCAATAAATATCAATAAGATGTTTCTTCAATCGCAGGAGCTTTAAGTTAAATGTCCAAGGTGCTTAACTCTAATAAATAGAACAGAAGCGTGATCATAGATTCAGCCTTTTGAATTGTGAAAGCCGGTTAATGTTTTGTCCGCTTGCATGAGTCTCTATGAATGCAGCATAAATGTGAATGCAGGGATTTGCTTTTATGCTCTTGGAAAAGAGATGGACTTAAAAAAATGAGATGCTGGCAAATATAAATAAATGTGACTGATAATACGACTGAGTGTAAGATTACATGTGGGTGAACCTCACAAAGCCTGTCAAAAACATGTCTGGGTTGTGTTTGACAACAAAATAAAAAAATAAAAAGAAGAATTAGAAATGATATTTTATATAAAGACAATGCAGCTTATATTTAGGGACTTTTTTGATGTTGTGACGTTATTTACATGGCATGTCAGCACATCTTGACATCCACTTTGTGGTAGTATTTCTTTCTATATTTATTTTATGTGTGTGTATGTGTGTGTGTGTGTGTGTGTGTTATTTTAGTATCATTGAAATATTGGCATAGTGATGGATAGATAGATAGATAGATGGATAGATAGATAGATAGATAGATAGATAGATAGATAGATAGATAGATAGATAGATAGATAGATAGATAGATAGATAGATAGATAGATAGATAGATAGATAGATAGATAGATAGATAGATAGATAGATAGATAGATAGAATGCAGTTTTTAAATGAAGGTTGTAATTATTAAGGGAAAACAAATCCAAACCTACACGATCCTGTGTGAAAAAGTGTTTGCCCCCAAAACATGATAACTGGTTCGGCCACCATTAGCAGGAACAATCGCAATCAAGTATTTGCAATAACTTGAATGAGTCTTTTACAGCTGTGGAGGAATGTTGACCCACTCATCTTTTTAGAAATGTTGTAATTCAGCCACATTGGAGGGTTTTTGAGCATGAACTGCATTTTTAAGGTCATGCCGCAGGATCTCAACAGGATTCAGGTCAGGACTTTGACTAGCCACTCCAAAGTCTTCATTCTGTTTTTCTTCAGCCATTCAGAGGTGGATTTGCTGGTGTGTTTTGGATCATTGTCCTGCAGCAGAACCCAAGTTCCCTTCAGCTTGAGTCATGAACAGATGGCCGGATCTCCTTCAGGATGTTTGTTAGGCAGCAGAATACATGGAAAATACAGCAAAACAGCCCCAGACCATCACACTACCATCACCATATTTTACTGTTGGTATGTTCTTTTTCTGAAATGTGGAGTCACTTTGACACCAGATGTAATGATTCACACATCTTTCAAAAAGTTAAACTTTCGTCTCGTCAGTCCACAGAGAATTTTCCCAAAAGTCTTTGGGATCATCAAGATGTTTTCTGGCAAACATGAGACGAGGCTTACTGTTCTTTTTGCTCAGCAGTGGTTTTTGTCTTGGATCTCTGCCATGCAGACCATATTTGCCCAGTCTCTTTCTTATGCTGGTTTCATGAACACTGATCTTAACTGAGGCAAGTGAGGCCTGCTGTTCTTTGGATGTTGTTGTGGGGGTTTTTGTGAGTTCTTGGATGAGTCGCCGCTGCACTCTTGGGGTAATTTTGGTCGGCCGGTCACTCCTGGGAAGGTTCACCACTGTTCCATGTTTTCACCATTTGTGGATAATGGCTTTTGAAGATCTTTTAATCTACTTCACTTTGTCAGGCAGGTCTATTTAAGTGATTTCTTGATTGAGAACAGGTGTGGCTAGAGAAATTTAACTCAGTTGTGATAAACCACAGTTATGTTTTAACGGGTGGTGGAAACACTTTTTTACACAGGGTCGTGTAGGTTTGGATTTTGTTTTCCCTTAATAATAACAACCTTCATTTAAAAACTGCATTTTTAAATTTATTGTTACTGTTTGAAAATTTGACTAATTAACTTGAATTTGGGGGAATTCATCATTATTTCAGTTCTTCATTCTTATTACAATTAATCGACATGATAATAAATTGGGTGTATTTTTCTGATTTTAAAAGTGCTTCTGTCATGTTTTCAGGAGATTCATTCATCCTACCTGAAAGCTATAAAGGACTGCAATGTTGATCTCCACCAGCGCCTGGTCCTTCCACAGGGATGAAGTCTTCCTCGTGTCCAGTCCCATCATTGTAGCTACTTCCTGAAATGGAGGAAATTAATCATAGTGTACAAGGAGACTATTCATACTGTATTCTCTCTGGATCTGAACCGAGGTTAATAGAACTGCCACTCGTGATCCGCCACTACAGATCTGGACCTCTCTAAAAATACATTTTCTGTCAAAACTTTGGACTCACTTGACATGAATATGTATTTCTCATGACCTTAAAAACATTTTGATCTGAAGGCTGATTCTTACATTTTTATAAATACGTTTTGGAGACACGTGTAAAGTGAAATGGATTTGGAACAATTATGGATTAAAGATTCTCTATTTTTTAGATGATTAGAATTATATTTGTGTATATATTTTTTGTATACGTGGTAAACAGTTGGACTGTATTGGCTCATTCTCTTTTAGAATTTAATTTCATAGTACAATGTGGAGGAGAGATTGTAACATTGAATGAGTATAAAGACATGATGAACGAAAACAGCATGTTTATGAATTCAAATCTGATTAAATTACAGAGACCAATTTATGCAAGAATAATAAACAATGTGTAATACACCATATAATTAACTTAATTTATTTTAGTGGATGATCAACCACAAATGTGTCTTTCTTAATTTCCTGCTAGGGTACAACATCTAATCCACATGCATGTTAATGAACAAATGTAATGCAATTTAGATTAAAAAGTGTGACATTCTCAGTGGTGCAGGGGTGGTTTATGGCTGTCTGCAACGGTACCTCAAGTATGTTGTATCGAGAGCTGTCACAAAAGTCCCTGACCCCGATCTCGGTCCCCATGTACCAGCCACTGAAGGGGCAGGCGGTGAACTCCAGACCTCCGATCTCTAACAGCATGCTCGACACGGCAGGAAGGCCGTACCACTTTAGATTCATCTCCTTAAACCATTCATACCTAGACACACACAGACAGGAGGATGGACAACATTAAACCCAGCACAGGGAGAAAAGTTTCATGCGGAAATGCTTTGCAGCGAAAGTTTCTTGGGGCTTATTTGCATAGCATCACGCAGTCAGCAGAATATCTTGGCATATGCAGATGTACACCATTAAGCTTGGAGAGTTTTCCATTTACAGATTTCATCATAATTTCTCTGTAAGTAAATATAAAACATAGCAAACGCCGCCAAAACTGTCATTATCTCTAAACCAGCACCTGCAGGTGTCTCAGGTGTTTCTCTAAAAGGTAAATTCTGCCTATTTGTTATAAATACAGAATGGCTGATCTAGCCAGAAGTATTCACACAATTATTGCACTAAATATCGCACTGATCGAGTCCATTATTGTCACAGCATAATACCAGCATTTCCCGCCAATCTAAACCATATGCAAATGTATCTACACCATTTAGATATGTTTGTTTGGCTGGTCAATTTTTTTGAGGCAAACATTAGTTGAGTGCTGAAAAGTGCTAAGCATATGATAATGATAGTAAGTGCCAGTACTTCAGGGATGTGCCCATTTCCTCAGAATGTTTGGTTTGTGTACATATGATTTCATAATCTCAAAATTACTCGCAAATAAAAACTTCCCACACATTTTAAGTCACAGGATATAAAACAAGTATATTTTAGTCAAACGTCAACACAGAATGCAAGGTTTACTTCTCAAGAAAGGACTAATCACAATAAGTGTTGCTGTAATAATGGATTTTTTCATGTATGCTAAAAAACCTAGTCTAGTTATTTATTTCGCAAGTGGGCAGTGAATGAGCAGAAGACATTTTGTTTTCATTTATATTGTTCTTAAATTTCATTCAATTCAATCGCATTTATCCACTATTGCACTCTTAAAGGGGTAGTTCACCACAAAAGCAAAATTCTGTCATTAATTTCTCACCAAACCCATAAGACTTCCATTCATCTTCAGAACACAAATGAAGATCTTTTGAATGAAATCTGAGATCTTTTTCTCCCTTCATTGACAGCCACACAACTACCACTTTGGCGCTTCAAAAAGCTCATAAAGAGATTGTAAAACTAATCCATATGAATCGAGTGGTTTAGTCCAAATTCTCTGAAGAGACTTTATCACTTTACACAAACAGATCTAATTTATTCACTTTTAAACATTGATCAACCGAAGCTGTTTGTGCGCAAGGACAACCCTAATTGGTTCTTGTGGAAGCTCAACGTAACACGTGAGAATGAATCTCATTGCTTCTTGCATGTCAAGTGAACATGCTTGAGCTGATGAATATTTATATGTGAATAAAAACCTCAACTAAATATGTTTATCATATATAAAGCGATCGTATCTCTTCAGAAAATTTTGACAAAACCACAAAATTCATTTGAATTCGTTTTACGATCTCTTTATGAACTCAAAGTGGTAGTTGAGTAGCTGTCAATGGAAAGATCAGCTCAGACGCACATCAGTGTCAAACCGTCAGCATTAAACAAGTAAACTGAGGCAGGATCTGGAAAAAGGGCTTTTTTATGCCAAATTAGCCCACGTTCTTGAATGTACGTGCATAAGAGGCACTCTCTCAGCTTGAGTTCTCTGTTGCTATGCATCCTGAAGCTCTGCACATTACAGCCTCGCTGATCTGTGATTTCCCTTTGCTATGAATGATGCAGACTGTTAGCATTCTCTGGGTTGATGAACATTTGAGGTGCAAAGCATCATGAAACAACAATGTTTCCATGATCATCAAACAGACTGACCCCCCAAAAACTCTTACTTTGGATGTAAGATGGGAACCTCAAGTACAAGATCATCAGGAATCTCAAAAAGCTCAGGATCGTTCCCATTGGCTTGGAGAAGAAGGGGTAAAACATCAAACCGGCTTTTTGGAGCTTTCCATCCTTGCTGCATACAGATCTGCATACAGAAGGCAAAAATAAAACAAGAACATGCTTTCTATAGGACTATCCAACAGAGCAAGAAGATGAAGTCCTAACCCATCTTAAGAGTGTTAACTGTGGTCATTGGCTGGTGGACCACCTTGAACCAGCAGCAAACCAGCTACCAGTCGATCCCAAGGTAGTCAAGCTGGGTTTTTTGAACAAGTTGGTTGGTCACCAAACTAATGACCACCTTGGGCCAGCTAATAACTTATTTAGCTCTCATCTCATTCCAAAATACACATTGCACTGCCATGAAACAAACCAATGAAAATAAGAAAAATCAAAGATGTCACAAATTAAAAAGCCTTTTATGAATCAGATTGACTCTGTTCTTGTACTGGTAACATGCTTTAATCAATAAGTCAGTAGGATACTTTTATACAATCGTAGCTATTGCAGTGTGGCTTCCCATCTCACCTCTGTAAGCTCCACAGAAGCTGGATCTCCGAGAATTGATCCATCAGGCTGCTTGTATCCTGCATACCGGATCAACTGGCTGTTCCACACTCGGAAGTCGTGCTTCCCGTCTGTCCTCTGAGGGAAGATGGTTATAGCCGATCTACACATCAGAGACAATAGATCATTGGGGTTATGCTGAGATCCCTCTGGTGGATGCACAGTTTCACAAACTCCCTGAAATCAAACCTAAGTGACTCTCAGTCCATAATTGCCACATAAAGGTAATTTTATCTGTATAGTGCTTTTTACAATAGCTTACACATTGTTTCTAAGTAGCTTTACAGATGCGTCAATGTTTATACGCGATATCTGGCTCCGATCCAAAAAAAGACGCTTTCAGAGCTTGTCATTTATCACAACAATTCAGTGTTTTCAACCACATAAGATTTCTTTTAGGTTTCAACAAGTTGAGCCAAAAAGTTGGTGACTATTTTGAATTATCTATTATACAGCGCTTTTTGTGACTGCGGTATGTCACGTGACAAGCATGACGCGTTGCCATGGAAACAATAAGGCGAAAGTTCCAAAATAGGGGTAGGGGTGTGTGCGAAATTTTTACCTCTTCCTAGGGGGGCGTGACAGAAAATAATTGAAAATAATTGAGAAGCACTGATCTACAGGAAAGTATGCATGTGCTTAATGTTAGCTTTGAGGTCATACTAATGTACTTCAGAACAAACACATGCAAAATAAAATTTTACAGTAATTCTCTTCTGGAAAATATATTAGCATGAGCATCAAAATGCGGCCAATGAGATAAACAAGAATGCTAATAAAAACTGCTTTCCAGGTATAAAGAACTGGGGGGGGGGGGAATCCTGGTTGCTAGTCTTACATGTCTTCAGGTCATGCTGGTTTAGATGGGTTTTGTACTAGCTCAAAAACTCAGCTTAAAAAGCTTTGCCTGGCTGTAAGACCATCCTAAAGCTTTACTCTGCATAAAAAAAAGCTGCTTAAATCAGTTGTAACTGGATTGCTGATCTTTTTTCAGTAAGGTAAGCTAGTTATTTAGCATTACCCTTCACATAATGGTAATTATATAGTAGAGTTTATCATTTAAGAGCTTTTGAAATGAAACTACCCCTTCTATTCCCTAAGCAAATAGAAACGTGCTTCACTGCTGAAAATACATCACATTGACGTCACGTTGGCGCTCCAACAGTGTGCCTTTACTTGTTTACTGACTTCAACAGTATGCTAAGAGCGCAAAGTGTCAGTCCAACTAATCTAAATAACAAGTTCCGTCACTCAACAAAATATGACTCTGGATGAAATTTGGGTCACCAGCCTATTTGCAAAAGCACTGAGAAGCGTTTCTTGCTAACAGAGAAATGCGCCTTGATTTGTTTATGTGCTGAAAAAGAGTGTAGGAGACCTCTGACGTTTATTCTGGCAGGTCCTGATGATGTAAGAAGCAAGCGTGGGGGCTTTTGCCTGTATAACAGCGTTTCCTCTCTTCTTGTTTTAATTTTCCCCTTCCTCGCCCCTCTCTCTCACTCTCCCGGGCTCTAATCATTCTGTTAGACTGACACTAATTAAACAGAACAGAGAGTAAGTGTCGTGTATGATTAGCTTTGTAACGTGGCAGCGGTGCCAGCGCTCAGCAATGCTGTGGCAGGTGTACTGACGGCTATGGAACAAGGTGACAAAAAGAGAGAATGGGAACACACACTTTGACAAGGAAGGAGGGAAGTCGCAGAGAAAAGGAGACAAAGAGAAACGAGCTGGTAAAAAACGACCACACTAACCTGAGGTTTCCTTTGTTGGTGGCGTATTTGATGTGGTTGCAGATGTAATTAAACATTCCATGAGCGGTCGTACAGTCTCGAGCATCGAACACCTCGATGAAGAGAAATTAGCTTTTTAGGGCACACACTCCATTTCAATAGGTATCACAATGTTATAGCTCTTGATGAGATTAAGGGAATGGTATATTGCATTTGTGAAAATGCATGCTTTGATGATAGACTGATGTGAAGATGGATATTAAACACAGTTAGATTTACATTAAATGCTTGTATAATGGAAACTTACATTGTAATTTAAAGTATGGTATGCTTCGGGAAAATAAATTATGATTATCAGGTTGAGATGAGGGACTGGGTTTGGTCAATGGCTGTTTGATAGTAAGGTTGGTCGAGAACAATCCATTGATCTAGGACGAGAAATCTTTTCATACTATAAAATACCTGTAATTTGGACCACTGGATCCGTCCCACACAGCGAGCTGCATTTCTCCATGCATGTTTGGCTCCATAGATTAGCTCTGTGTCTTTCAACTGATATGTTCCAGAAGTTTCAATCTCTTTCTTTACCTCTTCTAGCCGGTCAACATGAGCCTTTGAGCCGCATCTGTTCAGACAGAAAGCAAACATACAGATATGCATTTATAAGAAAATTACGAAAAATTGGGAAGTTATGTACTATGCAAGTAAATAAATAAAGTCATAATAAAAGCAAGAAAAAATATTTCTGTTTTCTTGACAAATATCTAAAAATGTCTATTTTTGAGTGTATTCAATTGAAGTTGTTCTCCTGCCTTTTGATTGATGTGTAGTACTGGTCAATGAAATCTGTTGCAAGTGGTAGCAGTTCGTCTTTTCTTCGGACTTCATCTGGTTTGCGACTCTGCTGGTTTGGCACCATAACAGAGCCTATACAAACACGCTCTGTGCAGATCGGAACCTGCAAAGAGACAGCAACTAGCACAATAAGAAAACTGAGTGTGCAAATCCAGACCTGCTACATCACTCATGGAAATGTGCTACAGATTGGATTGTGCCCGTATTGTGTCCATTGGAGTTTAATTGCAAAACAGGCAGAAGTTGAGACACCTTTTCAGTGCAGCTCTGTACAGAATATAAACTGATGTCTGGGTCAGCACATTGAGTCATTTAATGACCACCATAAATTATAAAATGTCATGAAATTGAAGTAACATAAGAAGAAGCTGCAGAGCATTTGCTGCCATTCTCCTGCTAATAGATGCATAGGCATAAACCTCTTGGCAAATCTAGACAGGTGGAGCTGGGGGAGGTGGGAGGGTTCAGAGGAAGTCTAATAGCGTGCTGCAGGACTAGTTTATAGCAAACAATGAACCATTTCTCCGCCATTGAAGGAAATTTCTGTCACTTATGAGACAACGTTTCCCCGTGTAACGGGTGTTATGTTGTTTTAATTTCACACAAAATCACTTTTTGTCATTTAATAATTCTTTTATTTTTGTTTAATTATTTTGTACTATGTAACTTGATTTAATTGAATTTTGTTTATTATTTTGGTAGGAATTTATTTTATTTAGTTATCTACATTTTCAATTATTAATTGTACGTGGTTCCTTTAAGAGTGAGCTTCCGGTTGCGGTTGCCCGCGCTCAGTTTGCGGTGAGCGCGGATGCAGAGAGGTGGGTTGCACAAAAGCTCCAGCATTGAAATGTGACATGAGTTTTATATTTTGGAATAGAAATGTTATTTTCTTCCAAAATGCTCTTAAACCTTATGTAAATATGTGAATAAGTTTGTATGAACCTGCAGTTTGTATTTTTGTAAATAATTAGTTGTGATCAATGTGAGGAAGCTCCGTGGCTAAAATGTCCTCTTCCACTGGCAGGCATTTGTGCAGCGCAAAATAAAATACGGTCTCTTCGATCACCATCAACAAACACAATGCAGAGTCAAACAGAGACCAGTCACACCGCCATTGACAGAAATGACTGACTTTCTGCGTTTTCACTTTTTTTTTATGAAAGAAGATGCTGTTATGTCCCTTATAAAAGAGTACTGAATCTTAATCAGATGCATGTGTAAAATAACGTTATCATCAACATTAAAAAGCTTAGTGTCAGGGTTCTGTCACTTCTGCCTCTTTTTCTCGGTCATGTCTTTGTGGGACCGCGTGGCTTTGAGTGTCTCGAGTCGCGCGCTCTCTTGTCTGTGAAGCGTCTTGTGTGCGGGTCATGATGTCCAATCCCGACACTTTGGTCTTGTTCAGTCTTAGTTTTGTGTCGGGATTCGGACATTCATGACCCGTTTGTATGTCCTTGTTGTCGCATGGGACGAGTGTTTACTCGCTCTCAGGCGCTCTACGTCATGTGAGTGCCCGTGGTTTTGGGCTTCAATCGGGCTGCGCTCTCTTGTCTGTGTATATTGTTTAGCACGCGGTTTGTGTTTACATTGGCCGCGTGCTTTCATGTTGTGTTTCATGTTGCGCTCAGTTGGTGTTTTCACTAGCTGTGCACTGTCTCATCTTGTTTCACAAAGACACACGGCTTGTGCGCACCCACATTGGCTGCGTGTTCGTGTCCTGTCATTGTGTAACCCCGCCCGTCTTGTACCCTTGTTACATTTGATTTGTCCAAGCTGTTTCCCCTCATTATCCTCCTCATGTGTTCACTATTTAATCCCTTCGTGTTTGCTGTCCTGTGTCACGTTGTTGTCAATCCTTTGTTGCTCCTTGTCACTGAGCATTTCCTAGTCTAGTCTAGTCTAGTCTTTTCTTGCCTAGTTCTATCCAGTCCTGTCTAGTCTGTAGAGTCGGGTCAGTCAGTTATGGTTTTCCCCCTCGGGGCAGTTTTTGTTTGAGTTTTATTGTTTAAATAAAGCCTTCCCCGCTGGTGGGGAAAGAGTTAAATGTTGAGTAAGCAATCTCATTGGCTGCAGGGTCAGCACAAGCCAATAAGCTTGTGTCATGTGGTAATCATTTGATTGCCTCCAGATTGCACTTTAAGGACCTGAGACCTCAAGAGATTCATGACTGAAATAAATATAAGAAATAAGTTAAAATTGATAATCTGGCAGTGAAAAACTGTACGTTTTCCATGTTGTTTCTCACACATTCAATAAGAATATTGCAACTTATGTATCATATTCTAATCACACAGTGGACATATGAAACAAACAGAGCTTCAGCATTTATTGTATGTGTGTCTTGTGATGATATTACTTGGAAATGTATGAAAAACATTTTACTAAGTGATAAGTGGCAGGCTTCATCAGAGCTTGATAAGAAAAAGCAAAGAGACAAACGGGATTTGCTCACTGCCTTGAGGAAAATACTCATATGGACAGTATAATAAGATTAGATTTGAAGTGCACTGTCACTTTCTGTAGCTGCTAATATGTTCACTGGATTAGGGGTGAACTGACAGAAATGAAAAATAACAACAAGCCTGTTCAAGCTAGTGCTGTTTAATTAAGGACTGACTTGATTTCATGTCCCAATTTGCCCTTTCAGTCTGGTGAAGCATTTAAACCACTGACCCATAACGTTCAACCAGCCCAAAATAACCAAAGTATCTTTGAAGCAAATCAACTAGGTAAAACTCTCGTACTTACTGTATGAGCTCATGTCATAACCCAAAAAATAGAAGCTCCACAAAAAAAAAAGAACAAGAACAAAATGCATGGTGTCTATCAACTAATAATTAATAAAGCAAACCACAAAAGTCGAGTTATTAGTTTTACATTAATACACTAGAAAATATATCATTAATATTATTGAAATACTGTACAGTGCTGAAATGAAAAATGACGTAAAATGGTTCACTACCCACAATAGAAGGTAAATAAAAAATGGCATAGAACATTTTTTTACTAAAAAGAAACACACTGAATTAAATACGAAAAACCGCAATAGTATTTTCTTGTAAAATGTACCCTTTTCTGCTGTTCATCCTTTCATCCTACATTGTCCTCCAACCAATTTCTTTTATTAATCAAAATTTTCTCCTTCCCTTATGCTGTCTGTAAACTATCTCAGGGTACCAAGATCCACATCGCAATATAACTGACCCGTTTATCATATCACACGGCATGTACTCGTTCGCCTGTGTGACTAACCAAACAAACATTTAAACTGATGGTGCTTAGAGTGAGAACGTTAAAAATAAAATAAGACTTTCATTAGTTTCTTCGCATTCACCCGCCATAAGGGACTGTGAATGCAGTCTTGCAGCTGTCACATTCTGTAGAGTCGGAGATTCAACCCGAAAATCCTTCAGAATGTGATATATTATAAATTATACCATCTGTAATTAGCATCAATTAGCATGCAAAGCAAACCTCTTATGAAAGTGAGCAGAACTTCATAACCCCTCTTGGGAGGATTTGGAGAGATATTGAGAATTCAGCAAACATGTTGTTGTACAAACTACAGTGGAAGGAAAAAGCTCATTTTAAACCTGCGTTTGTTGTGAATTCTATAGAAGAGCAGCTAAATTGCAAGCGAATAGTAAAAGTCAGCTCTAGTTCAGTGTCATGTACAGTATGAACTAACATAATGATGGATTTCTAACTTTTTGTTGAATTCCTTGTTATGAATAACCTGAGTTCTCACACTAGTGTTGGGACATCATGTAAAAGCAACCGAGATTACAGCAGCTTAATATGGCATTAAGGTAGTGATAAAGTCTTGTTCGGTCATTACCAACAAAGCCACACTTGGATCCATTTTGGTGTTATGAGTGTTGCCATAGAAACTGATCATTCTTGTGTCTGTGAACAGGAGTAGAATCTCAGAGTTGTCATTTTGTAATTACGGTAATTCCGACACTATGTGAACGCTGCGTTATATTATATGCGTTATATTATATGCGTTATATACATGCATATATGCATATATAATATACATACTGTATATTTCTTTCTTGTTGTTTTCAAATGACTTTGGAAACACCTGAATAAGCAATGAAACAGGCCTACTGATTTTGATCACAGGAAATGTACTTAGAGCCCTCTTTGAAGAGTGAAAAAAGTAAAGAAAAATAGCAATTGGAGCTAAAACCATGGTGTATCCATCTATCCATTTCATATTAGAAAAGGTCAAGGTCTACTTTCCATCAGTCATCATCAGCGGCGACGAGGGGAGTGTGTGTGCAAAACATGCGTCAGTAAACACGTGTAATTTGCCTGTTGATCAAGTGAATGATAAAGCGTGAATTCAATGTTATTCGGTCATGAAGCTGTGTATTGCACACTGCTAAGCAAATTTTACATTTACATTTATCAGACGCTTTTATCAAAAGGGATTTGCATTGCATTCAAGGAACACATTGAATCAGTTCTTGCTTTCCCTGGGAATCAAAGTCATGACCTTGGCGTTAGAAACACCAATGCTCTACTGATTGAGCTACAGGAAAGCGACAGGATAGCAAATCTGAATGTACTTTCATCTTATTTACAATATTCTTTGCAAATTGTGGTATATACTATATCTTGCATCTGTGAGATAATCTCATTAATGTCCAAAACGTTTGTTATTTCAATTTCATGCATGCATTGTTTCTGACTACATGCAGTTCATTTAAATTAATGTTTTACCATTTCTGACTAAAACACTACAACCCTGTGTACTGCTGTGTGGAACGGAGCCAAAAACTGTCAACAAATAAACTGATCTAATCCAGTCTGGGTATTTTGTGCAGCTGTTACACAAACATTTATAGAATAATTATTACCTTTAATGAAACATTTTGAAAAAGAAATATTTTATCCCATTCTTTCATTTAAATGCATCACATTTTTCACTCTTATGCCTTGTCCTTTCCTCATAGGAAATTTTAAATTTCAAGCTTTCTATAGATATGATTCTTATTGTGACTGAGACACGTAAACACAAAGTTAATTTTTGTGATGCATTCCACAAAGGAGACAGTGCCAGCAGTAAGTGCATCCCATTTGTTTGTTTATTGAACAAAAGCTTGGTGTTTTATTGTTATTATGAGCAGAGGCCGCCAGGCATCCACGGAAATGATCGAGGACCACAAGATGTTCTCCATTCATCTTCTCGTTTTCATAGTTAATTTGAGGTCATTCCTTATTGTAATGACAAATGTCGAGAGCACATCCTTGTAAGAAATCTCTCCGCTCGCAGGTGGATTTCTTTCACACTAGAACCAAACTGGAAGCACTCGTCCAAATATACAGTGTTCTCATGTGTACGCTCAAACTTCCCTGCACTCATGGATCTCTATTTGCTTTTTCTCTTGAATCGTCTTCACTCCTGAATGCAATGCTGCCTGAAGCTTTCAACCACCACTTTCAGGATTGACTGTTGAAATAACACAACTGTATGGGAATGACAGATTCACCTTTGCTTCATGAGATAGCTTTTTCATGTTGATTTTACTCAGCAAGTTCTCTAGTTATTCATTTGTTATTTAATAGTTTTGGGTTAAGAGCTTATTGAAAATGGGTATTTATTGAATTTTATTCAGTGAACAACTACATAACATCAGGTAGTATAGGCTATATCAGCGTGAGCGCAAAATATTCAGGGGGGATAAAAATAATTCAGCAAAGGCAGGGATATTTAGATCAGCGGGGGGGAAGGGGTTGGGGCATATATACAAATCGCCATCCTGTTTACTACCCACCTCTATAACTTTCAGGAATTAAAATTATATTCTGAATCCTACTCTAAATTGTGGAATTACCATCTGACATCAACATTTTACCATGGTACAGCCACAGTACTTTTTCGTAAGGACTCTGCTGTGTCAATAATGGCAATCTTGCAAAGTTGCAGGCTTAAAGTGACAGACATCCCACTCTGTAAAAGCTCATTTCTGGAGCTGGCTCTGACAGATACACGTGCTGCTGACAGATAGATCCTTGCACTGTTTAATGCTTTTGAGATGTTGTCAGTGCATAACTTACTTTTCACAGGTGTATTCTTCATCTGTAAATGTCAGAAAGTCATGCAAATATAAAACTTTTGCAGTCAGGAGAGTATGACGCATCTGCAAGCGAAACTTCATAGACTTCAGGGAACGAGCACATGCATGTTGAGTTTTAAACGAACTGTAGTATAATAATGATTAGTCTGTGCTTTTGTTTATTTATTTTAAGTGATGTGAAGGCCAACTATTATAACCCATACATGGAATTTGTCCTCTGCATCTAACAAATTCAAGTTAACACACACACTTCATTCATTTCCTGCCAGTACTGATAATCGAACCAGAGACCCTTGGGTTACCAGTCGGACTCTTAACCATTAGGACTCAACTCCCTATTTTTTAGATTACAATGTTAGAATGACATGTAAATGTAACCCTTTTTGCACATAAGGAATGGTTGTTTTCATAGACTTCAATATGATCATTGTGCAGGACGTGAATTATTTTAATTTTTTAATAAATACAGATTATTATTTTATCCTAACAGAAATATGTATAAAATACCAATATATGCACAGTATATTGTCATTCAGACAGATAATACTCAGATATGATTTTGTTTAGCCCATATTGCCCAGCCCTAATATATCATACACAGTGTTGAGAGTAACGCATTACAAGTAACGTAATCAGATTACTTTTTCAAGTATCGGAAAATTCAGAATAAAACAAATATTTATGAATCTCCCTTTATAGATGCTGCTGACCTTCGATGATTCAGTTCAACCATAAGCAAAATGCAAAAATGACTTTAGATTTTTTTATTTTATTGGTGAAGCAAGTTAAACTTTCAATTGTTGTGTGATCCAGAATGATCCTGAAAGGTTTGTTTGAGCTGTGCATTTTATTGCACAGGTGTGAATTTGCATCTATTATTTCAATTTTGGTGTGTAAGGGCCTTTATATTTCCCCCCAAATATAAAATTTTTGTTATAAAAAAATGAATAAAGCCCAGCCAAGGTGAGAAAAAGTAGCGCAAAAGTAACATAGCGAATTACACTTCTTAAAAATTAACTAGGTAATGCAATTAGTTACTTTTAAAAGTACAAGATATTGTAAATGCATTACTTTTCTCCAACACTGATTATACTACATTATATTCATTTATGCAAGCCGTGTAACACAGGCTTTCAAACGTATTTGTCCACTGAGAGTGAAATTGTTGGCTAGAGTGTCACGGAATAAGAGTCATAGGAGACGCATTTGAAACACGTTTAGGCTCAATACTCATGTGATCGGATCACCGAAAGCAAATCTTAATACCAGGAGTGTTTCTTACACTCACTCAATTTCCGGGATATTGTATATAATTTGCGGGCGTCAGGGAGAATCTACCAATAGGCGAGTGACTCCAGGAGAACTGGGATGTCTGAAATGATGTTTCTTCACATGCTCAATTAAACAGCAAATAGGTCTTATACAGGCACAGAGCCTTCCTTAGAGCTTTAAGGGCAACTTCAAACGTACCGTGCTGGAGCTGTGGTGTAGAGTATCATTGTACAACGCTCCAGTTTCCCAATTCTTCACTTTCATGAATCTGGGACATTTGGAGGGACTTCCGTTCTGCACAGTCTTCGTGGGGGAAACTCTTCCATGCGGTGGAGGCTGTGGAGGAACAAACATTACACCTTATTAGCAGCTTGTCTATTAGCAAACACTATTGTCCAAAATGGCTCCAAATACACTTATTACAGGAACAATTCTCACAACACTCACCAAAACGATTGCTTAGGTAATCAACACCAACACATAAGGTTCCCCGGTAGGGAAAATCAAGTTTTAATGTTGTTTGCATGTCTATGTGGTGGTTTTAATATGCTTTAAGACAAATCATGTGCAAACACCATTGCTGAGTAATTTTTCTTTAAAACTGCAGTGATCTAAAGACGGTATCAAAAATGTGGTTGGCAAACTTCTCCGTAACCAATCATTAACATATCATTAACTCTGACCGGTATGAAGCAGTGGAGTCTCAAGAAAAGTCATGCAAGAAGACGTGATTGGCTGTGCTGCATGAGGGCGGGCTCTTCTCATCTCATCCGATGATCAACACCTGTAGAATCGCTTCTTAAGGGACGAGCTGCTGCACAGCGGGAGACACTGCTTTTGCTTTTGCTTTTTCTTCTGATTCTGACTTGTGTTTGTTTTCTTATTGTTTGAATTTCGCACACAAGCACTGTGTACCGAGCTGAACAGTTATGATAATTGACGTCATGCGAGCAACGTTTGAAATGTGAACTTACACAAAAAAGTTCATCAATCTATGGGTGCGGGTTATATAAGGGTGCGGGTTATATATGTCACAGTCTCATGTTCCACTTCCGGGTCCTGTCTGTGTATCTTCCCGTGTCCTTGTATTACCTGTCGTGTTAATCACTTACCTTGTCAAGTCCTGTCAGGTGTCCCTAATGTGTGTTCTCGTTAAATACCCTCCTGTTTCCCCATGTGATCGTCGATTGTTGAAACTGTTTGAGTGTTAGTATCGCGTGTGGATGTACTGTCTGTTCCGAGTTCCAGATTCCGAGTTGTCCTTATGTTTTTGCACAACAAGGCCCGTTTAGATTTTTTTTAAATGTCCTTTGGTTTCTGAGTTGATCATTAAACCTGAGTTTGCAAACGTGACGGTTCCTTCGTCTCTTTCCGCATCGTACCGCACCCTTCACCGTAACAATATAAAGGTGCGGGTTATGGCAACGATATTTTACACAAAACCCTAAAATGATGAATGGGAACATGGTTTGTGTAACATTAGCAACACATTATTAGCTGTTTGAAATTGTAATAAAGCAAAAGGCGAATTAATTATGTGTCTGACATTGTAAAGAGCGATACTATTGTGCAGCTTATGTCGTGGAAATTCTTTTCCTAAGTGTTTATCAATAAATAACAAGTGAGATTCTCTAAAGGTTTAAACAGTCTTAAGCTTTATTTATTTATATATTTATTAAATAAACTACCATTCTTTAGTTTATTTACTCTTTCTAAACCCCCACCTCAACCGGTTTCTCAGGTCGTTACGCTTGGTGACTAAACACAATATAATGCATTTGGTTTGGGACAGGTAGATCTGTACAGCATCAGAACATCTAGTAATTTTAATAAGCTTGCCTGCTAATAAAGATAAGGATTAATAAATAAGAAATACAATTTCCATTACACTTATTACAGGAAAGATGTGCGAGTGGATCTCTGAGCTGGTGCGAGTAAGTGGAGGGCCTCATTTGCATATTCAAAGATCGGCGTATACTAAATAAAGCAAGGGTTTAGTTACATTCAAGCTGTTTTAAGGCATGAAAAAAACTTTTAAGTATGTCATCTTGGTGATCCTGCAAATAAAACAATATTATGCCAAAATGCTTTGCCTCACCTATCATAAATATGCAAATTAATTGATAATTGATTAATATACACTCACATATTCATACAGGTATGAGAGTTGGACAATCACACATAGCATTTTCTAAATCAGTCATACATAAAAAGCTTAATAATAATACATATGAAGCCTGTTTTGGTTATCAACACAAACATTTCATCATACCGTAAACCCACTGTAGGTTTTCACTACTAAAAATATTTGGAATATTTATAAAAAATATAAAGTTGAGATTACCTAATAATTTTAAGTTAAATGTATAAATTAGCTTACTCAAATATTTCAAGTTAAGAGCTGTTATAAAATCTGCAAGTTTTGCTTAACTTAAACTTTACATTTCTGTGCTTCAAAAATTTGATGCAACTGATTACCCAACTTTCCGGGTTTACAGTGCATCTTTATCAGATCATTAAGCAAAACCAGTCTTTAGGTTTGACATTAATCAGATTCAAAGAATTCCCATCATAATGCGTGAAGACAAATAATATTTTACAGCATTTAAGTTCTTTATTTTTAACAAAATGCGGATGAATGAATAAATGACCTACTCAAAGTGATTGGGATAATCAGTGTTATTAAGGAAAGATTTAATTGAGCTTTGATTTTCAGGGAGAATACAAAACTCTCATTAACTTTCCATTGCAAAAGATTGCAAAGACTGCAATTTGCTTCATGTAAAAATGTATCAGAAGACATCTCTAATCCAATGGAAATCAATCCAGCAGCCATTACATTCCTGATGAATACCCAGTTCACAGGCCGACGGTTTCGGCACCACATCAGTCGCATAATTGTGGGGGTTTCTGAGGATATGAATGCAAACTTCAATATCAGCAATGGCCCATTATGTTCGCTGTCCCCTGGAAGAATAGTGGGCGTCCTTCTACTCAATCGTTTTGATTCTCTTCTCAGAAGACAAATATGTCTCTGGCTACACAACATGCGCAACATACACGATTATTATCTCAAAGCCAACATGCTGCACTCGGCTGCTCTCATGTTATATAAGAAGTATAATAGATGAGAAGAACAATCTTGTTCCGTGTTAAATGTGAGGAGAAAAGCGGATACACCCTGATGAGACACCCTAACGTACACAAACGTAGACCGTGGCAGAAAGGCAGATCGAAACAAAAGGTGTAAAATTTAAAGAGTAAACTTCAACTGAGGATTCTGTATATGTGGAAGCATCGCCCTGAGCACAAACTAACCCACACACACACACACACACACACACAACCACGCGTAAGAGTGGGGTGGAATAATCGACAACATCATCGACACTTGGAGAACACTTACCCACACTGGAGCACTTCAGAAACAAGCACTCGATACACTCACGCAACATTCACAGACCACCAGAGCCCACCTTCACCGCTCAACTTTGCCCAACGACAGGCAGTGCGGGGGGAACTGCTTTATCCACGTCTCATGCTTCTCAACACAGCTGTATCAACACAAGCTTTATTATGTAAAATAGTTACAAGAGCTGATGTGACAAGCTTATCTCACAAGCTGCTAATAAATAAAACATTCGTGTATGACTGATCAGCTGAAAAGATTCTGTTTATTTGGATGTCATTTTCTGTGTAAAGAGACATAACTAATATTAGCTTTAAATACATAATATGGCTAATATTTGCCTAATATGGCTATAAAAAACCTAAATACATAACAAATTTAACCTAAAAATAACAAATAAAACTACCCTGAACTATCTAATCGCATCATACTGTATAGTACTGTATCTTATCTATCTATCTATCTATCCATCCATCCATTTTTTTGTACTGTATGAATAATTACAGCACAATAGCCACTGGCCAATTTGGAATGCATATTAAATGGCATCAATCAATGTAACATCTCATTCTAAAAAACACGCAAATAAAACTTCATGTTAAAATTATTTGCATCATAAATATTGATTAATATATTGCAATATTCATATAATTATGAGGGCTGAAATAGCAACAACAATGCAACATATCCTTGTGAAATACAAGCAAAATAAAACCATAAAAATTATTTGCATCATAAATATGCACATATTGATTAATATGAAGTATTTATATTATCTTATAATAATAATAGTCATGAAAAATGTATCTTTATTTTTTAATGCAAGTAACTGTAGAAAAAACATATTTTTGCTGCAAAACTTTTTATGTAAAACTTTAATGTATAGATGATTAAGTGTCATGCATCTGCTAGAAAATATGGTAAATAACAGCAGTAGGTTATTTTAGGTTATGCGTGCTGTGAAGTGATAAACACCATAGCTAACGGTAAATATGAATTTAACAATTATTAAATCATGGTGGATTGACATTAGCATCCAGGAGAGGTACTATCTGTTTTATAATTGAATTTATGAGGGCATGGAATTAACAAAAAATGTAAATGATAAAATAATATTGCTTCTTTTTCATGCAGAGCTTCAAAGGCAGAAACATCATTGTTTAATGATGTTAGCAGCTCATCTGTCCAACTGCTTCGCACCACTTACACTGGGTGAGCGAGCCTCATTACAGCTTAAATTATGCAGGGTGCTGCTGTTAGCCTTGAAAAACTCAGCACATTTCTAAAAAACCTCAACCACATCAGGCAGACTGAAAGGTTATTATCATCTCAAACATTTCAAAACATAGCACCTGTGGGTTGCATGTGGGTTTGCAATCACTAAAGCAAATAAACATTCAGTCTAGTGTCGGAAAGGTTAGCTTTCCCGAGTACAGACACTTCTTCCAAAAAAACTAACTGTGCCATTTACAGCTGAACAAGGAAATGTAAAACAAGTTTAAAATGGTCTAAAGCAACCTAAAGAGAATGATCACTTCTTCTTCTGTCGACTGAACAGTGTGCCGAGAATATTCTGAGCAAACTCGCGTCAGTAGAATATGCTAAGTGCAAAATGTCAACGTAGACTTCTGTTATAATAGGATATTATAGAGTAGCCAAGGTCTAAAACTGTCAGAGTGAAGTGAAGATTGGAAGGAACGAGGTAATGTGTTATCGACCCTTAGCCATAGCAGATAATGTCATATCTGGCTAGCCATTTAAGGTCACTGTAACTGAATAACACACACTTAATCCTTATGCGCTGTTCGTTTAGAGCAGGGGTCTCAAACATGCGGCCCGCGAAACGATATTTTGTGGCCCGCGGGACCATATGAAGGTTTAATGCAAGTGCGGCCCGCGAGTTTTGAATGAATAGCGCTTTACCGCGTTGTGTGCGGAAGGTTCCTTTTACCTGCGAGCTGGAGCTGGAGCTGGAGCTGTACAAACCAACCAATCACAGTGGAGTATATGACTCCCGGGGGCCAATCACAGTGGAGTAAATGACTCCTGGGGGCGGGGCATCGGCCGGGCTTGACGCAGACAGAGAAACATTTCACAACTATGGAGGTGCTCGTGTAACATCACATTTACACAACCGTCATAGAATTATTACTTCTCATTGTGTTTGAAATTGAACATGTTTGACTTTGAGCTGGACGAAGTCAATGTTACTGTTATCGGCGTTGGATTTAGCGTCATGCGGATTGTATTTTGTTTTTCCATCATTTCAAATTGGCTGATTTGCGGGACATCGGTGTTATAATAGAAAATAAAATCCAGTAAATATCGCCTCCGTGGCTGCATCCCATTGTTTGTATATAATACATTTATTAATGCGTCCCACAGTCCCAGCTGATAATTATCAGATAATTATAGCAGTCGCCTATCTCTGTATTTTCTACCATATAAAATATTACGATGTTCATGTCATCAGGAAAGTATGGAAGCCCGTTTCCGCCACAGTTGAGAAAAAAAAAAGGATTATTTAAGTCATAATAATGAGAGGGTTTCTCATAATAATGACTTTGTATCTCGAAAAAATGAAAAAGATTCTCATAATATTGAATTAATATCTCGAAATAATGAGAGTTTCTCATAATAATTACTTCGTATCTCAAAATAATGAGAGTTTCTCATAATAATGACTTAATATCTGGACAAAATTAGAAAGTTTCATAATAATGACTTAATATCTCAAAATAATGAGAAAGTTTCTTATAATAATGACTTATCTCAAAATAATGAGAAAGTTTCTCATAATAATGACTTATTATCTCAAAATAATGAGAAAGTTTCTTATAATAATGACTTATTATCTCAAAATAATGAGAAAGTTTCTCATAATAATGACTTCGTATCTGGAAAAAATAAGAAAGTTTCATAATAATGACTTAATATCTTGAAATAATGAGAACGTTTCTTATAATATTGCAAGATAAGTCATCTTCAGAAGAACCGTTCATGTTCTTCAATATTCTGTTTATGTTCAGGACAGTTCATGCTCAGAAGAACCCATTGATGTCAAAGAACTGTCAATAATGACGTCTGAGAAAATATTTTTTTTTGTGGAATTCTTGACAAATGAGCAGATAAATAACATCCTGATATCATTTTTGCAGTTTACACAGAGACGATTGATAACATAGTTTTCAAAAACTAGTTTTCACTTATTTTGCTGTGCAAATGAGCAGGCGAGCACATAAAAAGTTTCCTGTTTTAAGTTGAAAAAGGGGGTTCACTGTTTTATCCTTTTAACAGGCTCAATCAGTAGAGTATTGCCACTTGCAACGCCAAGGTCATGGGTTCGATACCAGGGAAAGCAAGAACTGATTAAATATGTTACTTAAAAGTGTCTGCCAAATGCAAATGTAACACATTCTGTTGACTATAAGTGATGTTGCATCTGCATGTCTACTAACTCTCATTAGAGTGTTAGTAGAGTATTAGTAGACTGGTAGAGTTAAGGTTAGAATAAGTTGACATGTAGTTGTAAAGTTACTTTTAGTCAACAGAATGTTCAAAAGAGGCTATCAAAATAAAGTGCTACAGAAAACTTTTTTCTTCATTTTATCGTTTCCCTATTCATTTCAATTCGTGGTCTGGGGAAACCCTGAACATCCTCAATGTGACACTAACATACAACCAAATGTCCTTCAAACTTCATTGTTTGTTTGCGCTAGAAAGTGTTGACAAAGTTATCAAATATCATGCCATTTACATGAACAGATTATTATTTTAATTTCTTTCAATTTCAACAAATTTCGAGTCACTCCACAACCCAACCGAGCAAAATGTACACTCTCAGAAAAAGAAATGCTGTCACTGGGACGGTACCCTTTAAAAAGGTTCCAATACGTTTACTTATAGAGAACGTTCCCAGAAAGTTCCCTGCAGGTTATTTTTCTTGGATCATTTTTAAGCTTATAGACAACGTTCCCTGAAGGTTATTTTTTGGGGATCATTTTGAAACCTGCAGGTTATTTTTTTAATAAATTTTCAAACTTATACAGAGCGTTCCCTGAACCTACCAGAACGTTTTACAAAAAGTTTCCTAGCGATCCCACCAGGAATGTTCTAATGTCCAAAAATTATTAACTGGGTAAGATCTTCAGGAGCATTGGATAATTACAGACAGGTGTGTTGGATCAGGGTTGGAGGCTCCAGGAAAAGGATTGGGCACCCCTGCTGTAATCACAGCCCAAAAAAGAAGAAACAAGTCTTTCCTCATCAGGAACACAAAGACGCCACCTGTGCAGATCCATCACTTTACAACTTCAGCTTCTTACAGTCCTAGCCAGATGCAACGAATCACAGCAACACACAATAAAGGCTATTTCTTAATGTAAATCTGACATAGTTTGTCCATCTTGACCATCCTCATTGCACTACTGCCCACTAATATATTATAATATATTATATGATGTCTGATTGGCAACATCAGGATCGCACTCTATTACGGATAGACAAATTGCTTGATGCTGAAAACTTTGTGCCTGTTTATATCATGCTCTGAGGGTTCATATATCATCTCAACAGTCACACTAATAGTGCCGGGCATTTTGCACAACAATCACATGCAATCCAGGTCCCATGTTCTTGTCTTTTTATTTCTCTTGTACTTTTTCACTCTCCCCCACCTCGTCTTACTCACTGATGATTAATCATCCACCAGACACTGTGTTTCATGAAGGAGGGAGAGAGAAAGAGAGCAACTTCGTCTTGGACCACACAGCTGCATCCATTCATTCCTCTGCTTTCTTGGATCGCCTCCATCCATCCGGTTTCTTTCAGAGGGATAATGCGTCACAAGAGGCCAGATGAGAGAGTCATATGCTGATGTGAAATGTAAGCAATGCTCCCCCACAACGAGGACTGTAGAAACACATGCTCCACCAGCACTGTGCTGGCAGGTACAGAGACGAGCGTGTGACAGCCGCTAGAGAGAGGCTTTTATATGCTTACTTGAAGTACTTGAAGTACTTCTGCAGTTAATTCAGCTTGAACTTCTTGACATGCTTCTTGACTCAATTTAAATCATATTTTGTAGATAATTTCAGTCGTGGGTCTGTTACGTATTTTTGGTTTTTGTAATCTTTTTATTCTTTAAATATAGAAGCTGAAAGTTTGAAAATCTCCCAAACAACGGTTCCTGGCAACCAAGGTGTGTTGGTTCAGCAAAGCACCCTCAAGAGACCCAAAAAAAGAGTTCTCTCTGAAAACAGTTTTACTATACAGTAATGCCTTGAGATACGAGTGTCCTGACATACGAGCATCCCGAGATACGAGCAAGCCTTCGAGCAAATTTTTGCTTTGAGATACGAGTAAATACAGTAGAACCCCGACTTACGAAATTAATCCGTTCCGAGGTTGGCTTCGTAAATCGATCTTTTCATATGACGATCAGACTTTTACATGTTAATTGCCTAATCCATTCCAAGCTCTACAAAATACCACATTAAACATGGAATGAAGCGCATCCCTACTTCTCTATTATCTCCCTTTTCAACTCAATGTAAAGCATCCTCTTCTTCCTTTTCACTTCAGCAACAATCTTCACATCCATGGTGAGTGATTAGAAAAAGGTTTATGTTAACTAGGCAGAAAATAATGGCGATGCGCGATAATGCAGCACGATGAAAACAAAAGTTGTATGCAAAAGCACGGAAGAACTTTAATGTTAGCATAGCACAGACGATATAGGAGAGGAAAACCTATGCAGAGGCTGGTGGGAGCGATGCTGACCAATAGGAGAGCAGGATTGTAAAAAGTGTTCCCCTTCTTACATGGACTATTCCAGCCATCCCTGTCATTCAGCGCGAAATGGACTATTCCAAAACTTTCCATCTGAGAGAGCTGACGGATGATTAAGGTAAAAGAGATCGGCTGAAGATTGTATATATAGTTTATTGAGTGAAATACAGGGAATTAGTGCCAATCGTTGAGGTTTTATCGATCATGCGTAACCACACATCTATGCACCTTTAATAAACACCAGTTTTGGATTATTCCCTGAGTGAGACATCATTGTTCTGACCGGACAAACTGGCCTTCATTCAACCCGAACCAAAATCAGCGCGAATTTCAAAACAAAACTCGGAAATGTTTTTTTGCATCTCGATCATTTTGTCGTTACTCGGGCGAAAAAAACCCCGAAATCTTTTATCGTATGTTGAATTCTTTGTACGTAGAGCGTTTCGTAAGTCGGGGTTCTACTGTATTGAGATACGAGCAGCTTACAGACGCCGACGCTAGGTAGTCGAGCACTCGGAGCAGCTCAAGCGCCTCATTTATGGGTAATTGCATATGATCTCCACTAGAGGCAGCTTGGTTTTACAGCGGGCGATTAATTGTTTTACTGTTATTTCTTATGGGGAAAATGATTTGAAATACGAGCAATTCGAGTTAAGAGCTCGTCCTGGAACGAATTATGTTCGTATCTCAAGGCATTACTGCACCTTCTAAATGGCCCTTGCATTTCGATTTTCATATATGAACGCCTATATGGTTAGTTGCATTTTATTAGCTGTAATCAGCATTTATTTACCCACAAGAATAGACCTATTGTGATTCATGCGTTGAGAACTCTTTAAATCCTCAGAACATTTTACAGTAAAGTACAGTTAATCTCAGGTATTAGAAAATAAAAATATGTTTGCTGAACTTTGTCCTGTAATTACATTTAAGAATAGGACATTGACTATCTGCCCGCTGTCAATCAGGTCAGGACATTTACAATAAGTACAGCGCCAATATATCTGAACATGCTACTTTAATACAGAAAAACAAATAATTACTGACTCACTCGCAGTGCTTCAAAGCCACATGTAAAGCCATTTAGACTGTATTTTACCTTGTCACTTTCAGAGTAAGGGTTGTTAAGCACCGTGGGCATGTTGTCCTTTCTCCAGAGGTCATCAAACACTCTGTCGTTATCCGACGCCAGCTGGGCGTTCTGTCCATTTCCCACACCAAGGTCTCTGAAAGTCACAAACAGTTCAGGTCACACCTCAAACATCAGCCAGAAGAAAACAAGTCTAGATGTATGTACAGCTGCTCAAAACACATTCTACTGTTTTATTTTGGGTCTATTTTAAGTGTATTGCAATTGTGTTAATACAACCGATGGAACTAGTCAAAATATAGCCAAGAGTTTATCTTAAATTTCATTCCTGTTTCAAGGCTACCGTTGTGCACTTTGCTATTTACTGTAAATGAAATGGTAAATTGCTTCAAATACATATTCACATTCACACTCATAGTCATGTTATTTCTTAATCAGATTTAGCTAGTGCCCAAAAAACCATGCTATCAGATGTATAACGCACATGGAAAAATGTAAACAACAAACACTTACAGAATATTGTCTCTAGCTAGCTTTGCATTGCAGAATGGGACTTATACTAACACACTCATCACAAATGTGAGAAGAGCGAGTGAAGTATGATTTGTTTTGGATGAAATGCTACATTCTCACCAGTTGGATTGAAATTCCAAGCCTAATTATAATTTGTTTGTAAAAGAGAAAAGACAATTGATGGAGTGTACTTTTCTAATCATTGCTTAGTTTGAGCATACAGACTTGCCCAGCAACAATGACTCAACCAATGGTGAGAGTTTGGGATGGGACTATTTGTTTGACAAACCAATGGCAGAAGGGAGGAGATTGTTTGGGAAACCTGTCTGGAAAACAGGTCATTATTTTTGCACACTCAGTAGGGACATCTGCTATTCAGAAATCACAAGGACTAAATCTAATCAGTTTTGTGTTTACAGACTAGACGTTCATTTCATCTTCACATTTCTGACAGTAACTCTCATTCGTTTTAACAATATGACAACACTGCAGCACTAGAGTGTAACAAATAATTTGCCATAATTTATTGGACCAAGTGGCGTTCTGTGAAAACTGGGGTGTGATCACAAAATGACAACAATATTTATGTCTATATATATGCATTCTATTTTTAATATTGCTGGAAGCTTCTCACACTGCCAGTTAGTACTTCCTGTTCACTTAGGCATAACATGAACATTTAATGCAAGAGTAAATTCAAAGACTGAATGGAATGAAAACACTATGTACTGTACAAATTCACTTACGGCTCACCAAATAAACACAGAATGCACTCATTAAAAAAAAAAGCATTATAAAAACTGAACTTTCATACAGTTTGTGAAGTATGAAGCATCAAATAAAATTTGGATAGGTGTTTGTAAACCACATTCCCATGTTAAAGAAAATAGAGGAAATACACTCACCTAAAGGATTATTAGGAACACACACTAATACTGTGTTTGACCCCCTTTCACCTTCAGAACTGCCTTAATTCTACGTGGCATTGATTCAACAAGCTGCTGAAAGCATTCTTTAGAAATGTTGGCCATATTGATAGGAGCATCTTGCAGTTGATGGAGATTTGTGGGATGCACATCCAGGGCACGAAGCTCCCGTTCCACCACATCCCAAAGATGCTCTATTGAGTTGAGATCTGGTGACTGTGGGGCCATTTTAGTGCCGTGAACTCATTGTCATGTTCAAAAACCAATTTGAAATGATTCGAGCTTTGTGACATGGTGCATTATCCTGCTGGAAGCAGCATCAGAGGATGGGTACATGGTGGTCATGAAGGGTTTGAAATGGTCAGAAACAATGCTCAGGTAGGCCGTGGCATTTAAACGATGCCCAATTGGCACAAAGGGGTCTAAAGTGTGTCAAGAAAACATCCCCCACACCATTACACCACCATCACCAGCCTGCACAGTGGTAACAAGGCATGATGGATCCATGTTCTCATTCTGTTCACGCCAAATTCTGACTCCACCATCTGAATGTCTCAACAGAAATCGAGACTCATCAGACCAGCAACATTTTTCCAGTCTTCAACTGTCCAATTTTGGTGACTCGTGCAAATTGTGCCTCTTTTTCCTATTTGTAGTGGAGATGAGTGGCACCAGTGGGGTCTTCTGCTGTTGTAGCCCATCTGCCTCAAGGTTGTGTGTGTTGTGGCTTCACAAATGCTTTGCTGCAAACCTCGGTTGTAACGAGTGGTTATTTCAGTCAATGTTGCTCTTCTATCAGCTTGAATCAGCCGGCCCATGATCTCTGACCTCTAGCATCAACAAGGCATTTTCTCCCACAGGACTGCCGCATACTGGATGCTTTTCCCTTTTCACAGCATTCTCTGTAAACCCTAGAAATGGTTGTGTGTGAAAATCCCAGTAAGTGAGCAGATTGTGAAACACTCAGACCGGCCCGTCTGGCAGCAACAACCATGCCACGCTCAAAACTGCTGAAATAACCTTTCTTTCCTATTCTGACATTCAGTTTGGAGTTCAGGAGATTGTCTTGATCAGGAACAACCCATAAATGCATTGAAGCAACTGCCATGTGATTGGTTGATTAGATAATTGCATTAATGAGAAATTGAACAGCTGTTCCTAATAATCCTTTAGGTGAGTGAAGTTTGGGTGTCAAAGCAAAGACTTGGCATACATATGCAGGAATAGTTTAAATAAAATCGCATAAACATAAAAACTGATTCTAAGAGCAGGATGTCTTCTCCATTTGAGTTTACAGCATTTAACCATGATGCTTTCAGAGAAGTCTTTTCTAGTCAATAGCGCTCATGTAATTAGCTTTAGTGTCCTCATTACTTACGCTCAACCATTTGAAGCTTTTAGAATATAAATATTTCGGAGAAGAAGTGATGTTAAGTTAGGATTGTAGACTTAATTGCCACTTAAGAATGCATTCATAACCTATATTTACACATGTATTGAAAAGTCAAGAGGCTTCCTGGATTGCCATATATTTTATACCCTAGTGGATATGAGGAATGGAGTGTACATGGAGTAAATACCTAAATAAGATTCCAGTGTGCAGATCCTGTTATTTGTTGATTCTTGTGCACAGGAATGCCTTTACTGTATAAAAACGATGCAACGTTTTTTTATTTATTCTTGTGCATAGTCAAGATAAAACATTATGACTCTGTGACTCTGATATGGCATAAAAACGTAAAATGTACAGCTAAAACATTATTACTATATTCAAGATATGCGTTAATTTTAGTTAGGAGTGCATAACTTAAAAGTAGTGTAAAGTTGAGACTACAACTAATGCAACACAGGATCATTGGAAAAACTGTGATACTGTACTATGAAAACTTGCTTTATTGAGTTTTAAAAATACGTTTATTGTAAGTAGTGTTGGGGACCGTAACTTTTAAAGGTAATGCATTTACAATATAGCTTTCCTGTAGCTCAATCTGTAGAGCATTGGTGTTTGCAACGCCAAAGTCATGGGTTCGATTCCCAGGGAAAGCAAGAACTGATTAGAATGTCAATGTGTTTCTTGAATGCAATGCAAGTCGCTTTGGATAAAAGCATCTGATAAATGCACTCATTTAAAAAACAATTGGTACTTTTTCTGTGAAAAAAGCTTCTGGCAAATGTAAATACCCTTTCACACCAAATGGTTGGTTGACATTAATCATTGAAAGGTCAACAACAAAGACATTGGTTAATAAAGTGAGATTGCATATTTGTTGTAATGTAACATTTAATTATTGCTGGTTTATGTAATATTCTGAGTTTGCATTTCACTGTTTATGTTCATTTTGAGGAATACTGTATCTGTTTTGAGATCATTACATAATTTTCTGGAAGGAACTGCACAAAAAAAAAGTCTTTTGATTGATTATGTGCACCATAAAAATAATTTGTGTAAAAGAAATAAAATTTGTTGTGGGTGTATTTCTAGTGTTTATTTCAGTTGGAAACTGAAGTTTGTTGAGGCACGTCTTTCCATGTAATTCTAGCTAATAGATCATAGACGCGTTTTGAGGTCATAATAACGTAGCATTAATATAGCAAAATAAATATTTACTAACTAATAATCTGCTCATGTAAGTCTACTTTGTGTGAAATAAATAAAAGCCGTTTTACTGCCTCAGTAGCGTCTGTTTCAGCTGGAAAAAGATTTATTAGCTGATCATTTGCTCTCGTAATCATAATTTGTGTGAATACTGAATAATATACTTCTGGACTTTTTCGAAGATAAAGGCATGTATTTCCAAATAGCCTTCAGTATGTTGCTCTAATGACATCACTCACCTCTCCACCTGCACCTCGACATCCTTCCGGTCCATGACTCTCTGACCTTCTCCATTGATCTCTTTTTTGCTGTTCTTGATGAGTTTTAGCACCGGCTCAATCTCCTTCAGCAGGTCGTTGTTGTCCTCCACCCCATTGAGGAGGAGGGCCGATTGACTTCCCTCTCTGAGCAGAGAGTCCTGGGCCAGCAGGGGAATCAGGGGTTTGTTCTCCCGCGGTTCTTTCCCAGGTGTGTAGGCCGAGGACAGGTTCTCTATGGCCCTGAGCTCTTTGGTCATGTTGGGCATGAGGGGAGAGCATCGTTCACACGGCCTGCTTTGAGTGGGGTTGACGGGCTTGGTGACGCGAACCGTTCTGGGCTTACCGTCTCCACTCAGCGTGGTCTCTAGGTGAGTGGTGAAGCCCTCGGGTCCACGGAGGATCAGGACAGCGTGGCTCTCGGGCGACACGTTCTTCAGGGTCTCGAGTGCACGTTCGTAGCTCAGGTCCACCAAAGGCTTGTTGTTCACGGCCAGGACAATGTCGCCCACTTGGACCAGCCCACATTCCTCTGCCGCGCCGCCCCGGATGAGGTCAGAGATGATGACGGGCGGCTTGCACACACGTTGTTTGACCAGAAAGCCCAGCCCACCGATCTTTCTTTTGAAGAGGCGAACTGAGATGATGTTGGGCTGCAGCTGACACACGCTGGGCTCGGATTCCTGCATTGTGTCTTACTGTGCGTCAGCGCTGATCTGCAATTCAGTTGAGTGTGACAAAGAAGAGCAACATGTCAAATGTGTCAGTTACAGCAGCAAAGACATGCAGAGATGCAAAAAAGCTAATAAGCTAGTAAAAAAATAATCTCTTTTTTTATGGCACTCATTGCATCCTGTGACATTTAGGAAAATATTCAGACCCTCAATTAGGTCAGACTACGTCTGAATATAATAAATATTGTAAGAACCGGTTTAACGGAATAGTTCAAAAAATGTATTTGTTCTAATATTGTATTCATTCATATTCCAATGGAATAAAAAATGTCATGAAAGAATCCACCGAACTCACTCTCTACATTCAAGGCTTTGATCAGTCATATATAGAATTTTGTCAATGAACTCTTGATCTGGGACGCAAATCAGACTGAATGATTCGTTCATAAATCCATCTGACTCAATGATCCGGTTCTTGAGTGATCCACTCACTGGAGAGGAAGCTTATGAACGTTATTCAAATAATTTCTGTGTAGTTCTCGTGCAAAATAAGCTTCAGAAGAATTTTAACATAGAGTTGTGAATATTCATCCAAATTCTGTCTTCGTTCCACAAAAATATAATTGCATCATACAGGTTTGGAACGACATGAGGGGGAGTAA
>JAWRVZ010000051.1:1172500-1225000 GCA_037043235.1 Rhodeus uyekii
GATGTGAACCTGTTAAGACTGATACGATATGAATGATATTTTAGCTATTGTAATATTATAAATATTTAAATGTAATTTTAATATTTTTTCATATTAATTATGAGTTATTTTAGCAATTTCAATATTTTTTTTGTTGTTTTGTTTGTTTTAATATGCTGACAATTTTCATTCATTTTTATTTTAGTACATCAAGGTAAACTAAAGGACATTTTTAAATATTGCCTTGACAGGTGGCTGAAATAAAATTTGTTTTAATTCTTTATATATACAGTATTTCATTTCAATTAGAGAGTGGGGTAGGTAATGTTTTTTAAAAATGTTTTTTGTTACACTGGCTGAAACTCTCTTCACATCCTGATCCTGCAATCAAGCTAATATTTTAAAAGACTATAAAAATTAGGTCTCAGGACCAAAAATAATATTCGTCCAATCATTGCATTCTAATTACAAGATGGCAACCCGTGATGTCCTTCCCGGAGCTGGCTTTCTATGCCAACACTGGTCAGGTGGTGCAAGGCCGTGCTCTTTAAGCAGTTTATGTTCATTACTATGTGCTTTGAGACATGAGGTAATTCAGCAGCATCTCTCATAATGCTTTGCAGACTCTGCTGTGAGCGTTCATGTGTTTTGGGAGGATGGGATCTCTCTAGCATGCTATTGCTAGCCACTCTGAAATTGTATACCTTATATTTAATTTTAAGTTAAAAAAATATATATTTTAAGTCAAAAAATGTTTTATGGCTTTAGGTTTAGGTACACACTACAATAATAACTCTGGGTAATACAAAATAAAAGCCATTAAACCTTGCTCAAATAGCGTGTTTTCAGTCGGTCCATGAGTACTGAAGCTAAATTGTAATATTTCTCATGACAAATCGGTGATAGCAGGCTTCTGACGTCGTAGCCGGCGTATTGTTGACCAAACCCTGTAGATTTGTGACAGGTCAGCAGCATTTCAGATAGATAACTGTACGTTGGAGATAAATGTGACAGATGTTGCCTGTGATCATAGTCTCGGTGTCATGTCAGGCATGAGAGCGACTGCAGTGCGGCCCCTGGACGTCTGAAGTCACAAACGCTCTTCACTCACTCTGTGCTGCTCTGAAAGGTCATAGTATCGCAGTATATTATACATAACCATTTATATTGCATTTCTAACCCCTTAAACACCTTATGAAGCTTCAGTTGTCAGGCCTTCACACAACTGATTCATGCAGGGATGTAGCAACTGGTTTTGCATCTCCCATAATTATGATGGTTGCTACAATAGATTAATTAAAGAAATAGTTCACCTAAAAATCATTTATTCACCCTCAAACTATTCAAGGTGTGTAGGACTTTTTTCTTTCAGCTGAACATAATCTGAATTATGTTCAATTATATCCTTGCTCTTCCGAGTTGTTTAAGCTCCAAAAAGCGCATCCATCCATCCATCATAAAGGTGATTCATGCGACTCCATAAAAGCTCATAAAAGACTTCTGAAGTGAAGCAATGGGTTTTTGTAAGAAAAATATCCATATTTAAAACTTAATAATGTAAACTATAATCGTTGGCTTCTGGAAACATGCGTGTTCACATGAGACTCAAGTTTTGGTGGAAGGGTGACCTCTGACCTGACATATGAGATAGGGCGTAAAGTCTGCAGCGTAAAATGACAAGTTTTAAAGCCTTCAGAGCTTCAGAGAATTTTAAATGTTTTAACAATTTTAAACCTATTTCAGGTCAGAAGTCAGCCGAAGTTAGTTAACACCTAGTTTCAAGTGATAATTTATGATGTGATTTATGGCTATAATTTATGCCCGGTCACCTTGGTTGGTTGGCCAGTGCCAGTCAAAGGCTGTTTTATGGTTAGATGTATAACTCAGTGTCACAGACAGGCCAGTCATGAGTGTCAATCAAGCATAGGTTCAATGGAATTTAAAGTTAGATTATATGGTCCCTACAACTTTTGATTGCATGTGTTTCTTGAATGCAATGTAAGTCGCTTCGGATAAAAGTGTCTGCCAAATGCAGAAATGTAATGGTCCATGTTGATGTTTCAACTGTTACCATTTTTTTAAAGCCAAATAAACAGGAATGTTCGATCAAAGCGACACACGATACAGCTAGACGTTCTCCTACTTTCCAGTGTGTGTTTCAAAAGTTGTGATGAAATCTTTGTGCGTATCAACATATTTTGTCATGGCTGTCACACCACTGTGATGCAACATTATGTTAATGTATGTTTTCGTAAAGGATGTTTTATTACTCCACTAGTTTTAGTCATCTTGGTCAGACAGCAGATTAACCTTTTTTGTTTGTTGGACTGTATGTGTTTTTAGGTGAAGACTCTTCTGTGACAGCGCTCAACATTCAGAGTTTAGGAATAAAGGGAAATTAAGAATTTAAGTGATTTAAGTGTTTGACTAAATTGATATTTCTTTTAGAGCAACTTTACAGCCATCTATGATGTGGGAAAGTATGATTGCTGCCATAGCAAACTTCACTCGCCTAAAGGATTATTAGGAACACTTGTTCAATTTCTCATTAATGCAATTATCTAATCAACCAATCACATGGCAGCTGCTTCAATGTATTTAGGGGTTGTGCCTGATCAAGACAATCTCCTGAACTCCAAACTGAATGTCAGAATGGGAAAGAAAGGTTATTTCAGCAGTTTTGAGCGTGGCATGGTTGTTGCTGCCAGACGGACCGGTCTGAGTGTTTCACAATCTGATCACTTACTGGGATTTTCACACACAACCATTTCTAGGGTTTACAGAGAATGCTGTGAAAAATGTCCAGTATGCGGCAGTCCTGTGGGTGAAAATGCCTTGTTGATGCTAGAGGTCAGAGGTCATGGGTCGACTGATTCAAGCTGATAGAAGAGCAACATTGACTGAAATAACCACTCGTTACAACCGAGGTTTGCAGCAAAGCATTTCTTGAACAAGACAATGAGTTCACGGTACTAAAACGTCCCACAGTCACCAGATCTCAACCCAATAGAGCATCTTTGGGATGTGGTGGAACGGGAGCTTCGTGTCCTGGATGTGCATCCCACAAATCTCCATCAACTACAAGATGCTCCTATCAATATGGCCAACATTTCTAAAGAATGCTTTCAGCAGCTTATTGAATCAATGCCACGTAGAATTAAGGCAGTTCTGAAGGTGAAAGGGGGTCAAACACAGTATTAGTGTGTGTTCCTAATAATCTTTTAGGTGAGTGTATATTCCTTCGCTGCAGCAACAACATCCAGAAACTGTTGTTGTAAACATGAACCAGTGAAACTGGTAGAACAATGCCGGGTGTGACGGGTTGAACAAAAAAGAGTAATCTGCCGGATAAGGGTTTTGTAAATGTGGAGGGTGCGTATGTGTCAAGGATAAGACCACCAATAGCAAATTCTGATCATGTATCAATTCATACATCTAAACTGAAAAGCATAAAACCTGAGAAAAAAGTGATCAGAGTTGGGTCTTCTGACAACAGTGAAAAACTTAAAGCATGTGTGGGAGAAGGTTTATCTTGGCTCCTTGAATGAAATATCCACATTAATAACGGACTGCATTGATTTTTGTGTGCAGTCAGAGATACTGAGTAAGGAGAGAGAAAAAATCTATCCAAATAATGTGTTGATAGCTAAAGATGTGATGCATGTGATGAACTTGAGGAAGATTGCTTTTAAGAAGAAGGATAGGACGTGTGTGTGTAGTTCTCAGTTCTCAGATAATACTGTGTAGATTATTACACATAATTATGCATAAGAAATCTTTCCTGTAGCTCAATCAGTAGAGCATTGGTGCTTGCAACACCAAGGTCATGGGTTCGATTCCCAGGGAAAGCAAGAACTGATTCAATGTGTTTCTTGAATGCAATGCAAGTCGCTTTGGATAAAAGCATCTGCCAAATGCATAAATGTAAATGTATTATGCAAATAGATTAGGAGTGGTGAGAAAGTTGAGCTTTATTGTCATTCTGCTACATGTGGGGACATACAGTGGAATGAAGTGTCGTGCCTCACAGGACCACGGTGCTACAGACATACAACCATGAAGTAAAACACTATAAACCTATACATAACTAACCTACTGACAGATTTGACTATAAAAATAAGTATAAATAAATGTTAACCTATACAGACTAAAAAAATAGAAATATCACTTGCTATAAATGAAAAGAAGACAAAGGAAATTATCTTTGACTTCCCAGAGTACATGCATTAAGTATACTGATTGAACAAGTCTTATAAATACTTGGATGTCTATGTGGATGCTTCTTTATCATGGAGGGTAAATATTGATTATATTTGCCGTAAGTTCTTGTTTGTTGTTTTTTCAATCTGTCATATAGAGTGATGAAGTATGTGCATGGTGTAGCCTTCTTTCTGTCCTACTCAAAGCTCAACAGTTGCACACAGAAGAATGCTGTCCCTGAAAGTAAAGTGATGTCTGACCTTTCCCATTTTCTGGATCAGCTTTTGCCATCAAACAGAGCAAATGTATGGTAAAATGAACAGATATTACAGAAATATTTTGTTCATGAGTCTGTAAAATTAATAAACCAGAATTAAGGGTCTAAGTAGGTCTCAGAGTTTCACTGAAGCTTCATGTGTGTTTTTTATATAAAGTATTGCAGAACTAGTATGTGATATGTGTGTGAATTGATGTGCATTAATGTGAGACTGTAAACGTTGTGGGTTGTGAGCCAATTTTTAGAAGAAATTCCAACAATAAAGTGAAATTTAAGTTTTAAATATGGATGTTTTTCTTCGGAAAACCCCATTGCTTCACTTCAGAAGGCATTTATTAACCCGCTGGAGTTGTATGGATTACTTTTATGATGGATGGATGCGGTTTTTGGAGTGTATTCTTTTAATTAAGCAACCATGAAGCAACCATGGCACACACTGATTTTTATCTTCCACCTCTAACACTTGTTCTAACCAGACAAAATGCAATAAAATGATAAGATAAAAGCGACCAATAAGCAATGAATCGATAAAAAGACAAGCAATCTCTTACTTGAAAATCTGAGTATTGCTCTAACCATCTGCAACTTCAGTGACATTTCGTCTGTTTCTTGAAGTCTGTATCGTCACATATGTGCACATTTAGTAAATCATACAAGAAGATACATATTGCCACTTTAGTTTAACAATGAAACTTCAAAGTGTATCAAAATTGATGTCTATGGCCATTTAAATGATTGAGGAAACCCCTTTTGCAGAATTTTTTTTTGGGGTATTTCATTCAAATTGGTGCAAATAAACAGTAGTGAGGCATTTGGTATACTTTGTACTAGTTTTTTAAATTACCTTTTAACATTTTTGCACTTTTCAAGGGTACTTTGTGAAGAGACACCGACCACAATGGGAGCAACTGAAACCTGTAACACTTGTTCCTGTCTGTCTGGGTCTTCTTTGTCACTTCCTGTTGGTGAGGTCTTGGGAACACTTCCTGTTAGTCGTGTCATCTGTGCACTTCCTGTCTGTAAGGTCATTGTTTCACTCCCTGTCTTGTGATCACTTAATCGTTAGTCTACCCAGGTGTTTGCCATTCCCTCGTTTATAAAACACTCTTGCATTTCCCTTGTACTGGTCAGTGTTTGACGTTAGTGATGTCCTGTCCTATTTGTTGTTGTTGAATCAAAGATTCATATATATTTTTCTGATATGTTATCAATAGTGTCTGACATGTCAAAATGACTCCAAGTGGCCTTCAGTGTGGGAACGGCAATAGAGATTCTCTCTTCTGAATGGACTGAAGTGACCATTGAATATACATTTCGCTCACGGCCTTGTCGGAAGGCCCTTCACGAAGGGATTCAGTTGTTTAGTCCAGAATAACCCCACAAATACCATCCCTTTCACCACTGCCCTTCGAATGCACAATTTGGCATTTGAAATTGGCCTTTTTTCCTATTTCATGCTGAGTAGCTCCATCTACAAATGAAATCTCACTGGTCCAAAATGCTTCTCTACATCAAAGTGCATTAAACATCAAATATCTTCCGACTGGATGCAGTTCAATTATATTAACTAAGAACAGGTTACATTTACATTTTTATCCAAAGTGACTGACAAAAGAAGAACAAAAGCCATTCATCAATATTCGTAATACATAATGCTAGTTTATAAAAGAGAAAAATTAATTTCACCAAGTCTTAATTTTAGACAGTGTCTGATGTTCTATTATTTGAAAATATTACGCATGTTTTGCTTGTGGAGAGTACTTTCTGTAAAATAAATGCCATTTGGTTTGACATTTTATCTAATTCAGTGACATTCTTGCATTTTAAGAATGTGTGGTTTAAGTGTGCAAACATGTTTAAGGGCCGCACCGTAATGATATATAATTAAAATGTCATTTCTGCAATCCTTTCAAATTCATTTTTGCAGGTGCACCCACTTCTAGACAATTCAGCAGAACAGTGTCTGCATGGGCCACTTTGCATCTTTCTCAAGCACCTTTAATCTGACTCCACACTGCCGACATGTTTGCTGCATTATTCGATCCATAACGGAAACTCGATTAGTGCTGCGCATGTGTCACTATGCGTCTACTTCTGGTCTGAAGTGAGCCGAAAGAATTTACGGCAGATGTTACGATGTTCTTGTTATTATAAACAGTTATTTACTTTTCTCTTAATATAAATACACTTTTTGGTAAAATATATCAAGGTTAATATGTGGCATGAATTAGGTTGTTTAAATAAAATAAATGGAAAACATAAATTAAATTAAACTAAATAGTGTACATTTGTTACCTCTTTTGGGAAATACAGCTTTGTGTAGAAGACCGGGTGTTAGTTTATATTAAATTCTTAATATTTCATGTTTTACTGATTTCAGTATACTTTAAAAAATGTCTGCATTTAAGAAACACAAGATAAAGTTATTTTTTCATTTAATCATTCAATAATTTAATTTAATCACTCAATCATTCAGCTACATGAATTCAGATGTAGCTGTTATTAATAAACCTTACAAAATCCTTAACTTTAAAAATAAATATACTTTTTGTAACACGTCGCTCAAAGATATTGAACTTTTTTTATTGCTCTTTTTTATTTCTTTTTGATCTGACCTTCACATATTAATCTGAAAGACAAAGTTATGTTATTAATCTTTTAATTATTTTGACTTATTATTGTTTAATTATAAGTTTTATATTTCTAAGACAAAAATAATTTAAAACCCTCAAGTATGACCTTTTATAACACCAAATTCACAATATATTTTTAAACACCTTCAAACATGAGATCACAAAACAAAAAGCTTATAAAAATAATACAGAGTCCATGTAACAGCCTGTGGCGAGGAGGGGGCGAGGAGGGCGAGGAGGACGAGAGCAAGGAGGGCAAGAAGGGGGAAAGCGAGGAGGGGGTGAGGAGGGCAAGGAGGGCGAGGAGGATGAAAGCGAGGAGGGCGAGAGCGAGGAGGGCGAGAGCGAGGAGGACGAGAGAGAGGAAGGTGATGAGGATGAGAGCAAGGAGGGCGAAGAGGGGGCAAGGAGGGCAAGAAGGACGAGGAGGGGGCAAGGAGGGCGAGGAAGGGGCGAGGAGGACGAGAGCGAGGAGGGCAAGAAGGGGGAAAGCGAGGAGGGCGAGGAGGGGGTGAGGAGGGCGAGGAGGACGAGGAGGGGGCAAGGAGGATGAGACCTAGGAGGGCAAATAGGGGGCGAGGAGGGCGAAGAGGACAAGAGCGAGGAAGGCGAGGAGGGGGCGAGGAGGATGAGGGCGAGAGATGTGACAGCGTTTTATGTTGTGTTTTGTGTTTGTGTGAGTAGCAGTTGTCCGTGAGGGGAGAGCACTTTTATTTTGTAGTTGGTTTATTTTCATATTAAAAATTGGTTATATTTGCCGATTCCCGCCTCCTTTTTCCCCAACAAAGAACTTTGCTACACTGCCCTAATATTGCATTGCTCTTTTTATTCTTATTTTCATTTTTTTAATCATTATTGTTTTTATGTTCTTTATATTCATTTTCTATTTTAGTCAGTGCTTTTACTCTTTATTTTATAAACCCTGAACTGTGACAATGCCTTATATTTGCCATGTCCGGTTTGCATTGTACTTGTCTGTAATTCAATAAATAACCTGATTATAGAACAATGATTTCTTCTTTTAAGTACCAAGAATGACATACTTTTGATCTCTCAGAGCAATGTTACAATGTATTACAGTGGCAATCCTCATACATGCATGGCAGTTGTCGAGGAAACAACTACAGTACATTTAAACAACTAATTAAATTAAAATTTAAACTATATTTATAACATTTGATCAATTAAACATGTAATGGCTGCACATAAAATGAGTCTTACCTTGCTCTGAAACAGGTGTCCTTTCACATGGTTTGAACTGTCTCAAAAATATCTGTAAATGCAACAATGAATTTACAAATGTGGTTCAAATTCAGTGATTTATTTGTGCCTTCGATGTCACAAACTGTGTATCAACTGTTATCCAAACATGTGTGTTTTTGTATTGTATTGTATTTTTATCTTATAGTGTGTATTTTTAACCATGTTGTGTACATGGAAATGTATTTATATACGTTGTATAAATCTATAATTTGATAGTCAGGGATGTTAAGAGCCAACATGCTACCCTTATCCTCTCCAAATACAGCACATTTTAGATTCCTCCATGACCTGAATGCTTGATCTGAAATGGTGGCCTACGGAAGCCCTGAAGTGCAAAATGCATTTTTCAATGCCTTCCTTTATCTTTATAAGATCTTGCTAGATCTTTCTAAATATTTTTTTCAATGTCACTTCAAGTATTTATATTTATTTATTTTTCCACATGAAAATTATTTTTTGAAAATGAAAAGCCATGTTGGTGTTTCCCTTCAGCTTAGAGACAAATATAATAAACAAGTAGAACTGAGAAACGCTTTGGTAAAGTATAATATATTAGTATACTAACAAATTATATTCTTTCATTGGGCTGATTACATCCAGGCCAATTGTTCTACAATCAACTTAGGCTCACGATGCTTTTGGGAAACGCAGCTTAGATCTTTTACACTTATATTAATGCTACGTTAGCATGTTGTGTACTTTAAAATACTTAATAGGGAGGTTTGAAAGTCTGTTACAGACAAGACTTAATTGTGAATAGGAAAACAAGCGTCAGCACTTCTGTTTTATCAATATGCAGAGGGCCAGATCAATATGACGTGGCCTTTCTGTTTGAAGGGCCTCATGGTTTTGTTGCCGCTGCATCCTCAGATAATGCCTGCAATGGTAATTTTGTCCAGCCTAAAAAGGGCAAGCCTGGCATTTGTTGCAATTCATGATCAGGAATAGCAATTATATCTATATTTGGGTTTAAAATTGTTTTCATGCAGATAAATTGGACATGTGCATGCCGAATTAATGAAACAATGTTATAGCCGTGGACAAAGGTTTTGAGAATGACACAAATATTAATTTTCACACAAGTCTGCTGCTTCACTGTTTTTAGACCTTTTACCTTTCTTTCTTTCTTTCTTTCTTTCTTTCTTTCTTTCTTTCTTTCTTTCTTTCTTTCTTTCTTTCTTTCTTTCTTCCTTTCTTTCTTTTTTTCTTTCTTTCTTAGAAACAGAAAACCTTCAGTAATGATGTAGTTAGTAGCCTCTGTTAGAGTATAATTGCTGTAACAATGTTATTGTGTGTGAGGCGACCTGCGAACTCCTTGTGAGACTTGAAGCTTCTGCTGATGAAACTGCAAACTAAACTTCACTAAAATTTATTTTATTGACTCCTGCTCTTCATTCATCATATCTGGTTCTCAGGTCTGAAACTGTAATTTCCCTACAATTGTCATGGAAAATAGGGACTTTTCCATTAATTAGAATTCATCTGATCACAAGTTGCCATCATAAAAACTGAGGCAACAGACATTGAGAAAATTAACATTTGTGTCATACTCAAAAGCTTTGGCCACGACTGTATTCCACTCCTGCGGTGGCACTGAAGTTATCAATACTTCTGGAATCAAAGTAATTTTAAGTATATTAAAAAGTATATTAAAGAAGTAGTTTCTCTCACATCAACCATCCTTTTGTGTGGAATTCAATTTTGGAAATCGCCAAAATTGCCACAGTGCTAACCACAGCTGTGAAGGATATAGTTAAATTTGTCCAAAACATTTTAGATACGATCCAGTACATTTTGTCCTGCTGAAAATGACCAGCATCAATAGACTGCCCTTACAAAAAGACGTTTATTCAAGTGTGCTAGTAGCATACTTCTTTTAAATCAAGAAATGAGATTATAAACTTTTAGTCTACTTTTTATGTACTTCTCAAAATGCACTTCAGTATGCCTGGCTTCTACTGACAATAAATTCTAAGTATATTTACACAGTCTTTTTGCTATATATTTAGACTCTTTTGATTGAGTTGCATATGAAATATTGTTATTCACATAGCTTAACATACTCTCTTCTAAACATACATTGTTTGAAAGTATTGATTCATAAAGAAAACAGATGGTTGAACTTACTACCAACATTAATACCTAAATAGGAACATAGTAGTATACTTAAAGGTCAAAAATAATTGGTAAATAGTAAACTAAAAGTACGTACCATATTAAGTTCATTGCAATATACCTGCAATTTAAAACTACTAATATATACTTAAAAGTAGGCCAATTTAGCCCCAAGTTTGGAATATTACACTTACAAGTATACTGCTAGTACATTGATATTAGCATTCTTACTAGTTAATAGTTAGCTGTCAGTGAGATGATCAGTTTTATGACAGGTGCAAGACACAAGTAAACTTTGGTATCCTGTGATTATGTTGTGACTTTCTGCTCTTTCAAAATGATGATGCTCCCGTTGGCTCAGGGTTGCATCACTTTGTGCTTCAGAATGTGGAGAGAGCAAACAGTCATAAGTTAATCACAGCGTTCAGAAATATATATTCCACAGGAACATTCAGTGGCTCAGAGAGAGCCAAAAGCATGAAATTAAAATGTTGGCTGGGCAGTTTCTCTATTCATGTCATTGACAGCATTCAGTTCCTTTGCTCAAACACTTAAAGTGATTTACTTACTGTATAAAACCCACACATACCAAAGGCATTTATCATTACATCACTTTTGACATTATATATATATCGCTACATGATATATTGTATATAAAGCTGTACATAAATGTACATAAACATACATATATGTGTGTATGTATGTTCTCTCTCAACATTATACATATATGCTGCATATCATCAATGGTGTTTTTTATCATCTCATACATTTATTTTCGAACAATTTTGAGTGTAACCATAACCAGATATGGCCATTAAACACTTTCAATTACAAATGATGTGCTAACTAGTTTTGATTTGGCATTAACATTTCTATGCTACCTATCGTATTACAATATCATCACACCAGAGCAATGCTCTCGCACATATTTTGCTTTTGAAACTGTGCTTATTTCAATTGTTTGTACAAGTAGCAGTAGAAATGTGCAGTTTTACCATCTTACGGACCATCCAAACCATCCTTGCAGAACAAACATCACAGTGAAAAAAATAATCTGTCAGGGAAAACTTCTGTTCTTCTGTAAAAATAAATAAATAAATAGCCCACAGGCAAAATAGCTCATTTCTATTAATTCAAAATGAAACTATGTGTCCATGGTCATTTTCACAGGGGTTATATCGCCTTAATGATCTAATCTAAATATCAAAACAAGGGCGGAAACCAGGAAGATTAATACATACTGGAGGCGAGTTATGACTCATGCCCTTTACTGTGCTGTTAACCTGCACTACTTTATCTCTCTTTTGTTCAAAAAATCTATTCCTACCAGGATGTCACATGTGATGCATGAACAAAAAATAGGGCTAACTTCAACTCAGACCATGCAAAGTTAAATTTCATCATCAACCCAATGTGACATTTGGTCACTTGCTTTTTTCACCTAAGCCACTGACATGATTGGCATCTTATTCTCATGTGTGTGTTCATATTTTTAAACATTATTGTCAAAAGTCATTCAAAAACATAATTTGCTGCTGGTATTGATAAAGTAGTCTTTATTTCTGTGGGCAAAAGTAGAACCTGACCAAAAGCGCCACAACAGAAACAGTCTGACATTCAGAACATCTGCTGTTATAAATAACATTTGTTTACAAGAGTAGAAAAGCTATAGAAATATCACTGTACAGTATGTACACAGCCGTTTATCCTTATTTTTTGCACAAAATGTGATGTTTTGTGAAAGGAAACTCCGTGAGGAGGGGAAACAACTGAGTCAAAGCACAACTGAGATCACTAATTATTATATACATTGAACAAAAATAGGAAATAAAAAAAGGAATAAGGCAACTGATAAGGCATGAAACATTGTATATGTAATGCCATTTTTGTGACTTATGACTTAATTTCAGGTTAATTACAAGGACCATTTATAAGGCTTGATATACATGTACAGTGTACGAGTGAAAGGAGTCTTGTCTGAATGTTTCCTGGAGAAGCATCTTTGCTCAAGCAGGGGGTGAACGACCTCCCCTAATTTCTCTAGGGCAAGGGCGCTCCTGTAGAGATTGGCTAGAACCACAAATAAACACACCTGGACCAGCTAATCAATGTCTTACTAGGCATGCTAGAAAATTCCTGTGAGATGTGTTGAGGTTAAACTCTGCAGGACTGCTGGACTCCCCTGCTCTAGGATATTTGAGTAAAACTGAAGCTCCTCTGTCGTTTCCCAAGGGTTTTGATGGCGAGACTCGCTCTTTGAAGTTGAGGATTGCAATCTCCGCCTGGAAGTTCTGGTATATGGAAGGTCGTAGGTGATATACTTCCTTTTGCCAGGCTCAGACAACAAGAGTTTCAGAGCCATTTATACCCAATTTACCCCTCCTGACATTCCCAATCCGCTCACGGACACATTGGGGTCTCCCAACAATATCAAACATGTTTGATTTAGGATTTGGATGATTACTAGAAATACTTAAAGTCTACTTAATACTTCAAGTCTACAAGGAGATGCGACTTCCAAGTAATCCACAGAGCAAATGTTTGTGCACATTCACACCTTCGTTCTCTCACCATCCCTTTCCACTTCAAAAGGGAACATCTGGGTAACGACAGTTCACCAAGAAGGGGAAGGAGATGCTGCGTCACGTTGCAAGCACATCAACATATTTTGTTGATCCTGGAACAAATTTCCTGTGTGAAAATGTACTCATAACTTATCCCTGAAATTATGCTGATTTAAAAGCCAAAACTTGACATAAACTGTGAACTTGTCGCTTAAATCTGATTGGTTGATTAGAATGTTGTTCCAGGATCAACAAAGATGTCTAAAATATTATTTAATATCCTTTCCTGCTGAGGTCTAACGTGATTGGTTGGGGTTTTCAGAGTTTCTGAGTGGCCAGTCAAATAATCTCCTGCTGTTTAAGTGGGCAAACTAGAATATTTCTAACTTTGGCTTTTGTTTTTAAAGTACATTGCACTCAATGGTTGCAACTCTCTGCAATGATGTTGATTTGCATGATGCGTTTCCCTTTCATACTTCTTTTGTAGCGCAAGGGATTCTGGGATACATTTGAGGTTTTAATGGCTTTCCAGCAAATCCAGCGCAGTATTCATTGACCCAGACTGTATGGATCTTCATGGCAAGTATTTACTTATAATAATTGTCAAAATCTTGGGGAAACTGAGCACTGTGTACACGAGGAGGCCGTAGGGCCCGTTTCAGAATACTGATTGATGGAAAATCTATAGTAAAGTTTGGTTTAATTCAGTATTTAAATCCCATTCAACAGAACAAGCCACATGAAATTAAATGTAAATAAACGGATTAAAGGGAAACAAAGATTTTGCCCTCCACTGAATCTAAGAAACATTCAGAAAGCTAATCAGATGATATACAAAGTGTCTTACAAACGAGTGCCAAGAGAGAGACGGGATGTGTGATATGCCTTTCAAGCGATGCATCAGAGGTGAAGATTGTTAATGAATTCTCTTGCTCACAGGGTTGTTTGGTCTAATTATCCGGAATGTGAATTATTTGCTAATTATCAAAGCAGCAAATCATTCGCCTACGTTGAAAATTACATGAAAATGTGCCTCAGAGCAGGGTGCATTGAAAAATTAACAAATCTGCGTTGTTAACGACTTGTGGAATTATGAAATCAGCTGTTGTGTGTGTGTGTGTGTGTGTGTGTGTGTGTTGGGGGCGGGGGCGGGGGGGGGGGGGCTTCTTTTATGCCATAACGTGATGGTAAACACATCCCGTCATAAGTAATTAAATGCTTTGCATTTTAATCAGAAGCTTCTGAGAGGCATGTTGACTGTGGCGGGTTCAGGTTAATGCTGCACGGCTCAATCAGCACGTCTTCCTGCTCGACAAATGCTCACGATCAAACACTCCCACACTCAGAAAAAGAATGAGAATAAATGTTCAAACTTCATACATTAAGAGCAAACATTATTACACTGCATATTGCTTATCAGATCAGTAGAAAATGTGAATTCTACAGACCCTAAAGGGACATGGAAGCATTTGGTTGGTTAATTTTCCTGTTATCACTGTAAAGCTGCTTTGAAACAACTTGTATTGTGTGAAGCTTGACTTGACTTGACTTTTGCATTCGCTCACAAAAACTTTGCATTTCCTCGCAAGCGAACGTAAAAGCATTTAAATGTAATTTTCCTTCCCATCTCATGTCCCTTTAGGGGCGCCATAGCATTACATTTACATTTACATTCATGCATTTATCAGACGCTTTTATCCAAAGCAACTTGCATTGCATTCAAGAAACACATTGACATTCTAATCAGTTCTTGCTTTCCCTGGGAATCAAACCATGAGAAAGGAAAACAGCTTTCCTGTAGCTCAACCAGTAGAGCATTGGTGCTTGCAACACCAAGGTCATGGGTTCGATCTCAGGGAAAGCAAGAACTGATTAGAATGTCAATGTGTTTCTTGAATGCAATGTAAGTTACTTTGGATAAAAGGGTCTGATAAATGCATATATTTAATGCTCTACTGGTTGAGCTACAAGACAGCCATCAAACCAATGCCAGGATCATGGATCCAATTATCAGGGAATGCGTCAAATAATAAAATGTATAACTTGAATTCAGTGCAAGTCACGTCTGCCAATTGCATAAAAGTAAGTTGTCATAAATGCATGCATTTTAAGAATGCACACCACTAATAATGTTTGCTCATGACTTTTTAATAAAAGTAATAACTTCTAGCAAAAATCTTAGACATTACTCATGAAGAGACTCGCGAATTAAGCACATCCCACCTGTCTGCCCTCCTCTTACCTCTGCTGCATGAGTCTGACTAATGCAATCATTGATTATGCTGAAAGACAAAGTTCAACTTGCAATGTCTGTCCAATGGGCAGAAAATGTCAGTGATATCATTTTACTGTCCTGAGTGCAAATAGTAATATAATTAAATGAGGCTCGTACAGGCTGCATTCCTGAACTCCAGCGCAGACACTGACTCATCAGACGGCAGAGCATAGTTTGGGTGAGCGGAACCGTATGTTTTTGTATGTTTTACATAACGCTAAAGTATCCTGAAGTAGCATATGCAGTGATGTAGCACAGAAGAGAGAAATGAAAATGAATATAAAACTCAGCAGATATTAAAGGTAAAGCATGTAGTTGCATAAATTACGACTGTTTCCAAAGAGGTTTTCAAATAATGATTTCCTTCTTATAGTGTAGCAGATGGTTCAAGAAGTAAATATTCTTTCCAGCTGGGGAGAATCTGTTATTTTGGAATTGCGTTTAATATTGGTTTGATTGGCTGATGTTGACTGTCTACCGCTGTGCTGTATATATATATATATATATATATATATGTACTGTATGCACATTTGTTTAGCTAATGTCATCTACTCTACATGCACTGCCTTTCAAAAGTTTGGGGTCATTAAGATGTTTTTGAAAGTCTTTTATCCTCGGAGTCTGCATTTATTTAATCAACAATGCAATAAAAATTGTCATTTTGTAAAATATTATTAGAATTTAAAATAACTGTTTTCTATTTTAATAATTACATTGCATTCCTGAATTTTCAGCATCATTTCTCCAGTCTTCAGAGTCACATGATCCTTCACAAATCATTCTAATATGATTGAAAATTGATGCTCAAGAAACATTTCTTATTATTATCCATGTTGAAAACAGTTGTGCTGCTTCATATCTTTGTGGACATTTTTTCCTGGAGTCTGTTGAATAGAAAGGTAAAAGTAACAGCGTTTCTTTTTAAATGCCTTTACCGTCACATTTCATCAATTTGATGTGTGTTTGCCTTATTAAAGTATGAATTTAAAAAAAAATTACTGACCCTAAACGTTTAACCCTTACTGCAATTTGACAAACGTTAAATATATATATATATATATATATATATATATATATATAAAAAAAGAAAAGAAAATAAGTTTCAGAATTTTAAGTGTTAATTAAAATCTTTTGACGTTTTAATTTTCTAGTCTGATTAACATTTAATGTATGTTTTATAGATTTAACAAAAATGGTATTTAGTTGTTTTTGTTTAGCTTTTTTATTTTTTTTATTTTATCACATTAGCTAAGACATATTGGGATGAGAGCATATACATTCATTCATTTAGTAAATTATTTTGAAAGCGATGTCTTTCCAGCTAACAGGGAATATTCTCCAATGTTCTCTCAAATTTACAAGTAAACAATATTCCAGGTACATGAATGAACGTTTGTTCAGAGTTACTGGTCTTTATCAAAGTTCTCAAAAATCTAGAGCATAAACATTGTTTATACATCATACATGGACATTAAATTGGACATCTGATTGTTTTCGAACGTTTAAAGTACGCTCAAAAGCAACATGTTTGCAAAATGATAAAATGAAATGTTCCTTTATCATTTGCATAGCCAAAAACATTTAGAGAACATAAATGAGAAATAAAAAGAACATTCTTAGGACATGTTTTTGTTAGCTGACTTTGTACCGGTCATCTGATTATCAAATAGTTCAAAGCGAGGACACTATTTATTTAAAAATACCCCTATGTTGTTATGTAATGTTTCTGTTTCAGACCAATCAAAGAAACAGAGCAGATGTTTGGGAACACCGGTAAATAGCTCGCTTATTGCATACTCGTCTTTGCACATTTAGATGCAAAGACGAGGGTATTAAATTGGATATTAAAGTATAAAACTTCACACTTCACCTTTAATACAGCATTATTATCTCCAGAATGGTTGATAGCAGATGTTTGATATATTTGACTACGCAGCCAATGAAGATGCAACCTCTTTTTGAAATCAAAATCTAGTCATATTCTGCATAGACTAACAATGCAAGGGCTCTCGATACTGAACTCAGACCGCCGATCATACGGGCCACAGGAAGCCAGCGTCAAGATTTCCTGCCACGTGACTGATGAGGTAAGATCTCGTTCCGGAGGTTGATTGATTGTGACATTGCAGTCCAGGAACCGTCGCCGTCACAGCCTATGAAAAGGAAAACAGATGAAGTTAAACCAGCACGAGAAATTGTTTACGTCCTCCTCTTCTGATGGGACACATTAACAGAAACACATCACCTCCAAAAGCTAGTGAGCTGACATTGCAAGACATCAAAAGCCGATTCTAAACATGCGCAGCAAAATCATGCCTTCTTTAGTCCAGATTCTGAGGCTATTTTTATGCTGACTGTGTCAATAGCTCAGCAAAATAAACCACTGGAACCAATCGTGAGTGTTTGCCGAGTTCACTAAGTTTGTGTTCAGTGAGCCAAATCAGGGTTATAAAACTAAAATCATAATCTTAATTATATTGCATAAACATTAACTGAAATAAAACAAGAGCGTCAGGAACAAGCACTGTAACGGGACACTGGAAGATCAAACTATAGCAATGTCCACAGATCTTTCAAAGCACTTCAGATTCTTATCAGACAATGTGGATGATAATTCAACCAAGCTTTGCAATTCATGACATTTAGAGTAAAAACGATGCACAGATAAATGTGCATTTGTACCCAGTCCTACTCGATATGCTCGGAGCAGGATTCGAACCGGGTCTCTGGTGTGGGAGGCGTGCGCTCACAAAGCACTAAAGACAGCAGCCTATAGCGTCGATCGCTAGTGCGTCTCAGGAGATCAGAGTAAGGATTACACGCACAGCCTCACGCAACATGAAAGGGCATTCTTGTCAATTTCATCAAACTTCAATGGAAAACACTGCTGATTGAGTTATTAAACTGTCAAGGTGTAGCAAGCTAAGCTGAATGATAACAGTAATTAAAGTTATTTCTTGGCACAAACACGCACACTTACAGGAATTGTGCACTTGTAATGTTTTGGCCACATGATTTGCATCTGCATTTGTGCGCTTGTGTTGTGTACGTTTTTGGCCTTAAACCCTAAAATGCACACGATGAAACAATGAGCACCATTATAAATCTGCATCAGCATCATTGCTAGAGGATCGCTGCAATATTACCACTCTTTTATCACCCACCTTTAAATCTAACCTTTTCTCATTCTCTCACAGCTCTCTCCTTTTTCTGTCCGAAGTTCGTGACTAATCAGCACAAGCTCAGTGAAGTGTGTGGGTGTCATCAGCGAGGTAAAGAAGAACCTCGACTCTCCTGCGCTTATGACTTTTAAACTAGACATCTGAAGCATGAAAGTGGTCAGATAGTCCTCCCACATAGACAAGACATGTATTGATACGGCACCTGTGACTGGACACCTTTTAGATTGGAGCGAAAATGCTCATTTTCAGTGCAGACTCATCTTGAGGCCATGAATCCAGTTCGAGCTTTTACAAATGTGAGCGTACAAGGTTTGAAAATTGAATTTAACTCCAGGCCTGGTTTGAGCATCCCAGTTCTTTCAGACTTATTATGGGTGAGAGAAATTATACGTCAAATCAGAAAGTCAACAACAGGTCAAGTTCAACACATCAGACATTGGAGAAAAACTCAAATGATCTCTGTTTGATTTTTGTTCAGGGCTTCTGGATGCAAGCTCTGTTCCAAAACCCAGTGAGCGAGCTGGCTGTCTGCTGTCTACACAGGCAATTGAACCTCGTAAGTAACACTCTATAGTGATCTTCATGCAAAATCCTGCAACTAACGTTTTGCCACACCTGCCAATGGCCAGTGGACTCAGCCTGAGGCGTCACAGACATTCACACACTGAATGTTTGATGCATGTCACACTTAAAGGGACAGTTCACCCAAAAACTCTCCCTCAAGTTGTTCCAAACCTTCTGAGTTTCTTACTTTTGTTTAACAAAAAAGAGGATGTTTTGAAGAATGTTTGTCATTAAACAACTGGGGCATATTCTTCGTACGTCGCTTACTACATCCAAGATCAGATGACACATCCGGGATGAGATAGTCGCGCTAACTATGAGCTGGATGATTCGGTTCTTCAAACGCACCTGTTGTTGACGATTAGTATAGCTGGATTGAGTTATCTGAGATCATTGCGCGTTCATGTACTGGCTTAAAATGGGATATGTATCGATAGTAGAAACACTGATCAGCAACATTTAGATTGGTCAGAGAGCATGCTGAAAGAGCGCGCGCAGTATTTCTCTGCGCGCACGTCGCTGAATTTCAGTGTTTAATTAAAACACAAGGCAACACTTTAAAGCTGCAAAAGCCAGGAGAGAGGACTGGCAAAAAGTTGCCGACAAATTAAATTTGTGAGTAGCCTAGTGATCGTGTGTGTAATTATATTGACTCATATTAATTGTACTGTATTTCATAATCATCTTTTATATTAGAGCCACCACAGGACCCACTAGAACTTGGGAACAAGTAAAAGTAAAATGCAAAAATATTCTGCAAAATAGTATCTTTACTACTTGCGCTGTGCTGCAAAAAAAAAGTCAATTAATGAAATAGAATTGCAAAAACTAATAAAGCAAAAAGTCAGACTTGAGATTTAATTGCTTCAAGAGGAATTTCAAAGTTAATAAAATACACGAATAAACACACTGTACTATTGAGGACCTTGCATGATTTATTTATTACATTCCACAGGCAAGAGACGATCAGCTGGATTTTTTTTTTAATAAAATAAACTGTAAACTAAACTGTGTGCAAAGTTGCCTTTTTTCAAAAATGACTGATTGAGTGCTGGTAAACTTCCCGCATCCCATCAGTGTAGCCTAAATGAACGTGCCGCTCGCAAAGTAGCGCAAGGCAATAGCTACACACAGTTTGAGCTGTAGTTAACACCCGACTACGACTAATTGTATCTAAATTAACTAGATACATTATACCCTCACGTGAAAAACAAAATATAATATATATATATATATATATTTTTATTTATTTATTTATTATAATTATATTAAATATATTATATCGCACCTTCAGCAAGGTTTCTCTCGTAAAAACGGACAGGACATGTTGCGACAAACTTCCCATTTCACCTCCGCTTATAAAGCCGTGAACTAATCCTGCTAACTTGAAGTAAGCCTGCTCCGAGCAGGTTCACTTCAGCGGACCTGTTACTATGACAACAAGTCCCGGATGAGCGTCGAAGAACCGAACAATCCAAGATCATGCAAAATCGTCAACAATCTAATCCAGCTAAGTGAGTTAGCGAGGTACGAAGAATATGCCCCAGGTTGGTCTGGTTACCAACGGTCTTTAAAATATTAGGCTGCTGTCTCTTTAAGAACTAAAGCGTTCTGGCATGGCTCTCTCAAAGTTATGAGTAACTAATAGAATGTTTATTCATTGTTATCTGTTCTTTAATAATGTTCTCAAAATGTTAGCGCTCTCAAAACATTATTTTTACATCATTCATGAAATTTTTAAGTGGAACATTTTACATTTATCAGACGCTTTTATCCAAAATTGTATCCAATGCGACTTGCATTGCATTCAAGAAACACATTAATATTATAATCAGTTCTTGCTTTCCCTGGGAACGTTTAAATTTCCCTGGGACGTTTAAAACATTCAAAATTCAATAAGTAATGTTTCCTTGATAAAATTGAATGTTCCCTTAATGTTTTTTGCCAACCTTCGCATTAAAAAGTAAAAAAAAAAAAAAAAATATATATATATATATATATATATATATATATATATATATATAGCATTTTGATTATTTAATGGGAACATTATCTAAAAGTTCTTGGATGGAACCTTTGATGACAATAAAGAACCTTTATTTTTGAATTAAAAAAAACAATTCTCAAATTAACAAACACAAATATTGTGCAAGAAAATACTAAGAATTCTAACTACACTAGACAATTGTATATCATGTCTATTTTCATAATAGATGTTCCTGTTTTTACTGAGTTTGTCACAGATCTTTCTGAAAATGATACAAGGCAACATAGTCAAGTTCCCTACCTTTAGAAACGGCCATTGCACAGTAATGTGCTTATAATGCCTTAAAATGGTATCATAAGGCATCATAAGCAAATTACTGTATGGTATAGCATTCATATCTAGTGTGAAGCCTATACTGAACAGACAGCTAATTATGACATCCCCTTTTTACCTCCTTTATCATGCACTCTTTCTTTCTTTCTTTCTTTCACTCACTGCTCCTAATTCAATTAAGGATCCCCTGCTGATAATCTTGTGTGGTTTATCATCTTTTAAGACATTACTCCACGGCTCTTTCTGAAGCACTAACGTTCATCTGACTCTGATCCAGGGAACCGAATGAGTTTTTAGAGGGTCTTGGAGGTTGTGCTTGATGAATGTTTCAGGTCAGTTTGTTGTCTCTGCATATCTCTATTATGTCTTGAGTCCAAAGCTGGTCCACAGCTAGCCGTGGATTATCTAGTTTATACCATACCAGCGTTCTGGCAAACATGAACAGAATGTCCTTTCATCTGGGGTCTCATTTATAAAACCATGCGTAGGATCCCTACTAAAAGTTTACGTACGCCTAAAAGTCAAAAATGGCATTCGCCAATTCCCTTTGTCTCCAGAATGTGCGAACGCACTGCTCAAAGTTTGCTTCAAGGTCCGCACATTCTCCCATCAAGTTTGTTTTTTATAGATCACAACCTTTGCGTGGAAACTGGCGTACGTACGTTTCCAGCCCCGTTTTGTGCGTACGCACGCTTTATAAATGAGACCCCAGAACTAGACGTGCACACAGTCAGTTATGTTTTAAGTGAAAGTAAACCATTAGCCACAGTGGCAGGTAAGCAAAAACATTCATGTCAAGCCCTGAATATAATGTAGCTATTCAGCAGCAAAGCTATTTTCTTACTATAAAGTCACGGGTTGCAGTGTTCTGTGTGCAAAGCATGATCTCAGAGTGTCACGTACGTACGTGTGTGTGTGTGTGTGTGTGTGTGTGTGTGTGTGTGTGTGTGTGTGTGTGTGTGTGTGTGTGTGTGTGTGTGTGTGTGTGTGTGTGTGTGTGTGTGTGTTTCAACGAAAACAGTGCATCAATATAGAACGGTGACTAAACTGATTTATCTCACACCTTCCAGCCAATCAGAATCAAGCATTCAGACAGACGAAATTATATTACATTATATTATATTATATAGGCGTTGATGCCCAACAGCTGTGAAGAGGTGACTTAAACTCCTGCAACAACTTCAGATGACGCAAACTCTTAATGCTAAATGTCTAGATATTGAAATCATTTCCCCAACTTATAATAATGACTTGATCATGAGCTTATTGTTTCTGCCTTAAACTGATGCATTGTTAGCTACATTTCTACATGTACTTGCGCAGTCACAAAAGATCACTGATAATGTAGACACAATTATATGCTGTTCAAATTAATGTGAACTGAACTGAATATTATAAAAAAAATAATAATAATTTTACAATTAAAAAAAGCATTTTCAGCCATATATATGTAGTGAGTTTCAAGCTTACCTCATTTAGCATTGTAAGCAGTCATTTGACCTAATTAAACTCGTCAGCTGAGGGAGAGATTGGGAGCAACAGGAGCAGATCATTCGCTCATTAGAAACACCAGCCAATAGAGAAGCGATGTTTGCAGTTTGACATTTGCAGTCGACCTAGTGTCTGTTGCAAAGGATTTTAAAGGGACAGTTCACCAAAATGAAACTCTCGTCATTTCTCATGTATTTCTCCAAAACATGAGTTTCTCAAACATTTGCGTGACACTTCAGCCTTTAATGTTCTTCATGGTCAAGAGTAGCATTTGGCAAGATGTCCCAATGAAGGCCATGCTTGTTTAGTGTTCTTCTTCTACTCTACATTGAAACGTTTTCCCTTCTTTCATCAGGTCATCTTGCAGGTTTTTGGCAGTAAATTGAGGGGATTTTTTTCTTAATGACATTGTGCTTTTTCTTCAACACCCTCAAAGGTACAACAAATGTTAAACTTATGAATAAGGCTGAAAGCGGTGTCTCTAGGAACTTTTAGAGCCACAGACTTTCTAATGTAATAAAAGAACTGAATAGAATGTCAAGGCGCATCTTGAATGCAATGTAAGTTGCTTTGGATAAAAGCGTGCCAAATACATAAAAATATTCCCAGTTTAGAGCATGCATGGGCTGAATGCATGAATGTGTAACTGCATGAGCTAATTCAGTTTTTTATAGAGTTTTCAAAGGCTTGATCAACACAATTTTGTACTATACCATACACGTAAATGACTTATGGTACATCGTTGAACAGGAGTTTAATAATTATGACGCAGCTGTATTACCAAAATCTCTTTGACACGAAAGCATTACATTATATATTAACATTGTAACTTTTGATTTGCCATAATCAAACTCTTATAGATTTAAAAAACTCTATCTTAAGAAAAGCTTACATTTGTAAACTCTCTCACTCTCTGTCTCTCTCTCTCTATATATATATATATATATATATATATATATACACAGCCAACTGCTTTAGTTACCTCATCAGTTTTCTACATCCATCCGCCACCCCGACTCCTCACTCTCGGCTGGTTCCTATTCCCAGATTTTGGCTCTGATTTTGGGATAAATTCTGAGCTAGGATCCCTCAATCCCTATTCTATTCTATTTGTAGGTGTAAACTCATTAAACAGCTGCCATGGTTAAATGTATTTTTACATTATTACACATTATCTTTTAATTATGATGGGACCGTGAGTAAACAGGAAGCGAAGTGGAAGAGGGAAACAGGGGACGGGATCCGGAAAGGTCCACGAGCCGGAACTGGAACTCGGCGCCAACGACTGAACATTATTTTCCTGTAGCTCAACCAGTAGACCATTGATGTTTGCAACGCCAAGGTCATGGGTTTGATCCCAGGGAAAAAAACGGATTCATTAGGTTTCTTGAATGCAATGCAAGTTGCTTTGGATAAAAGCATCTGCCACATCATAAAGGTAAAAGTAAATTTTCAACTTGACCATAATGTTTTATCCTCCATCATTCAGAAATGAACCTTTATGTGATGTCATCACTGATTAAAACCTACAAATTAAAATGTGTATTGCGTTTATAAGGGGAGAAGGCTCGGCACACAAGACCTCAATGGTGCCGATTGGAGACAACAACGATTTTAGGAATATTTGTGATCTGGTTTTAATGATCTAGTGATATCAAGCGTCCTCTTGACTTCCTCTTGATTTAGGAGCTGGTATTAGTGCTAAAATGCTAAAGTTTATCCTAAACTTAAACTACTTTGAGCCTTAAGACGTTTTGTGAATACGACTCCAGCGTTTTAACTCATCTTTTATTTCTTATAACCATATTGAATTTTTAGGCAAAATCTGACATCAAGAATCAGTTTTTTAAAGACATTTTATTACTATAATATATATATATATATATATATATATATAAATTATAATAATATATATTTTATTTATAGTTGCTAAAAATTGCAGTTAAATTTAAGTGAAGACTATAAATAAAGCTTTATTTCTTGAACTCATTAAAATAATTACAATTCTTTGCTTGACCACTGAAGAAGACCTTATCCCACAACTTTTCCAGTTTAAAGCCTTTACATAATGTAATATAGATTTTCTGTGAACATAAAACATGAATCATGACAAGGAGCGAAAAGAAATGACGAACAAAAAACAAAAGTCCAAAATCAACACCTTTTTATTTATTTCATAAAGGATGAGTGCAAAGAAAGAGCTTGTGATGTGTACCAGTCGCTAAGCCATGGACCATAAGGCATCAGTAAATACAAGCTTTATATATATACTTACAACAAATACAGAATACAAAAACTCAATCATGGAGGCCATCAAAGAAATCTGCAAAGACACGCACACGATATCAGAAAAGAAACGGAAACCAGAGCGATGGAAAAGTGTCAACGACCACCGAGTAAATGTATGGATGGATGGATTGCAAGACAAAAAAACAACTGTAACAACACACACACACACACACACACACACACATACAGAGAACAATTCATACATTCATAATGGGGCAGAAGAGATGAGAATGAGTGACTGGAATATTAATTACAGCAACAGATTATTAAGCAAAATCTACAGCCTGTTAAATAGGCCTGATATGGAAGCTGCTATAATGGTTGTTAACAAGATCCCATCTTCTCGTGATTTTCCATCATTCCCACATCGCCACATCCCCCATTAAAAAATGAAACAAACATACAAACATTATAGCACAGTATTTATTTATAGGTTTAAAAGAGTGCCTCTCGAGGCCTGATATAGACTTTAAATATCTGTATTACTTTCTCAGGTTCTCACATTTTATTTCGTCATAGTCTGTAAAACTACTATGTGCGGTACTGTATTCGGGGGGGTACCGTAACATTAACAAATCCCCTAAAAATGTTCTCATGCATGTAAAAACGGCCGACGGTACAAATATAAACGCCCACTTAACAACATCTGTATTTTTGTGATCCTAAAATATACTTCAAAAATAACAGCAGCAACAAGTTTTGTGAGCACTGGCACTGTTTATGACCCAAAAACCATGGCTTTACGAGTGAGCAGATTGTCTGTACCCAGAGAGCATGGATAGCGCTTCTGATTAAGCCATACCTAGCTAGCGACACTCATTTGGACACGATCGCCGCTCCGTGTGTTACGACAAGGACACTCCAGAACTTGCAACATGCAACAGTCGTATTAATGAGATGCGATTCAGAATAATAATAATATACAAACGCCGTCGTGGTGAGAAGTGCACTGTTACTCATGGTACTGTATATTCTCTACAATAGAACAATGTGTAGCCTAGTACAAACAACGCAAAGCTTTAAAGTATGCTAAAACATTCGTAAGTATGCACTGATAAGAAAAGGTTTGTAAGTGTGATAGATACAGTCTGTTATATCTATCCCTTTCTTTGTAGGCTCAGGAATAGCAGTTTACCTCCAGGTAATTCTGTTTTTGTCACAGTTAGGCATGATACAATTCAAGTGTCGATAATATACACGCGTGCCTCGCGGCGGCACGCTCCATTACGGCACGTTCCATGTAGGCGCAAGTACGGTAAATGAGTGACGGCTGGACGCGACGCCTTATCTACAACGGAGAGAAACCATTCCACGCGTCTCCTTGCGTTACGGTAAAGCTTTGTGATCGGAACGACAGGATGAAACATATACAGCGTGGATGAGAGAAAACAAACAAGAGGAAAACAACTCCAAAGGGTACATTTTTCAAAATTGAAAAATATTAAAATACTGTACATTCATCCAATGACTAAATCCGGAAAGGAAAAACAAACAGAGAAAAGAAGCAATACAGACAAAAACTCGAATAACACTAGTTTCAGTTGTTTGTAAAAATGCATTGAAAGAAAACGACATTCACTGAAAGTGGGCTCATTCAAGATACACAATGAGAAATAATCACAAGCAGTTGATATATGCAAAACAGGTCCAACATTTAGCAAAAACAACAACTGAAGAAAAAAGAAGAGAAAACATCTCTCTTTCATGAGCAAACGATACACCAGAAAATGCTAAATATGCAAAATGATCACTGCTTTTAGGAAACAGCAGAATACATGCACCATCTCTCTCGTTTTAACGTTACCTCATGATTGTTTTGATGGGTTTTTTGTTCAACTTTAGCTCATTTCACATACTCAGCTGATTTCCAGAAGTGTACTGGGTGAGACAGGCGCCGGTTGCGTTTCGGCAGTTTCTCGAGTAGCTCCACGAGTTTGGAGAAGCTGGGCCGCTCTTCTTGTTCATACGCCCAACAAAACAGCAGGATGTCCTGCACAGGAAGGAAGAATCTGTTCATAAACTTCGACAACCTCAATCTCAGTCAAAGTCAGTCAAGCACATCCGAGTAAAAATAGATTGAATAGCTTATTTTAGGGCTCCATAAAAGCACAATAAAAGTGGCTCGTGTGGTTAATACTTGGACTTTACCATACGTTTTGCTTATCTGCAATAGTCTGGAGCCCAGAGCCTGTGACGTGTATGGAAATACTCACGGATATCTCCTTGCCCATGCCTATTTGAGTGAGGTTGGGCTTCATTCCACTTCCCACCTGCCAGATAATGACTTCAGCTGGCTGGTTCTTAAAGGGCAACTCACGTGCATGGAGCTCGTACCAGATAGTCCTGAAAGATATGACAAATACGAGTGTTAATGTGCATGCACTGGTTTCTCGATATTTGTGAGGGACTAATATTGTAAAACCTCTGAAATGCAAATAAAAAGGTTTGTAGATGGGCTAAATATTGGGCCCCTATTTCCAATATTGCCTTTCATGTAACTTGTTATATAACTGTGAAAGTAAAATGCAAAGTTTCAAAGATCAAAGTGCACAGTAAATGGAGTTATTGTCTCCCAAATGAAAGAACCAATTCTGAACTACATGAAACGAGTTATCAGTAGCTCTAGTCTTCCGTCCTTATCAAACTTATTTAGGCTTGTAACAAATTTGCATAATGCCAGCCTATGGTCTTCAACGCCTACTGTGACTCGCCCTGAAGAAGAAGCGTCAAAAAAACGCTGTGGTCCAATCACAACAGCCGAACCGTCTGACCAATCAGAGCAGAGTAGGCTCTCAAAGAGGAGGGGTTTAGAGTGACTGAATCCTTTATCGATCCGTTTCAGACAGTGAGAAATGAGGTGATGTGCAATACATATTATGAGAACATTACAGTGTTTTCTGATGCATGGAAATTTACTGTAGGAGACAAAATTAGCGTTAATTAGAATTAATAAATTCTAATATGACAAAAAAAGTCCCCATATAGTGAAAAATATAGAGTATAACTCTTAAAAACAAATAATGTCTTTATCAAAATATATTATTTAAATGATATAAAATGCAAATACATTTCATGTAATTCTCAATTTAAGAATGCATATTATTTATATAAATATTATTATACAAAATAAAATGAAAAAAATCAATAATTCTTATATATTTTTAATTTTAATTATAATTTTAATTATAAATATATTATGTAATTATAATTTCATTCAGGAATGATTTTGCTTTGACCCGTTTTACTCATTTCTAAATTAAATAGGCTTATTAATAGGCCAAATAATGCATTTGTTAAAATCTTCAATTATATGTCACAATTATAAGTGTGTGTGATTCAGGTAAACCCTTCGTTATAGGGACAAAATGTCCACACAAGGATGGTCATATCCAAAATCCTTGTTCTTTTAGGGACATTTTGTTGTTTGTTTTTTAAGAATGTTAAATAGGTTTTCTATGATGGGCTGGTTTAGGGGTAGGATTTGTGTAAGGGGATTGAATATTCAGTTTGTACAGTCGAAAAATCATTATGGTCTATGGAATGTCTATAAAATATGAAAACACAACATGTTTGTGTGTGTGTGTGTGTGTGTGTGAGAGAGGACTCGCGCCTCCCTGAGGGGCTGCAATACAGCAGTTCAAAAGCTTTAAAGCACTTCTGATGCATCACTTTGCGTTCCCTGAAGCCGATATAGTCAGAAGTCATCCAAGATAATTAATTAATGACTTTGCGGTGCTGTTGACTGCTGGAAAACAGTATTCTGCTCTAAAGAGCATGCTCGTGTCAAAGTTTACTACACCACACTTAAGAGCTAATTAACAATCATTGAACGAAGAGCTCTGCTGAAAAGGCCAATCATCTGAGATCTGCAATTTAAAGCCAAACGTGAAACGTGCAGCTAGCTGAGATTGGTGAAGACTGGTGAAGAAAAAAGATTTAATTGAGATGGCTTTTGCAATACTGAAGTGGGGAATTAACGAAGAATGAATTGCATTTGCAACCAATGATAGTGTCATTTATTTGGATGCAAACAAACTGCAATTTGCATGACACACTTCCAGTTTTCAGGTGTTTTCTTAGTGCTTGGTTGTTGAGGATGCAGCTGACGACCTGATCTGATGTATACTTTACTGAGACTGTATCCCTTCACAGACTTCAAAGTACGCTGGACGTATGTGAGTATCATTTGATTACCAATTACCACTGCTGTGATCGCTACAAACTGTGTATAAACATCTCTTTTTTGAAATAACGAATCATTTAATAATTGCCCAGTTGATTGTGCCACAAGCAAACAGTGGTGAATTATAAACTATAATTAGCCTAATTTACATAGAAAGAATAACAATGGATTGAGGGTGCCTTGTAAATAAGGCCATTTAGTGAATTTGTGCCTGCGTTTCAGCATAACATTCACTACATGGTCAAAAGTCTGAGATAATTAGGCTGTTTTAATGTTTTTGAAAGAAGTCTCACATGCATTTGATCCAACTACCGTAAAACGATGTTGTTATTTTAATACATTTTTATTAAATGGAATTTATTCCTGTGATGCAAAGTTGAATTTTAAGCATCATTACTCCAGTCATTGGTTTGACATGACAATTCTAACAGAGATTTCTGTTCCTCAATTGACAGCTACACAACTACCACTTTGATGCTTCAAAAAGTTCATGAAAAGATTTTAAAACTAATCCATATGAATGGAGTGATGTAGTCCAAATTTTCTGAAGAGACTCAATCGCTTTACGTGATGAACAGATTTAATTTAGGCTTTTAGTCACATATATGCATTGATCAGAAAACATAAACAGAAGCTCAACCGATCAACCGATCCTGCTTGAGGCATGAGAACAAATGTCAGAAGCTCAAACGTGACGCATAACACGAGAACAAACCTCATTGGTTCCTGCTGAAGCTCAAACATGACGCATAACACGAGAACAAACCTCATTGGTTCCTGCTGAAGTTCAGACGTGACGCGTAACACGAGAATTAACCTCATTGGTTCTCGCTGAAGCTCAAACGTGATGCGTAACACGAGAATGAACCTCATTGGTTCCTGCTGAAGCTCAAACGTGATGTGTAACACGAGAATGAACCTCATTGGTTCTCGCTGAAGCTCAAACGTGATGCGTAACACGAGAATGAACCTCATTGGTTCTCGCTGAAGCTCAAACGTGACGCATAACACGAGAATGAACCTCATTGGTTCTCGCTGAAGCTCAAACGTGACGCGTAACACGAGAATGAACCTCATTGGTTCTCGCTGAAGCTCAAAATTGTATGTCAATGTCAATATGTTTCTTGAATGCAATGCAAGTCGCTTTGGATAAAAGCTTGTGAGAAATGCAGAAATGTAAATGCTGTCATCCGAACTCTCTGCCACATTAAAACACGGCACTCGCAGAGAACAACGGAAGTGAAAGGGGGAGGCAGAAGGGACAATAGGGAGAATTGCTTTGGGGTCACCTCTAGGTAATGTTCCTTTAGTGTGACCAGCTGGACAGCTTGCGTGGGAGCTGTATTCGGCTCTCATAGAGTGACAGTGTGACAGAGCCTCCATATGGAGAGAACAGCTGAGGACGCAATTGTGTTAGGACCCAACGGAGCAGCATTCCTTCATTTCGTCAACCATTCATCCATTCTTTTATTCATTTGGCCCACACAATTTGCCTCTGGAAAGGTCCGGGTCAGGTAGAAATTAAGTACAGATGGAGGATCAGTTTTTCAATTGCAGCACTAAAATAATCAATTCTTTGATAATCATAGAAAAGTCATATTCTTGATGTGTATTACTGTGATTTCATGATCTTCCCAATGTCATTTTCATAGCATTTGATGCTATAGGTGTACCTTCGCTGTAGCAATTAATGGGACAGATTTAAAAGGAAAAAGATGTTGGTTGATCTGATTGGATTTCCATCTATCTATCTATTTGGATGCTTAAGTGGCACTCATAAATACATGAATGTCACTGCATTAGATAATATATCAAACGAAGTGGCATCTGCATGCAAATAATGCTAGAGATTGTACATTGCATTTTAAAGTTTGTGAAATATGTCTCTTATGCTCACTATGGCAGCATTTATTTGATCAAAAGCCAACAAAATAATTCTGAAATATTATTACAGTACTATTATAATAATTCTATTATAATTCTATTATATAATACAGTTCTATTATAATATATTTTGAAATGTAATTTATTCCTGTGATTAAAGTTGTATTTTCAGCTTCATTACTCCAGTTTTCAGTGCCACATGATCCTTCACAAATCATTATGATATGTAATTTTAGGAAACATTTTTGTTATTATTAACAATGTTAAAGGTTAATATTTTTGTGGAAACTATGATACATTTCTTCAGAAGAACAGCATTTAAATAAAAAAATATTCTTTACTTTTATGAAACATCTTTACTGTGACTTTTGATTCATTTTATGCATTCTTGCTGAATAAAATTACATTTTTTATAAAATATTAATATTATTTAACTATATATATTTTGTAAATCTTACTGACCCCAAAATCAATTTTCCAATGGTAGTGGAAAAATATATATATTTATTATAAATAAATATAATAAATAAAAATAAAAAATTCCACTACCGTTGGATATTATGTATATAAATCCACTACAATATAAATAAATAATGTATATACAGTATATATATATATATATATATAATTTAATAGAATAAACCCTCCCAAAAAAAACTATTTTTGATAAAAGTTTAGTTGAAAAGTGTTTACTTTTAAATAAATACCACTTATTTTGAATTTGTCTTTTCTAATGCAATACAATTCATATGTTTTAAACACTTTTCTTGACAAAATGTTATTATATTCTAGAATTTGTATACAAAAAGGGTTCTCCTGACACTATAAGTGCATATTAAATGTGGAGAGAAACGGTCATAGGCTTATTTCTGTAAATAAAAATGGATTGCGTTGGTTTCCAGAGTGACAAAAGGCAGAGAAGCAGAGAGGGATGAAAGCACGGGTGCTGAGAGGGCGACGGAGAGGGACCCACCCAAAGGCAAAGACGTCAGACTGTTTGGAGAAGGGAAGCTGGTTTTCTGCCGTCTCGGGGGAGAGCTGACGGATGAGCTCAGGAGCGAGATGACACAGCCAGCCGCTTGGGATCCGCAGCTTATCCTTTCTCCTGCTGGAGAGAGAAACCGAGAACAACCTGAAGTTTAAAACATAATCAGTCACAACACACTAATGCTTTAATGCAACGCAAAAGGTCAGAAAACAAACAAAAATACCATTATAGTGACAATACTGTCAAGGAAGTACCAGAGAGGGCAAGCAACTATTAGTCTCACATAGTCGGATTATTGACATAAAGTCTAGTCTACAAATGAAATCTCTTTTTGAACTTAACATTTCTCCCAAGACAGCAATGAGATCCAATGAAGAGCAAATTGAGGCTTTTTCAAAATCTTCTCCTAAGACAGATCTCAACAAAGATATTTCTGTTGCTATACGTCAATGTGTTGCCTACCTTTATTTCTAATTTTAAATATAAAGTTTTTAAATACAAGTAGAAACTCTTCGATACGTTAGAAAGATTGAAGGGCGAGAAACTAGCTATTTTTTTCTCTTGGAAGTACACGGTGCTGCACTCTGGAAACTTGAAAACACAACTTTGTTTCCCACTGGACCGATTAAAAACCTGTGAACCCTCGATTCTGATAAAGCAGTTTCCTCGTTCTCAAGTGCCAGACACGGATTTGGACGTGGTCTATCACTGACAGACATACAGCCGTTTCAGACTGACTGAGTCTCTGATCCGAGCAAAAACAAACTCACTCACCCATGATATATAATAAGAAACCAGGGTCAGAAACGAATGCAGGCTTGCCATCGAAAATGACAAAAAATTCTTAAAATATTTTACAAAGTTTTCGTATGATCACAAGTGTGGCTGCATGATATTTAGGTAGAAACTGTGATACCATTGAACATATTTCGGTAAGATATACACAATAAATTGATCAAAAGTGACATTTATAATGTGACAAAACATCTTTAAAAAAATGCTGTTCTTTTCTATTTAAAAAAGAAAGAAAATTTTATGGTTTCTACAAAAATATGAAGCAGAAAATTAATCGACTTCGATCGATATTTATTGTGTGTGTGTATATATAACTTTTGAATGGTAGTGTGTATATACATATATATATATTTATAAACACACTACCATTCAAAAGTTATATATACACACACAGTATATATACACACACATATATATATATATATATATATATATATATATATAGAGACAGAGAGAGAGAGAGAGAGAAAGAGATGAGGGGATTACATAAAGAAACAGGAAAAACTGAGACCGACTAAATCCAGAAGAAGAAACTAAAAAAATAAATAAACGTTATAATAAAGGTTATGATAAATAAAATATTATTGACTTCACTTCACAACATTTTTACACAAAAAAACGTTTCACAGATCTATAGTTTTGCAGGAAGGTTTCTTGGACACACACTCGCAGAGAAACGTGTCAGCACCTCTCTCACCTCTTAAGAATGTTAAAGGTTAATATTTTTGTGGAAACTATGATCCATTTCTTCAGAAAAACAGCATTTAAATTAAAAACGTTCTTTATTTTTATGAAACATCTTTACTGTGACTTTTGATTCATTTTATGCATTCTTGCTGAATACAATTTAAATTTTTATAAAATATGAATATTATTTAACTATATACATTTTGTAAATCTTACTGACCCCAAAATCATTTTCCAATGGTAGTGGAAAAATATATATATTTATTATAAATAAATATAATAAATAAATATATATTTTTTCCACTACCGTTGGAAATTATGTATATAAATCCACTACAATATAAATAAATAAATAAATAATATATATACAGTTATATATATATATATATATATATATATATATATATATATATATATATATATATATATATATATATATATATATATATATATATATATATTTATCATTTAATAGAATAAACCCTCCCAAAAAACTATTTTTGATAAAGGTTTAGTTGAAAAGGGTTTACTTTTAAATATACACCACTCTCTGATGATTTCATCAGTAAAATTTGTGAAATGACGTAGTGGAATAAGCAACGGTTTGGGATTCGATGCGAAAAACGTTCGTCCTACACACGAGAGTGCTTTTAGAACAAACCCTGACAAATGCCTTGAAATACAACATCTAACAACGTTTAGAGGTGTGGCTACTGTAGAATAAGCAGAACAATTTAAATTAAATAAAAAAGAATAAAAACAAAAAGCAACCATGACATTATAACTGCTATCGTCTCAAATCTGGGAAGCAGTAACAATTCCACTGACTTTAAGACTCAAACTTACACAAACCCTCATGAAGAAAAGTGGACATTTCATGCTTTTCACAGCCTCACTAACCTCCTAAATGTTTCCTTACATTGATGTGGTGTTTTAAAACAGCAGTAAATCCCAGAATAATCAGATCTTATTACAATAACCTGAGTCATTATGCACAACTAATGCAAAACATTGTGGCTTACAGATAAACAATTCATAATTATGCTACAGCCTGCACAATTCTCAAATACTATCCCTTCCTTCTAATAACTGCTGATGATAATTCACATGGCTGCGGAGGTGTAGAAGTGGGCTGATCAGGACGGCTACAATGTAAACCTGTCGCTGTGGAGACGTCGTCTTTTTCCCAGTAATTACTGCCAACATACGTAAACACACTTGTGCGAAATCAGCCTCATAATCAGATGAACCGATGGCTGCGAGTGTTTGTGATATCGCTCCATCGGGGATGTTGATTTACCGCTTGCAATGCCAATGAAAACATTTTCAAAGAGGCGAGATGTGCAAACACAAACCAGACGAGTGCCAAAAAACAATCATCAAAGGCTTTATTAAACGTCTTAACACACCAATAAACATAGAAACATCAAAAGAAGACGTAGAATTTCTTCATTCAAATTGTTTTTCAGTGATTATTATTGATTGAACTGAACACTGTTAAGACATTTCATCAATATTTATTCATCAATATTATTACATGACATGTTATTTATTGCATTCATCATATTTCCCCTATTCTCATTACTGTAATGCTGGAAAAAAATATCATTAGGAATGTAAAAATGATACAATTAAGTGTCTATAAGATGTAGGTCTATCTGTCTTAATGCAAAGTAAAATATTCTACCTAGAAAATGAAATACATTATAGACAGGGGTGTGAAAAAGTGTTCACCCCCTTCCTGATTTCTCTTTTTTTTGTATGTTTGTCGCACTTAAATTTAAAAGATTAGTCAAAGATAACACAAGTAAACACAAAATGCAGTTTTTAAATTAAGGTTGTTATTATTAAGGGAAAACTAAATCTGTACCTACATGACCCTGTGTGAAAAACTGTTTGCTCCCCCATTAAAACATAACTTTAAAACAAATTATACGATTATATAGTTATTGTATCGTGACGTATGTATACATCATGGCAGTACTAACGTGACAATTAACGCAACTTCAAATGTATCTAATTTCCCTCATTATCTTCACTGTGATGCTGGAAAAAGTTATTATAATAAATATAAGTTTTGTTTTTTTCCCCTCTGAAATTCAATACATTGTAACATACTGTACCGGAGGACATCCTCTTATAACCTTCCGTTCGCCTGCATTCAAAACTGATGAATAATCAAAATATATGAAGTATGTCACAGATTCACAAAACAAATCAAACGTCTGCCACTATTCACAGTGACTCAACGGCCTTGCCTGGGGGAAGGAATGTCTTCGAGTTCATTCGGCCTTAAAGAAGAGGATGTTTTCTCTTCATATATTGCAAGGGAGCAACAAATCGCATGCATCAGACACCATTTCTCCTGGGTTTTCCTGTTCAAAAGAGTGTGGCGGAGAAAGCTTCTCTTAAGTCTTGTCTCTTGAAGGAGACAGAAATATATAGACGGAGGTCCATATCTGTAAGGACTGTGTGGTGCTTGATTAAGAAGGTGATTAGTACAGAGCCAAAGCGCATGTAAAATGCAAACTCACCCTCAGCTAGCTGTTATCTAGTAGTGATCTGAGAAAAATGGTGTGCTTTTTTTATTATGATCTGTATTATGACACTCAATCATAAATCAACTTACCCCAAAATGCTCATCCACATCACATATGCAGGCGGAATTGAATTAATTACTTGGTGAAAACGGCATTAGAAATCATTTGTAACACTGAATATTGATTTGAAATTTAAGCTGAAATGAAGCGACCCTTAGGGTAACGCTTGCTCAGTTGATGGACCCAAAAATATTGGTTGCTCATATCGCTCATCGTCAGAACGGAAACGCTTCTAGCGATGCAAGCTCGATTTCATGCATTGTTGCGTTCTGAAATGTGTTACATTAAAGGGAACGTTCACACATTTTCGCATTCTTATGTTGTTCTTTATTGAAACGTAAAGACATTTTGAATAGACATTTTTTGTCCATGCAGTGAAAGTCATTGGGGTTCAATTATATTTTTGACCTCAACGTCAGATAAAATAAAGTTGCACAAGTTTGGAACAACATGAGGGTGAGTTAAAAAATATTTTGATGAACTCTTGGGGGGGGGGGGGGGGGGGGGGCTGCCCCCCCAGACCAGAGCCAATTAATGCCTGCCTTGTGCTTTGAATTTTTTTTGTTATTACAGAATTAATATTTTCTCGTTTTATTTGTCTTATCTTATTAGTTCTGTGTATAGAATGAGTAAGATATGGCTAATTATTTTTTAATTACTGTATTTAATTTTTTGTTACTGTAGCTTTATTACATTCTGCCGGGATTTGCGAATCTCAAAGACAGTGGACATCTACGCATCTCGGAAAAAGAGATTAGGTAAGATGCATTAGGTAAGATATTGTAATGTCTGAAGTAGTATTATGACAGGTCAAGGGAAGCTCTGTTTATGAACTTTAATCGGAACGAAGAAGAACACACTGTAACAAGCGCACCCGTCTAACACACTCGCTTTTTTTCGCCGCACTTCTGAACTCCCCGTGTTAACCCTATCACTGCCGATGCAAAACAAAACAGCAACTATCAAGAGTCTGTTCTATTCGCAATTCTTTGTATAAAGCAGTGGTTCTCAAATAGTGGGGCGCGCCCCCCTGGGGTACATGCTTTTATGCCAGGGATTAGGTTTTAATTAATGAAGTTCAGATAACCAAAGAAAGACGCGCTCAGAGCTCGTCATTTATCACAATAATTCAGTGTTTTCAACCACATAAGGTTTCTTTTAGGTTTCAACAAGTTGAGCCAACAAGTTGGTGACTATTTTGAATTATCTATTATACAGCGCTTTGTGTGACTGCGGTATGTCACGTGACAAGCATGACTGGTTACCATGGAAACAATGAGGCGAAATTTTTACCTCTTCCTAGGGGGGCGTGACAGAAAATAATTGAGGAGCACTGGTATGAAGTCATTGTTCATTGTAAATGTATTTTATATGTAGAACGAATGATATATAAATATGATATATAAAAAAATCTGAGCTCGTGGTCTGCTGGCCTGGTAGGTGCCCCCCCAAGCACAAAAGTGAAACTCCGCCTATGGGTGAACTATTTAAAATGCCATATTATACCCTTTTACAAAATCTTGATTTTGAGTCAAGGTTTTCATGCTTGAATGTGTCCGGGTTTTTGTCATGTTCTGTGAGAGCACATGACACATAGAAACACATATGACAAGTCATGTGCTCTCACAGAACATGACATGAACACGCAGCCAATGAGAACATTCATAAGCTGCTTGTTCACACAAAACATGACAACATGAAGCACACAGCCAGCCAAGCTGCATGCGACAACACAACAAGAAAGCACGTGGCTGGTGTAAACACATACTACACAGAACACAACAACAGCTTCTGTTTGAGGGTTAGTTTAGGGCGATAGATCGATAGCTAGAAAGAGTTCAGCGTGCTTGGGCTCTGGGCTGGACGGGACCAGCAGGGAGAAGGAGAGTTCGATGCTGGAAGGGACCAGCGAGGACATGGAGAGTTCAATGCTGGACGAGACCAGCGGGGACATGGAGAGTTCAATGCTGAATGGGACCAGCGGGGACATGGAGAGTTTGATGCAGGATGGGACTAGCGGGGACACGGAGAGTTCGATGCTGGACGGGACCAGCGGGGGCTCGGGGCCGTAATCAATGGGCTCGGGCTCAAGTAGCTGGACGGGGACTCTATCTCTGTGCTGGAGCTGGACGGGGACTTGGTCTTGGCGCTGGAGCTGGATGGGGACTCGGTCTTGGCGCTGGAGCTGGACAGGGACTCGATCTCTGTGCTGGAGCTGGACGGGGACTCGATCTCTGTGCTGGAGCTGGACGGGGACTCGGTCTCTGTGCTGGAGCTGGACGGGGACTCGGTCTTGGCGCTGGAGCTGGATGGGGACTCGGTCTTGGCGCTGGAGCTGGACAGGGACTCGATCTCTGTGCTGGAGCTGGACAGGGACTCGATCTCTGCGCTGGAGCTGGACAGAGACTCGATCTCTGAGCTGGACGGGGACTCGATCTCTGCGCTGGAGCTGGACGGGGACTCGATCTCTGCGCTGGAGCTGGACGGGGACTCGATCTCTGCGCTGGAGCTGGACGGGGACTCAGTCTCTGCATTGGAGCTGGATGGGGACTCGGTCTTGGCGCTGGAGCTGGACGGGAACTCAGTCTCTGCATTGGAGCTGGATGGGGACTCGGTCTTGACGCTGGAGCTGGACGGGGACTCAGTCTCTGCATTGGAGCTGGATGGGGACTCGATCTCTGCATTGGAGCTGGATGGGGACTCGGTCTTGGCGCTGGAGCTGGACGGGAACTCAGTCTCTGCATTGGAGCTGGATGGGGACTCGGTCTTGACGCTGGAGCTGGACGGGGACTCAGTCTCTGCATTGGAGCTGGATGGGGACTCGGTCTTGGCGCTGGAGCTGGACAGGGACTCGATCTCTGTGCTGGAGCTGGACGGGGACTCGATCTCTGTGCTGGAGCTGGACGGGGACTCGGTCTCTGTGCTGGAGCTGGACGGGGACTCGGTCTTGGTGCTGGAGCTGGATGGGGACTCGGTCTTGGCGCTGGAGCTGGACAGGGACTCGATCTCTGTGCTGGAGCTGGACAGGGACTCGATCTCTGCGCTGGAGCTGGACAGAGACTCGATCTCTGAGCTGGACGGGGACTCGATCTCTGCGCTGGAGCTGGACGGGGACTCGATCTCTGCGCTGGAGCTGGACGGGGACTCGATCTCTGCATTGGAGCTGGATGGGGACTCGGTCTTGGCGCTGGAGCTGGACGGGAACTCAGTCTCTGCATTGGAGCTGGATGGGGACTCGGTCTTGACGCTGGAGCTGGACGGGGACTCAGTCTCTGCATTGGAGCTGGATGGGGACTCGATCTCTGCATTGGAGCTGGATGGGGACTCGGTCTTGGCGCTGGAGCTGGACGGGAACTCAGTCTCTGCATTGGAGCTGGATGGGGACTCGGTCTTGACGCTGGAGCTGGACGGGGACTCAGTCTCTGCATTGGAGCTGGATGGGGACTCGGTCTTGGCGCTGGAGCTGGATGGGGACTCGGTTTCTGCACTGGAGTTGGACGGGGACTCGGTCTCGGACTCAGACTGCCGCGCTGGAAAAGGAACTGGCATAGACTGGCGTTGACTTGGGCTGGCATTTGGGGTGAGCTGGGGTCTTTGAGCTCTTCTGAGATGGGACCAGATGTGGACTAGCTTTTCTGGGAATTTCCCCTACTTCGAAGTTGGAACCATTAAGCCACAGAATGAGATTAATGTTATCAACTATCGGAGCTTCCCGACACCCTTAAGCTCTAATAACATCCACATCGAGACCCCTCTCAAAGCATAAGTTCAGGGCGGAGTCGCCCCAACTCACCCGGTGGAACAGTTCAATAAACTCCCCCAATAATCCTCCAGGGCACGGCAGGAGCGACAGTCTTTCTAGGGTGACTAACCCAGTCAGTTGTTCTGTTACACTTTTGGAACGTATGCGATGCGGAGAGGAATGAGAGGCAATGCAGAGTTCCAACAGAACTGACTTTATTTATAACCAAAAACAAAACACTTTAAATATAAAACAAAACGGCACATTCTTTGGTGGAAAACTTAGGAAAATGGAGCAAGGAGAACAGCAACCACACACATAACAAGGACTGCAAACGATAGCAACGTCAACAACTGACAAAGACAAGGGAAACACAATAGGGTTTTATACACAAAGGGATGGAGAACACCTGAAGAGACTAACGAGGTAAGTGATAACACGACAGGTGCAAGATGACATGGAAGGGAAGAGGAAGTCCTGACAGAACTGACAGGAAGTGCACAGATGACATGACAGACAGGACTACAGGTAACAATAGTCCTTATTCACAAGGATTAAAAGATTATTAAACAAAAAGACAAAACCACAAAATAGGTGGCGCAGTTTTTCTTAGCGTCTGTTTCCATGGTGAATCGTGGATCCATGGCTCTGTTGGGAATGTGTTGTGTGTGAACTGTGAACAACTCTGGGTTGGATGAACTTACTCCCGGATACATTTTTGGAACCAACATACCTTGAGTAAGCAAGGTTTGAGTAAATCAACAAAGAGGTCAGTGTATGTTTGATGGTAAGATAACCTTGCTTTCTGGAATACCACATAGATTGTTTTTTTTTATTTAATAATTTTTTTTTATTATTATTATTAATAAAAAGCCCATTGGATTACATCTGAATCCTCGCTTCATTCCTTTACCCTCAACCCTGACACTTTCTATTTAGACATGAATATCTGGTTGATGTAGCCATTTCATCTATTCATATGTTTGCGTTCATTGAAAATACATTGCTAGAGGGCGTTTACCTGATAGAAGTTACTGAAGTCCTGTCAAACACATCTGCTGCTACTTCAACTTACTGAAGCATACATTTAGAAAGAACCATGAAGGTCAAACTGCATTTAGCTATGTGGCCCACACTCTAATAATTACAGGCTTTGGGTTTTAAGCAGTTCTGAAAGTCATTACGGAATGTAAGGACGTTATTAATGGCTTGCCACACACATAGAGTGATGGGTTGGTTGTGCATTTGTCACTCTTCTATAGACGACACATTCTGAGCTTATGATCAGAGCTCAGGCTCTCGATTTCAGATGGTGAACAATCTATCCAGAAAGCATTTTACAGTGACACGTATAGTAGCCAGAAACATCATGTTGTTTTCTTAGATACCGCATTTTGGCAAATATTTAAAGCAATATCACATGTATCAAATGAGGCAATTCCAGAGTGCAATGAAAAAGAGAACGCAATGAAAAAATCAATACAAGATGAAAATGTTGATTTATTCAAACACAAAAGTATTGAGAAATTCACTGGCGGTCAAAAGTTTGGAAAAATAAAAAATGTTAAATGTTTTTGAAAGAGGTCTCTTCTGCTCACAATTTTCTGCTCAGAATATATTTGATCAAAATCAGTAATATTGAGAATTCTATATTACATTTTTTAATTTTCTATTTGATAAAAAAAAGTGTTTACAGTCACTTGAATCAATTTAATGCACGATGAATAAAAGTATTAATTTCTATTAATTTTCATGTGACACTGAACACTGGGATAATGATGCTGAAAATCCAGCTTTGCATCACAGGAATAAATTACATTTTAAAATACGTTCACATAAAAAACTGTTATTTTAAATTGGAATAATATTTCACAATATTACACTTTTTTACTGTATTTTTTATATTGACTTTTGATTTTGTTTTTTGTTTTACTGTATTTTCTGCAGTCTTGGTGAGCAAACGAAATGGAAAAAATCTCAATTGTGTGTGTTTGTGGGTATTTTTACATACCTGCCTGCTTGTAGAACACCGGATATTGTGAACAGGCCAAAGTCAGTGATGACTACTTTCCCGTTGTCATAAAATACATTCTTGGATTTCATATCTTTGTGAAGGATCCCTTTCGCATGTAGATAACCCATGCCCTGGAAAAAAAAAGGGTTCATGTAATCTGTATGTTTTGGTAAAAAACCTAATTGCACTTTTTCTGAAACATTTGTAATATAAAATGTGATTTAGATTAAGGGGAGAAAAGCTCCAGATTTGCTGTGCTTGTTTTTAGCACATATCCAAATATACATAAAAAAATAAAGTGCAATTAGCCATATCCCGATTTTGGTTTTATTCTGATCATTGGTCCAGCCGTAAATGTAAGCACATGCTGTGTAAAGGAACAGTACGTGTACAGGGAGATATGAAAGCATCCCAACATTACCATGCTTTTCAAAATGACCGTTGAATCAATTTTAGCTGACATTTAGGAAACAATCTTCACATTGACTTCACATCAATTACTCTTACCTTCACCATCTCTTGTGCGATTTGTCTAGTCTTGTTCACGTCCAGAACAACTTTTGCATCTCTTACCACTGAGTAGAGGGTCCTGCCCTTACACAAACTACAAGAGAGAGAGAGCAACTTTTTAGACATCAGCGGTGGCCATAGCATCAAAATATCTTCCTTTCATGTCACAATTCAACTAAAATTAAATGAAACCTATCTCTCCATCTATCTATCTATCCATCTATCTATCTGTCTAACGTGGTGTTTATCTATCTATCTTAAAAGTTCTAGATTTTAAAACTTCAAGAAGTATTTTCTCTAAAGAGGATCTATTTTGGCTTTGTGTATAATGTTGCTGTTTGAGCATTAAAAATGTCTCAGTCACAAAAGTAAAGTCAGAAAGCACAAAGTCCCGCCGAAGGGAGTTATTTTCTATATCAGTGCGCACTGTTTCTGAACTCCCTGAAACACTTTGATTGTAGTCTTCAGTTTTCTTCTGGGAACGAAAACGTCACAATTTTCCTCATTTAAATAATTCCCACCTAAGGCATTTGCAAAGTTCAGTTGCGTTAGTAGTGTTTTGAAATTTGTGGTTATGTTAACGGATGTGACATTTGAGTGTGACAGAGCAGCTGACCAATCACAGCACACTGGACCAGCTGACCAATCACAACACACTGGTCCAGCTGACCAATCACAGCACACTGGACCAGCTGACCAATCACAACACACTGGTCCAGCTGACCAATCACAGCACACTGGACCAGCTGACCAATCACAGCACACTGGACCAGCTGACCAATCACAGCACACTGGTCCAACAGACCAATCACAGCACACTGGTCCAGCTGACCAATCACAGCACACTGGTCCAGCAGACCAATCACAGCACACTGGTCCAGCTGACCAATCACAGCACACTGGTCCAGCTGACCAATCACAGCACACTGGTCCAGCTGACCAATCACAGCACACTGGACCAGCTGACCAATCACAGCACACTGGACCAGCTGACCAATCACAGCACACTGGACCAGCTGACCAATCAAAGCACACTGGACTAGCTGACCAATCACAGCACACTGGTCCAACAGACCAATCACAGCACACTGGACCAGCTGACCAATCACAGCACACTGGTCCAGCTGACCAATCACAGCACACTGGACCAGCTGACCAATCACAGCACACTGGTCCAGCTGACCAATCACAGCACACTGGTCCAGCTGACCAATCACAGCACACTGGTCCAACAGACCAATCACAGCACACTGGACCAGCTGACCAATCACAGCACACTGGTCCAACAGACCAATCACAGCACACTGGTCCAACAGACCAATCACAGCACACTGGTCCAGCAGACCAATCACAGCACACTGGACCAGCTGACCAATCACAGCACACTGGTCCAACAGACCAATCACAGCACACTGGACCAGCTGACCAATCACAGCACACTGGTCCAACAGACCAATCACAGCACACTGGTCCAACAGACCAATCACAGCACACTGGTCCAGCAGACCAATCACAGCACACTGGTCCAGCAGACCAATCACAGCACACTGGTCCAGCAGACCAATCACAGCACACTGGACCAGCTGACCAATCACAGCACACTGGTCCAACAGACCAATCACAGCACACTGGACCAGCTGACCAATCACAGCACACTGGTCCAGCTGACCAATCACAGCACACTGGACCAGCTGACCAATCACAGCACACTGGTCCAACAGACCAATCACAGCACACTGGTCCAACAGACCAATCACAGCACACTGGTCCAGCAGACCAATCACAGCACACTGGTCCAACAGACCAATCACAGCACACTGGACCAGCTGACCAATCACAGCACACTGGTCCAGCTGACCAATCACAGCACACTGGACCAGCTGACCAATCACAGCACACTGGTCCAGCTGACCAATCACAGCACACTGGTCCAGCTGACCAATCACAGCACACTGGTCCAGCAGACCAATCACAGCACACTGGTCCAACAGACCAATCACAGCACACTGGACCAGCTGACCAATCACAGCACACTGGTCCAACAGACCAATCACAGCACACTGGTCCAACAGACCAATCACAGCACACTGGTCCAGCAGACCAATCACAGCACACTGGACCAGCTGACCAATCACAGCACACTGGTCCAACAGACCAATCACAGCACACTGGTCCAACAGACCAATCACAGCACACTGGTCCAGCAGACCAATCACAGCACACTGGTCCAGCAGACCAATCACAGCACACTGGACCAGCTGACCAATCACAGCACACTGGTCCAACAGACCAATCACAGCACACTGGACCAGCTGACCAATCACAGCACACTGGTCCAGCTGACCAATCACAGCACACTGGACCAGCTGACCAATCACAGCACACTGGTCCAACAGACCAATCACAGCACACTGGTCCAACAGACCAATCACAGCACACTGGTCCAGCAGACCAATCACAGCACACTGGTCCAGCAGACCAATCACAGCACACTGGTCCAGCAGACCAATCACAGCACACTGGACCAGCTGACCAATCACAGCACACTGGACCAGCTGACCAATCACAGCACACTGGTCCAACAGACCAATCACAGCACACTGGACCAGCTGACCAATCACAGCACACTGGTCCAGCAGACCAATCACAGCACACTGGACCAGCTGACCAATCACAGCACACTGGACCAGCTGACCAATCACAGCACACTGGACCAGCTGACCAATCACAGCACACTGAACCAGCTGACCAATCACAGCACACTGGTCCAGCTGACCAATCACAGCACACTGGACCAGCTGACCAATCACAGCACACTGGACCAGCTGACCAATCACAGCACACTGAACCAGCTGACCAATCACAGCACACTGGTCCAGCTGACCAATCACAGCACACTGGACCAGCTGACCAATCACAGCACACTGGACCAGCTGACCAATCACAGCACACTGAACCAGCTGACCAATCACAGCACACTGGTCCAGCTGACCAATCACAGCACACTGGACCAGCTGACCAATCACAGCACACTGGTCCAACAGACCAATCACAGCACACTGGTCCAACAGACCAATCACAGCACACTGGTCCAGCAGACCAATCACAGCACACTGGTCCAGCAGACCAATCACAGCACACTGGACCAGCTGACCAATCACAGCACACTGGTCCAACAGACCAATCACAGCACACTGGTCCAACAGACCAATCACAGCACACTGGTCCAGCAGACCAATCACAGCACACTGGACCAGCTGACCAATCACAGCACACTGGTCCAACAGACCAATCACAGCACACTGGTCCAACAGACCAATCACAGCACACTGGACCAGCTGACCAATCACAGCACACTGGACCAGCTGACCAATCACAGCACACTGGTCCAGCAGACCAATCACAGCACACTGGACCAGCTGACCAATCACAGCACACTGGTCCAGCAGACCAATCACAGCACACTGGACCAGCTGACCAATCACAGCACACTGGTCCAACAGACCAATCACAGCACACTGGTCCAACAGACCAATCACAGCACACTGGTCCAGCAGACCAATCACAGCACACTGGACCAGCTGACCAATCACAGCACACTGGTCCAACAGACCAATCACAGCACACTGGTCCAGCAGACCAATCACAGCACACTGGTCCAGCAGACCAATCACAGCACACTGGACCAGCTAACTAATTGCAATAATGCTTATCAAAATAAACACAACTCATGAAAGCAGTAGCAAAAAACAATGGTCACAATACAACATTGTGTATTTTATCCATTTCCATTCTTGTGCTGCCACCGAGAATTATATTACGCAATGAAGCAACCTGTGGTTGAACACTTTTCTCTAGGTCACAGTTATAAAAGTTCAAGCATGACCGATTGCATTGTTTGAACCTATAACCTAGATTATCATATGACATGTGTTAGCACAGGAATGATACGTGTTCTGTATTTACACACAAGCAGATCTGAGCGCTCTCACTAATGATGCTGAGTGAGACATGAACTTCACCTCGGCAGGATGGAGGATAACAACACCAGAGCTCCTACTGTGCCACCTGACGAAGATGTGTGCATCTTTCCCCGGGCTGCCCTCTTCCTCCCTTTATACATATTCATAAAGGCATCAGGGTATGACGCTCATTTTTAGCATCACTCTGGCCTTTTGGCCTTTTGCAGTGTGGGACCGTTCAAATATGAACAGATGCAAATGCTGAACTCTGTATACATGCCGTCACTGAGGAAATGTCTCGTGTGCGTCACATTTCAGCTGTTAACACTAATAATGTCAAGACAGACTATTCCAAATAATGACATTCCGGTGCAATTATGCTGCATTTGTGAGCAAAAGCCAAACTTTCATAACACACTACAGGGGTGATATGGAAAGCAATCAATGCATAATCACTTGTGACAATGCTAAGACAAACCATCAATATTTATGCCAATGTTTATTTTTAAGATAGCACATTTATAGAAATTATTTCTCAATTTGTTTGTTTGGGCCTGTTATGCTATGATTAAGGACTATGAATAAAATCATTATAACTTTTGTCTGTGTTAATATTAACACACAAAATCATGAATTACAATTAGGATTTGATTTAAATAAATGTCTACCAGTGTTTGGCCGAATTAAAACTATTGAATTGATCGTAAATATTCTAAGATTGTTATTCACGTCGGCGCTAATGATGTCCGACTTCGCCAGTCGGAGATCACTAAAACTAATATTAAAGAGGTGTGTGAACTCGCAAGTACGATGTCAGGCACTGTAATTTGCTCTGGACCTCTCCCTATGCGCAGGAGTGATGAGATGCTTAGCAGATTATCCTCACTCAATGGCTGGATGTCTAAGTGGTGCCCGCAGAATAACATAGGGTTCATAGACAATTGGAAAAGTTTTTGGGGCAGACCTGACCTGTTAAAAAGAGATGGTATTCATCCCACCTGGGATGGTGCCGCTCTTCTCTCTAGTAATTTGGCATATAGTCTTAGAGCTAAACCTTGACTAACTGGGGTCCAGGTCAGGAAGCAGACAAACTGGCTAAACCGACCGTCTGCTAGCTGTCTCACGTCACAGAGGTCAGATAAATTACAACACATAGAAACTCTTTCTCCTAGATATCCTATAGAGACTGTGTCTGTTCCACGAATTAGCAAATACAAAAACTCTCAAAACCGTTTAAGGGTAAAAATTTAATTGATTTACAAACAACTAAGAACGGTTATAACACAAATGAACAAATGATAAAGCTTGGGTTGCTGAATATACGATCCCTTTCCTCAAAAGCACTTATTGTAAATGATATAATTACAGATCATAAACTAGATGTGCTGTGTTTGACAAAAACTTGGCTAAAACCAGACGATTATATTACTTTAAATGAGTCCACCCCTCAAGATTACTATTATAAACATGAGCCTCGTCTGAAAGGTAAAGGAGGAGGTGTTGCTGTAATTTATAGTAACACGATCAGTACTGCTCAAAGGTCTAATTTGAAATATAATTCTTTTGAAGCGATGGTCCTTAATGTAAAATTATCTAGTGCAAGTAATAATTCCTGTTTAACTTTTGTGCTGGCTATTCTATACAGGCCACCAGGGCACCATACAGACTTTATCAAATAATTTGCTGATTTTCTCTCAGAATTAGTAATGTCTGCAGATAAAGTCATAATTGTCGGTGATTTTAATATCCATGTAGATAATGAAAAAGACGCATTGGGATTGGCATTTAGAGACATCTTAAACTCTATTGGAGTTACACAACATGTATCAGGACCCACTCATTCTCATAATCATACTTTAGATCTAATATTGTCGCATGGGATCAATGTTGATACTGTTCAAATTCTGCAGCAGAGCGATGACATCTCAGATCATTACTTAGTTGCGTGTAGACTACCTTTAGCCAAAGTCGAAAAACTAACTCCCTGTTATAAATATAGTAGAACTATCACTCCTAACACAAAAGATAGCTTTATAAATAATCTTCCTGATCAGTTTGATCTACTTAACATCCCAGATAGCCTAGAAGAACTTGATGTTGCAACAGAAACTATTAACTCTCTCTTTTCCAGCACTTTAGACACTGTTGCTCCGTTGCGCTTAAAGAAGATTAAAGAAAATAGTCCAACACCGTGGTACAACGAGCACACCCGGGCCCTCAAGAGAGCAGCCAGAAAAATGGAGCGGAGCTGGAAAAAAACTAAGCTAGAGGTTTTTCGCATTTCATGGAAAGACAGCTCTATTGCATTCAGAAAAGCCTTAAAATCAGCTAGATCTGCTTACTTTTCCACCCTCTTAGAAGAAAACAAATACAACCCTAGGTATTTATTTGAGACAGTGACTAAATTAACAAGAAATAAAGCCTCAACCCCAGATGCTTTAAAACAGCACAGCAGTAATGACTTCATGGACTTCTTTACTTGCAAAATTCATAATATTAGAGAGAAAATTATAACTATGCAACCGTCTACTACAATATCACAAAATACAGTAAATTTTAGTGTCCCCGAAGAAAAATTCCACTCCTTCATTGCTATTGGGGAGGAAGAATTGTCTAAACTCGTTAAATCATCAAAATCAACAACATGTATGCTAGACCCAATACCAACTAAGCTACTGAAAGAGTTGCTTCCAGAGATCATAGATCCTCTCCTTAATATTATTAATTCTTCTTTGTCATTAGGATACGTACCAAAAACCTTTAAGCTGGCCGTAATTAAACCGCTTATTAAAAAACCACAACTTGATCCTACAGAATTAGTTAATTACAGGCCGATATCGAATCTACCTTTTTTGTCAAAGATTCTAGAAAAGGCAATATCTTCACAACTATGTTCCTTTCTAGAAAGAAACAGCATCTACGAGGATTTCCAGTCAGGATTTAGACCATATCATAGTACTGAGACTGCTCTTATTAGAGTTACTAATGATTTGCTCTTATCATCCGATCGTGGTTGTATCTCTCTGTTAGTGTTACTGGACCTTAGTGCTGCATTTGATACAATTGACCACAAAATCCTTCTGAATAGACTTGAAAATTATGTTGGCATTAGTGGAGTTGCATTAGCCTGGTTCAAATCATACTTATCTGACCGTTATCAGTTTGTAGCAGTAAATGAGGAGATGTCATATCGGTCCCAAGTTCAGTATGGAGTTCCTCAAGGTTCAGTGTTAGGACCATTGCTTTTCACCCTGTACATGCTTCCTTTGGGTGCAGTTATTAGGAAGCATGGCATTAGCTTTCATTGTTACGCTGATGATACTCAGCTCTATATTTCTTCTCATCCGGATGAAACAAACAAATTCACTAAATTAACAGAATGCATAACCGATATAAAAAATTGGATGACTAATAACTTTCTACTGCTTAATTCTGAAAAAAACAGAGATTCTAATTATTAGACCAAAAAGTTCAGCGCGTAATAATCTAGACTACTGCCTAACACTCAATGGCTGTTCTGTCAAGTCTTCGTCGTCAGTTAGAAACCTGGGTGTGCTCTTTGATACCAATCTTTCATTTGAAAGCCATGTTTCTAGCATCTGTAAAACGGCATTCTTCCATCTTAAAAATATATCTAAATTGCGACATATGCTCTCTAAGACAAATGCGGAAAAGTTAGTTCATGCGTTCATGAGTTCAAGGCTAGATTATTGTAATGCTCTACTAGGTGGTTGCCCTGCACGCTTAATAAACAAATTCCAGCTGGTCCAAAATGCAGCAGCTCGAGTTCTTACTAGAACCAGGAAATATGAGCATATTAGCCCAGTTCTGTCAAACCTGCACTGGCTTCCTATTAATCACCGAATACATTTTAAAATCTTGCTAATTACTTACAAAGCATTAAATGGTTTAGCTCCCCAGTACTTGAGCGATCTCTTAACACATTATAGTCCTTCACGTCTATTGCGATCCCAAAATACTGACCAGCTTATAATACCTAGAATATCAAAGTCAACTGCTGGCGGTCGATCCTTTTCCTATTTAGCTCCTAAACTCTGGAACAGTCTTCCTAATACAGTTCGGGAAGCAGACACACTCTGTCAGTTTAAATCTAGACTAAAAACACATCTTTTCAACCTGGCATACACATAACACATTATACATACATTTTAATCCAAATCATGTAAAATGATTGTTAGGCTGCATAATTTAGATAAGCCAGAACCGAGAACATTCCCATAACACCTGATGTACTCGATACATCAGAAGAAGAATGGCATCTACGCTGATATTGTTCTCTGTTTATTCCGAGGTTACCGTGGTCAGCCGGATCCGGGCCGTATCCAGATCAGATGAAGGACCTGGACACGAGCACAGCACTACCCTGAAGTGTCTGCGGAGACCGTGACTCTACTGGACCCTCCCCTGTGACGATCATGAACCCATCTCCAACCGGACCAAATTGGACTTCATATTGGACTTGAATTGTTGTCAATATAATAATCATGTACTGTTTGGCTTTGGCCAGAGGAGAACTGGTCCCCCGACTGAGCCTGGTTTCTCCCAAGGTTTTTTCTCCATTCTATTCTTCATTCGTTACGTCACCTGCCGGAGTTTTGGTTCCTTGCCGCTGTCGCCTATGGCTTGCTCAGTTGGGGAAACTTAACACTTAAAGTTCATCAATTGTATTGATTCGCCTGCTCTTTTGGAGCTGCTGTTCAGCCAAACAAATTTTGTTTATATTGTCTTTTCTGTGACCACTGTAAAGCTGCTTTGAAATAATCTACATTGTAAAAAGCGCTATATAAATAAAGGTGACTTGACTTGACTTGATTCTTGATTGATTTTTACTTGAAATTAACTCACAAACACTGTAAATGTAGACAGATCTACATTTAAATATTGTCTTATATATTTTATTCATTGTTTATTGTTTGTGCACACTCACTGGCCACTTTATTAGGTACACTTGTTCAACTGCTTTTAATACAAATATTTAATCAGATTCTGGAATATTACCTCTATCGCAGTTACACTCGAGTGACATTGCTGTTTTGTGATGATATTACAAAAGCTTATTGTTTGCATGCGCTTTTAAACATTGAAGTGTAATCAGCAACGAAAGATGTCTGAGAGACGTGCACACATGAAGCTGCTCAGAGAGTGTGTGAGTACTGAGATTTTTTGCTGTCTTATTGGACCAGAACATTAAAATATAGACACACTCATGACTCAAATGCCCATCTTTGCTTTTTGTCTTAAGTGACCAGTTGAAAATAGATGTGTTTCAGCATTAGATCAGTGCATCCGGTCTTAAAGTGACAGTACCCTAATAAACCTGCTGCTGTCTGTGTCATTAATAGGATTAAGGAATTAAAACAAAAACCGGAAACGAGCTACATTTTAACAGCAACATTAAAACGAAAACCAAGTTTAAACACTCTGAACAGAAATGCCTATTTGAAATGACCTTAGCAGGGTACAGCAATGTACCTTCTTTTGTACCTCTAAAAGAACATTTTTACATTCCTAGTGATAGAAAGAACAGGACATAAAAGTAAATTTATATCACTGTGGGTGCATAAATGTTCTTTTAGAGCTACAAATAAGGTGAAATTGCTGTACCCTGCTAAGGCAAAAGCATTAGCACTCTTTTAGGTACATTCCTGTACCTTGACTTTTCTTTGCAGGCAGCTGATCATGAATAGGATGTTGATACATCCAACTTGAGTGAAATACCAGAGCTCAGCTGTCAAGTCACCCTATGCAAGTCGCAAGGCAATGCGCTGGATGTCAGGAGTTTATCCAAGGATATGTTACCATGGCAAGTCATTTACAGTGTGGAGTGTTTTGAAAATTACAGGTTAATGTCGAACCGCTACTATTCAGATGTTGTGAAAGTACTGTAGCTTTGTGTATGGTCAGACACTTGCATGTTGTTAATTTATTTAAAAAAAATTATAATCAAGGTCAAATAGTCTTA
>JAWRVZ010000051.1:1230000-1260000 GCA_037043235.1 Rhodeus uyekii
AAAATTCAGCTTTAGCATCAGAGGAAGATATTACATTTTAAAATATATTAAAATCAGAATGTTATTTTAAATTGTAATAATTTTTTCATAATATTATTGCTTGTACAGTATGTTTCATCAAATAAATACATAACTGACCACAAATCTTTGAAAAGTAATGTGTACTACACACACACACACACCAGGCAACTGGTTTTACCCATAAAATAAAAAAACATCTCAAGCCAACATTGAATGTCCATTGATTTATTTACTCGGTATGTAAGCAACATATTACACTGTCAGCCAAATGTATGACACTCTATTGTCAGGAAAAATGACACCCTGGTTGATTCTCATTTAAGGATCATTTTCACACTGAAAAACAAACTAATGATTTTGTCTAATGGACAAAGCTGGCCATATGTTCCTTCTTAAAGGTACAAAGGTGACTGAGATCAGCTCACATAGGTTCCTCTTCATTAAATTTAAACGAAATTGCCATTAGTAGCCTTTATTTCAAACTATCAGTCTACTAACAACATAGCTTTCCTCCCTCCACATTCTCATCAAAAACATGCAGCAAGCTGAGTGCCTCCCACAGAATACATGCACTTATCAGCTTTTATTTGTCAGCGAGGCGCAGGCGACCTCGCCTTTAAAAGAACCATCATTATAGAATACAGCATCGCTGGTTAAGAGGTGACAAGAAGAGGAAAGACGGTTGGAGAGGGTTTGTTGCGCCTCAAAGAAAAGATGGCATAAAAACGACATCAAAAAAGTTTGCCTCAGCATGTCGCAGTGCATTATGGGTAGGGGTAATGACCAATTATGACACACTTACCAGGGAAGATGAACTGCTGCTTGTATTTGTAGAAATGAGATGCTGAGAGGAGCGGAGGAGAGAAAAGAAGACAGAATTCAATAAAATTCAACAAACCCCCAGATGATTATTGGCGTGTGTTATTGCTCTGCAAAATTCACCACAGTTTATCACAAAGAGAGCATAGAAATACCGACTTTTAGAGTGCAGAAAAGTGCAAATGTCTGAGACCACAATAAAAATCTATGACTCAATTAGCACGTTTACCCATTTATGCTTAATAAGCCAACAATGCATGTGATCATGTGCATGCATGAGCCTGTTTTCTTTCATCGTATCCTTCACAAGTGACTGCAAACTGGCATTCTGATGACTTATTTAGCAACACCCAACTTCCTACGATCCAATCAACTGCTGAAGGGCGAAATCAAGTTCTGTCACAGTGGCAGACAAAAGTGCACTTAATGATTCACATATCAGACTGAAGTATCTATGTCTAGTATATCATCAGTAGCCATGGATCCAAAGTTATGAATTTAACTTGTGCGTGAAATAAGACATTTGCGAATAAAGCACCGTTTCCATGCCATGTGTTCAAAAGAACAAAAGTGTCACTTCCTGGGAAATTGGCGCAAACATCTGTAATATTAATTAAAGATGATGCAATCGGGGAAGTCAATGTGACTCTTTTTTCATACATCGTAAATACTTGCACAAAGCGTGCAAATGCTGTCATGTTATCTGGAGTTCGGAGTTCAGAGTTCGTGTGAGACGCTGCTTGGAGGCCATTGTATCTTTGGCTCAGGCATTTCAGAATGACCAAACAAACTTTTGAGACGCTGTGCATTAAAACTCAGATTTTGTTTCCCACATGTAACCCGTGGGTTATACCAAATTTGACAAACCCTGCAGGGGGCGCGGGTTATATAAGGGTGCGGGCTATATCCCAAATTTTTTGTGCGTAATAATATTTAAATATATTTGTTACATCCCTAAGGACGTAAGGGTTTTTTTTGTGGTATTTTCTTTCTGTTTTTCTTTCTTGCGAGGGTTGTTGTCTCTTGCGCTTGTACTGTCACTCTGACAGCTGGCGCTGATTGGCTGTCTGGCCTGTCAATCATGCAAGAAGACGTGATTGGCTGTGCTGCATGAGGGCGGGCTCTTCTCATCTCATCCGATGATCAACACCTGTAGAATCGCTTCTTAAGGGACGTGCTGGTTTTTCTTTTTCTTCTGATTCTGACTTGTGTTTTTCTTATTGTTTGAATTTCGCGCACAAGCACTGTGTACCGAGCTGAACAGTTATGATAATTGAGGTCATGCGAGCTTACACAAAAAAGTTCATTAATCTATAGGTGCGGGTTATATAAGGGTGCGGGTTATACTGACTTTTCACACAACCCCGCGGGGGCTATATGGGGTTGCATATTATCTGCGTCTGCGGGTTATATGCGGGAAAATACGGTAAGTCACATGATAATGACAAATTGGCGAATATAGCACTTCCAGATTTGTAAGTGCTTATCCAAAATGTGTACCTACTCAAGAGGCTATGCTATTTTGGACGCAGCCAATGAATCGTTAAGAGCCGTTGTTTTTCAATTATGTTGGATTCAAAAATCACAAACAGCAATGGTATATGTATAAAATCCCATTTATCAGTCAAACTGTTGTGCTGATATAATTTGTAATGATTTTTTTGTTTTATTAACGAAGACAAATGCTAAATATAATCATATTTAAGCAATTATTATTTGAAGATCAGTTTTGGGTTGGTACCTGTAAGGTTGGATTGTTTCTGCTGTCTTGCGCTCTGCGGGGAAGGGTGTAGAGGAGACGGGGGAGTCGCGCTGGGCGGCAGAGGGGGGGCAGGAGACGAAGGGGTGGAGGAGGTGGTGGAGGAGGGGTTGCTGCTGGAGTCGGGCTGATATGGCACAGGGATGTGGTCCTGAAACAAAGAGAGACAGACCTGGCGTAACACACAAAAACACTGCCTACTCCTAGTGCATTACTGGCACGGTTAGACATCAGTCAACCTGGATTCATTCTCACGGTCAGTTAAACACTAATCAAAAACCAGGGCTGTAGAACAAACCTCCCATGGGCTGAAAACTAGACAAAAATGTCAAGAGAAAAAATGTCCAACATTGTGTTAGAAAGAGGAACACATCAATAGCCAGCATGAGCGGCATGCATATTTGATAAGACAACAAAAAAGCAACAGAGATTCTCTATGTTCTGCCAGTCATTAAAAGGCTTTTGGCAACTATTTCTGGTAATTAAGGGTCAAATTCACTAAACAGGGCAGATTAGCATGAGACCACGATCCCATAAAAGCGCTGATGGGAGTGGAAAGTTCTTCAGGTGATCTACTGACAAAGCACAAATGCACAGACGCAGCAGCTCAATTCCATTATGACTAACACAATCTACCTCGAGCAGCGCAGATGAGCGTAGGGTCACAAGCAGTCGATGATAATCAGGTGTGGGTAATCTAGTGCACTGTTTTTCAACCCCTGTGCCGTGGAACACTAGTGTGCCGTGAGAGATCGTCAGGTGTGTCGTGGAAAATGATTCATTTTCAACTAATTGGTCTAAAAACTGTTTTTTTTTTTTTTTTTTTACGAATTAATCCTAAAACACTTCTTTGTGTTTATTTGATTCCCATTCAATACACTTTGATAAGAATGACTATATATTGTTAATATAGGCTACAGAGTTTAATTTTTTAACATTTTCGGTTGGTGGTGCGCCTTATGATTTTTTCAATGAAAAAATGTACCAAAAAAGGTTGAAAAACCCTAATCTAGTGTACCGGGTTTCAATTTAACTCTTACACCACAACAATGTACAAAAAATTCAAATAATTGTTCCTTGTACAGATGACGACATTATCAAAATTATCCCCTTTGACATGGATCAGTGAAAACTCCATAAGGATTACACATCCATACGGTTTGGTGCATCTCAGCACAGTTTCAAGAGTTTTGTGTGAGGACGAACAGGAGGAGCTGCCAGAGCCATCAAAATTACTCCAACAGGAACTGGTGTGCATGTTTCTGACCAAACTGTCAAAAACAGGCTTTTTGAGGGTGGAATGATGTCCTCTAGCGGGACCTGTGCTCACAGATCAGCACTGTGCAGATCGACTGGCATTTGCCAGAGAACATCAGAATTGGCATCTCCGCCATTAGTGCCCTGTTCTCTTCACAGATGAGCGCAGGTTCACACTGAACACATGTGAGAGACGTGAAAGAGTCTGGAGATGCTGTTGGGAACGTTATTCTGCCTTCAACATCATTCTGTGTAGGCATTGATGCCATTGACCGGCCCTCACGTTCCCCAGGCCTGACATGACATTATGTTACAATATGTATCGGAGCCTCCAAGTAACAACAAAGACGGTCCAGGAGCTACAGATGCCCTGATCCAGGTCTGGGAGGAAATCCCTCAGGACACCATCCAACATCCAACATCCAACATCCAACATCCAACATCCGATGATTTTCAATCCAGCCTCCAGTATTTTGATGAGTTTGGTTCCCATTGACTGTTTTGTTTTTAACAAAGTATAGAATGTATATAAATAAAGATTTTCCAATTGAATATTTCATTCATTTAGATTCAATGTGTGATTGTTTCCATCATGTTGTGATTTTGTTTGAGCAGTGTATAATCTATAAAAAATATTATGCAATCTAGAAGCAGGTTTTTTCTGTGAAAGAATAACAAACTTAAGTAAACTATAAAACTATTTGGCTACAAACCAGTGTGTTTATGATTATGACAGTAAATTAAAAGAATATGATAACAAATACCAGTTGGCAATATCAAGCATCATAACAGGCTGTTTTTGTACAGGTAAAAAAACTATAAGCAAATAAAACCAGATTCCTCACACATTCAAGTTACAAGTGGTTGCACAGGTTCTAACCTTAAAAATAAAGTGGCTACAAAAAACAACAACAACAACAAAACCTCTTAAAGTCACCATGAGATTACTGGCAGCATGGCAGGACAACATGTGAGATCCACCAATAGCAAACCACTAGGAAAACGTAAGTTTTTTTCTTGTTCGAGAAGCTGTTAAACTTGCATTTGGCTTGCAACATCAAGGTGATGGGTTCGATTCCCAGGGAAAGCAAGAACTGATTAGAATGTCAATGTGTTTCTTGAATGCAATGCAAGTCTCTTTGAATAAAAGCATCTGATAAATGCATAAATATAAACTGAAAGCGTGTAACACTTGTTCCTGTCTGTCTGGGTCTTCTTTGTCACTTCCTGTTGGTGAGGTCTTGGAAACACTTCCTGTCATTCGTGTCATCTGTGCACTTCCTGTCTGTAAGGTCATTGTTTCACTCCGTTTCTCTTAATTGTTAGTCTACCCAGGTGTTTGTCATTCCCTCGTGTATAAAACACTCTTGCATTTCTCTTGTGTTGGTCGGTTGTTAATGTAGTAATGAAGTTTGTTTGCATTGTCGTGTGTGGATGCCCTGCCTGTCTCTCGAGTTTTGTTAAGTTCCGTTCTATGCACAAGTGTGCTTCTTTTGTTTATATTTAATATATATTTAAAATATATTTAAAGTAATTTGTTTGAATTTATGATTAAAGTGATTTTGAGTTTAAACCCCGCTCTCCTCGTCGTACTCTCCGCATCGCATCACCAGAAACATAACAAAGCCGCATGTTTCATACATCAATACAGCTGTTTATTATAAATGCTATATTTGTTTATAATTAAACATTTTTCACATTTGCGGTGAGCTACACTTTGTCACAGTTATTCCACAATTTCACTCCTTTCAAAGATATATTAGGAAATAGGAAATATCAAACATACTGTAGCAACTTATTCTTTTGCAGTTACTTTTTACCAGCCTGTTATAAAGTGATTTTTAGTGGATATGAAAGCAGTTGACACAGGAGGTTATGAAGAGCACAGAAAGAGGACCTGTTCTTGCATTTAAAAGCAGCTCAATAAAGCTCAGTGGAACAGAACTGAACGCAGGGATCGTTTTTAAACACTGACTTGTCTTAAACATTTCACGCTTATCTTTTCATGCTTTGTTTTCCAATACATTTTTAAGAAAACCAGTTGAGCCCAAAATTACATTTACATTTATGCATTTATCCAAAGTGACTTGCATTGCATTCAAGAAAGACATTGACATTCTAATCAGTTCTTGCTTTCCCTGGGAATCGAACCCATGACCTTGATGTTGCAAGCGCTGCTCTCTACAAGTTACATGTAGGTTGGTTGGTCTTGGTCTGCAAAAATAGCTTTTGATGAAAGTTATTTCAATAAACAGCAAAACATGTTGTGTTAAAAATGACAGGAAGTGCCAATTTCCTTGAGGTCGTTTTGAAATGATGTTGACATTGGAGGGATGTAACAGGGTGGAGTTTGACGTAATGGTACATAACTATTCTTACCTTGTTGATTTTGTTGGTCTTGGGGAGAGTCTGGCTGATGTGGAGGTCTGAGTACCTGAGGGGGTTGTTTATGTCACATGGTACCGACTCGGTCCTGACAAGTTGACGGGCTGAGAGAGAAACAGCATAGTATCCACGGTAACAAGAGGCAGTTGTCACGGTAACAGAAAAAACTCTGAAAAGTCTTGTCACATTTTAATGGAAGAGCCACTAAAGCATGTATTGTGTGCAGTATTTATCAGAAATATCACACAGAAATTCAACAGCAATGACTTCCAGCAGAGAAAAGCAATATGAAAGTATTTTAAAATTGGGTTAACATTTTTTCTATGTGTAATACTGTAATATATTGATATACAATACCTTTCAAAAGAACGGAGTCAGTGCGATGTGTTTCTTTAAAGAAAAAAATACTTTTATTCAGCAAGGACATTTTTATTCAGAAATGACAGTAAAGACGTTAATAATGTTATAAGACATTTCTATATTAAACCATTGTTACTCTTTTGATCATCCTGAAAAAATCTATCACGGTTTCAGCAAAAATATTAAGCATCTGCATAATATTAAGCAACAGCATTCAAACTGTTTTTAACATTAATAATAATCAGAAATGTTTCTTGAGCAGTAAATCATCATATCAGAATGATTTGCGAAGGATCATGTGACACTGAAGAGTAATGATGCTGAAAATACAGCTTTAATCACAGGAATAAATTACATTTTATTTGTTATAATAGAATGTGTTAATAATATTTTCATTATTCTTGTTTATGCTATATTTTGATCAGATAAAGGTAGGCTTAAATCTAACGCTTCTATATATTCTCGTAATACACTTGAGACATCACTGACGCAAAACTGAAGGTATGAAGAAGGAAATAATGTGCTTGAGGAGCAAAAACCTGTTTCCTCACCTTGAGATGTTCCTTGATCTGCAACAACACAAATGAGGGAAAGATGAGGCGGAGAAAACAGAAAAAAAGAAAGAGAAAAGTGGTAAGAAGGTTGCAGACTGAAGGTTAAACACTGCTGCACAGAAAGACAAACGGTTTAGTAAATTAATACAGCAGATACAAATAAACATGCATCATTGTTCCCTTTACATATATATTCTCTTGTTTGGGAACCAAATCTTTCTAAATATACAGATAAGGCCTCTAGTTAAATACGTTTAATTGAATAAAAAGGAATTATGAGGTTGAAAACATGCTGTGTATAAGAACATTACTGCTTCTGAAATCATATTTGAAGCATAATTAATGGCCAGGCTTGTGTAGTACTTATGGATTTAAGCATTGTTGGAGTAAAAAGAAAAAAAGGAGGAAACATAAAGGTTTAAATACCTCTGAACGGGTCCCTACCTCCTCTGTGGTATATGAGTAAATGACAGGGCGGTGCTTCTTTGGTGCATTTGTTGTGGCACTTCAATCTGACAAAAGAAAGCATGACAGAAATGTTTGTTAGTTTGCTCTTGTAAAAGCAAATCAATGAATATTCAAAACAAACACTTAATATGCAGCCATCATTTGGAGGGTGTCAAAAGCCAGCAAGTATCTTAGTAACAAGATGCCACAGTCAAGGGTGGTAGAGTGGGAACTATTAGCTAAGTAATTTATTCAAATAATCTTTTAATGATAATGATAATTATGCTCAATTTGAATGTTCAGACACTACTGCAGACACAAAGCGTCTAGCACTGAATTCTAAAGAGGTTTTGATGCGCGCAGAAACATCAAATCGCATCTTTACAAAGCTAAAATGCTACAATTTTCATTCTCAGAGATTTGTATGAACATAAGAGATGGTTATATTTAGCGTTTGACGTCTTATGCTCTACATAATTAAGAACGATTCAGTGTGTGATTTCTGCATAAGAATCGGCACCAAAATTTAAAAAAATAACCATGTTTTCCGATGTTTCAGTGTGGATGAGAAACTCTTGGAAAATGCTCGTGTTTTGAAACGAAAACGCCATTTTTAAATGCATTCAGAGCCAAAGACGTGAGTTTTAGCACTCTGCTAATGTTTTTTGAAAGATATGATTTCAATATCGATCTATGGGACTTTTTTGGCCCATTTTATCTTCCAGAGGATTTCCAATTTGTGAACGTTTGGCTGATATTAAAACAGCTGACGAATTTCACACTGAACAGGCTAATAAGGTGAAAAAGAACAAACTAAAATAATAAAACAGTGTCAATTCATCATGTACTTAAACATATGAAAAAAATCTAAAAAACATGAGGACAAATGTTGAAATGATGACACAAAAATTGGAATTAGGAGTCAAAATGATGACAAACACCAAAATATGTCCAAAATATTTGTCATAATTTAGAATTTTTTCTTTTTATCTCAATGTTGACTTATGACAGTAATATAACTTTATCTAATATATAATAACATGTTTGACTTTATATAAGTATGAATTTCTAATCATTTATACTTGATTGTTTCTGTCATCATTTTGACGTTTTACCTCATAATTATAATTTAGTATCTCATAATTTGTGATTAGCAAAAGCATGACTTTTTCTTTTGTGGCATTTTAGCACTTACTTGCAGTTTTTGCATTTCAAGCCAAACAGCATTCCCTTCCCGCAGACGATACACGTCTGCGACATCCAGTACTTGGTGGAAAACCTGCAAAAGCAGAAACGAGAGTCACGATTCATTAATGACCCTTTTTTAGACACTTTCCCACTCTAATTTCATCCGTTTTTAACATGCATGCGGCCATATGGGTTTGTTTTGCTTCGCTGTCAAACTATCAGCAGATGGTTCTGACCTTTTGACAAGCACTCCTCAACTCTTCAGATGAAAGAGCGAATGTGTCACTGCAGCGATCACGTTTGCCAAGTAACCTTTTCATCGAGAGACAGATATGCGCAGCGTATATCCAAAGATAGACACTTCGGCGTAAAGAGTCGTTTAATTGTAACCAAGTATCTCTGAACATCTCATCCGCACTTCACTAATATACTGGAGGACAAAGGCCATACGATTGTTCAGCAGAACTGCATTCTTCATTTCTTCTCCATCTCCATCTCTTTTTGTTTACGTGTAACACGCATTTGCCGTCTTCCACAATGAAAGGGCCATTCAAATCGAGTTCCTCCCAAGGGTCACTGCGCATTGCCAATCTACTTCTCTGATATGAACAGAAGCTGACAGTTAATAGAATATGACTAATGGGCTCTGACAGTGTCAAAGTGTCTTCGTTAGATTGAAGCCGTGCTGTCTCATAAAAGAGGAGGCTGGCTTTAGTACGCAGCTCACATCACCCTAGCCATCTCAGCTTAGCGTTGACATGAGCGTTTCAATTTTTTGGATCTGTTTATCTGCTTGCGTTTTGAAACTGTGGCAGTCGTCCATCTACGATGACATTAATTTCCACACCTGCATTCCATTGTGAAGGGCTCATCCCTATGCCCTAATCCCTTGGAAAGGGAGAGCTTGGAGAGGGATGAAGGGTGTAGTGGACCTGCGCCATCTTGCCGAGGGAATTAAGGAGGCGCCGTAGTGGCACAAATGACAGCGAAGTGTCCATCGCTTAGAACCTTCGAAACAGTTCAACACTTGCGGTACTTCTGTGACTTTGACTTTTGGGTAGAACAGTGCAGGCTCGATAAAAGCGTGCATACCGGCTGCAAAGGGGGCACTTGCGAGCATCTTTTGAAAGGTAAAATAGCCAACGGGACACCCTACGTACAATGGCTGCCGCGGAATCATGAAGTCCAGAACAGGGCGTCAGTGAATATGTAGTCTAAGTGCATATGAAATTTGTTATTTGGGACAATAAGTGGCCACTTTTAAGTCTTGATTAAGGCCAGTTTTGATTACTTCGGTTTGGATCCCTTCAATATGGCAGCCATGATTGTTCTCACTCTGAATTGCCCTTTGAAGGCGGATTTACCCGTTTAGGAATGCAGCACATATCTAAAGCTTGCAAAAAAGGAAACGTGAAAAATATATTTTTTTTTAGGTTTGGTGAACTTTGAATGTCTTTTCACAGCAAAGTCACGGCAAGATTTATATTTATGCATTTTTCAGATGCTTTTATCCAAAGCAACTCACATTGCATTCAAGGAACACATTGAATCAGTTCTTGCTTTCCATGGGATCGAACCCATGACCTTGGTGTTGTAAACACCAATGCTCTACTGATTGAGCTACAGGAAAGACCTCATTTGAACTTTTAAAAATCTGCCATGTTTTGTGGTCTATTTGACTTTGTTTGACTTGGGTTCGGTGGTTTTTGTGAAAAGACATGACTGCAGTTGCATATTGCAACCACTACCACACACTCACACTCACCTGTGTTTTATAGAGTTGCCGAGGTCTCTACGAGGTATCTGAGGGGACCAGCGTGGAACAGACAGTGTATCTACAACAGACAAACAAAATAAAACACAATTTAAGCTTGCAAACACCGATTACAAGGTATTACACGCGTAAAAGAGTTATTATAACTCCAGTTTCCCACACCTGAGTGGATGAGCTACACATTGGAAGTAAAACAAAGCATTAAGTTACAAGCAGGACAATTAAAGAACACAAATTTTTTATAGGAAAATACATTTATTCTGTTTATATTTAAAGTTATATTGTTTTGTTTAATAAATATTGTTTTACGTTGATCCCTTGATTCTGTGTTTTTGTCATCCACTCCACAACTCACCATTACTGTTACAATTTCATACACTCACCATTTTACCTGGTGCTTGGCAAGTGTTCATTTTAGGCCCTGTTTACAATATATTGTATTGTATTCACACTACTATTCCAAAGATCATATGAACTTGCTCTTTATCCCGGTTGAATCTTACCGACCCAAATTTTTGAGCAGTAGTGACGTCATTATGAATTTTTAGCAAGGGACCAAACCAAATTTTCCATGGAAATTCAAAAATTCTGTGATCGTTATTTATCGGATCAAATTCCCGCCAAAAGTACTGTGGTCAAGGATAAAAAATAATAAGCGCAAATCAAAAAATTAAGTGCTTTTAAAAAATAACAAGCATGAATCAAAACTTTAAACGCATTAAAAACGAATTAGAAACTCGAAGTGCAACTTTTTGAAACGTAAGCGCAGAACATGGAAACGAGAGCAAAGGGGAAAAGAGCACAAGCGTGCCGAAAAATAACATATGAGCAGAAAATTAACACAAAAAACAGAGGGATAAAAGCAAGGAAAACATAATATTTAAGAACACACAAACAAGTTTAAGTTTTACGCAGAGCACTGTCTTATTGTGTTTAGTTTTGATTCATGCTTGTTATTTTTTTAAATGCACTTAATTTATTGATTTACACTTATTATTTTTCATCCTTGACCACAGTACTTTTGGCGTGAATTTGATCCCATAGTTATTTAACATATAAATTCTTAAACGCACACACACGCACAAAAAAGATAAATCTGACAGATTCTGAAGAATTGAAATTTGATGTCATCTGGAAGAGACCTTATAAAACCTAAATGAAGTTTTGTAAGACAATAATTGCATTTGCTTCCCACAGCACTGGTGGTTCAAAAGGCCATTCGTCAGATTGTCCACGCTCAATTATACTCCATGTGCTTATGATTAACAGGGAGATACGAGAACAAGTCCGCATGCACAGACACACAAACAAGATCATTTTCTGAAAGCATAAAGTACTGTATAAAAAATACGAGCAGCTTTGCGTTCACAACCAGATTGCTGCATTTGATTGGATCCACTTATTCACTTGAGATTCCTAATGACTGTCTCTGTTCCTTGAGGCTTACATCAAATACAGACGCTAGTGTGTCTCTATTTGTGACCCCTGCATTCTGCATCTTTCAGGTGGATCGAGGATGTGCGCAGTGCTTCAGATTAGATCAGAGGTTTGATATGATCTTTGTTCTGGAGTGCTGGACATGTATTGAAACACAAAAGATCTTGAGGCGGGGGGGGGAAGGTACAAGCATTTACATTTATGCATTTGGCAGATGCTTTTATCCAAAGCAACTTGCATTGCATTCAAGAAACACATTGAGATTACAATCAGTTCTTGGTTTCCCTGGGAATCGAACCCATGACCTTGACGGAGAACACAGAGACAGAGACCACAGAAATAGAGAACACGGAGATGGAGAACACAGAGACAGAGAACACGGACAGAGAGACAGAGAACAGGGAGACGGAGAACACAGCGATGGAGAACACGAAGACAGAGGAGACGGAGACAGAGACAGAGAACAGGGAGATGGAGAACACAGAGAGATGAGAACACAGAGACGGAGAACACAAAGACAGAGAACACAGAGAGAGGAGAACACGGAGACGGAGAACAGGGAGACAGAGAACACAAAGACAGAAAACATGGAGACGGAGAACACTGAGAAAGAAAACACAGAGACAGAGAACATGGAGACAGAGAACACAGAGACAGAGGAGATGGAGAACACGGAGACAGAGAACACAGAAATGGAGAACATGGAGACGGAGAACACGAAGACAGAGAACACAGAGAGAGGAGAACACGGAGACAGAGAACACAGAAATGGAGAACACGGAGACGGAGAACACGAAGACAGAGAACACAGAGAGAGGAGAACACGGAGACGGAGAACAGGGAGACAGAGAACACAGAAATGGAGAACACGGAGACCACTGAGAAAGAAAACACAGAGACAGAGAACATGGAGACAGAGAACACAGAAATGGAGAACACGGAGACGGAGAACACGGAGACAGAGAACACAAAGATGGAGAACATGGAGACGGAGAACACAAAGTTGGAGAACATGGAGACAGAGAACACGGAGACAGAGAACAGGGAGATGGAGAACATGGAGACAGAGAACATGGAGACGGCATCCACACACATTGCAATGTCAATAACCGACAAAGACATGGAGGGTGTTTATACATGTGGAGATGGGGAACACCTGATGAGACTAATGAGGGCAGTGATTGACACGACAGGTGCAGGAAGGGAACGGACGTTACACAGAAGGGAACCAGAAGTGAAACAACAGTAAATACTAATAGGCCAACAAAAAAAAAGCAGCAACTGTAGCTTAAACGACATTATACTGCAGTGATAATGACATACAAACCCCTACCTCGCCTGTTTCTATGGTAACCACTCAAAGTTTTAAAGGAGATGATACAAATTATAACTCCAGAAATTTGACAAAACTAATCTTACACTTACTATAAAAATAAAAACACATTGGTAAAGATTAAACCGAAACAAACCCAATTGAAAAATGATGCAACAACTTAAACAGTCATTCAAGCAGCAGTTCGAGAGCATCCTTCAAAAACATTACTGTGGCGACAACACGGTATACAGATGGTATCAAATAATACCATGGTACTTTGATATGATACAGAATGATTACCATATTCATATACCATTGCATGTACATGCTAGTTGAGATCCTTTCATCCAATGAAGAAACGGAGAGAAAGAGAGCCTTTCATTACAGACCCCAGTTAAAAGTTCACCTGACAAACTCACATCGTCTCACAGCAGGCAAATGTTTTATCTGCAGGCGCACAAACAGACCTACTTACTTGTGAATACAAACCAGCATCAGTAGTTTGTGTTTAATCGGTGCAAGTATCGCTAAAAATAACAAAACTACCAGAGGCGGCGTCTAATTTGCAGAAAACATTACACGTTTCTCTCCTTTGCTTTTTGAACCAACAACCAGTCATTAAAAACCACCGTGTTGAATCAATCTCTCAATTAACTATCAAATTTAGACATGGAAAGACAAATTGGAGTTTGTTCAAGCAACAGTTGGCCAATTTTCACGATGGACCAATCACATGCCAGTGTTAGTGATATAAATATCACAGGCATCTTACAAACAGACATGTAAACAAAATGACTGGTAAAACAATGACTAACGTAGTGATCCGCCTCTCCCAATAAAGTGCCGTATTAGATTTACAGTTTGATAGGATTTCAACTGAGAGTTTTTTACAATAGGGAAATATGAGTGAGTGACTCCGAGTGAATTTAACACCGGCAACTGACCGGCTCTTAAACAATCCTGTGGATTTGACTGACAGCCAGACTAACGGCGTTATGAAGGTGTTGCTCTGCGCCTTTGAGTCACGAAGAAACCACAGTCAAGACTTGTCTCGTGCATGAACTTAAATTCTTGTTACATAGCTAGAAAATAAGCTGACACACTCTTCAAAACTCCAGTCCAAAAAAAGAGAAACTTTAAAATGAAATGAAGAACAATGGAGACTTGTTTTTTTTTCGCAATTCTGTTTAAGTTGTTTTTGCTCAAATTCCAATTAAAAACTTTTGTTTTCATTCTTTTTCACCTCTTATAATTGCTTTTTTTCATGTCTGTCTCTTAAAAGTGCCATTCTCTGTTGTGAAGTGACATTATTAATAATATAATGTTCATATACAGTATATATACACTATCTCGCTTTTTGGATTTAAATAGGCAAACGCTGAAGAGTCTATGATTGGATCATTATTGCAATGATCATTATGTCTCTAGCATGTTATAGTTCTTCCAAACCAAATTGATAGCGTGTGTAGCTTTTGACAAAAAAGGTTAAACATTAAAACAATTATTTCCTTCAAGAGGTGCATCCCTTTTTGGTTCAGATCTTGTGTTGTCAATGCAAGAGTCGATTACTCTGTAAAGTCTCCTCCAGCACATCCCAAAAACTTGGTAAAAGTTTATCTTGGTATCAGAGGTAAAAATGATTCTTCATGCTCCCTCTCAACCATTCTTTCACAGTTTGAGCCTGATGAACATTGTGATCCTGGAATATAGTCATGATAGTCATCCCTACATGGAAAAGCTACACACTCCATCAATGAGGGTTAGAGGAACTGTTGCCAAATATATAACATGCTAGAAACATAATAATCACTGTAATCACGATCCAATCATAGACTCTTCAGCATATTTATACAGTAGTACCTTGAGATATGAGCATAATCCATTCCAGGACGAGCTCGTAAATCGAGTTGCTCGTATCTCAAATCCTTTTTTCCCATAGGAAATAACAGGGGGAAACTCTATAAAAAACTCCCTTATTAGTGCTAATAACAATGGAAAAAATATTATAAAACATATAGTAACATATAGTTTGTTTATAGTTTATAGTAACATATGTTAATCCATATAAAACATATAGTTTTTAATTGCTATAGAGACACACAAACAGAAAATTATAGTATATAAGGATTCCTGTGATATAAAATAAAATGTGGTTTCAATTATTAAAGCTTAATCCTGGTGAATCACTCGTTGCCCCCGGTAACCCCCGCTGTAAAACCAAGCTGCCTCTAGTGGAGATCATATGCAATTACCCATAAATGTTTATAACACACACCACAGGAAGACTCGCAAGAGATGCGTACGGAAGTCGAGGAACACGTGAAGTGAACGAGTGAGACACTTGAGCTGCTCCGAGTGCTCCTAGCATCCACGTCTCTCACCTGCTCGTTTCTCAAATCTTTACTCGTATTTCAAAGTAAAAGATTTGCTCGAAGGCTTGCTCGTATCTTGGAATACTCATATGTCGGGACTCTCGAGCTCAAGGTATTACTGTGTGTGTGTGTGTGTATATATATACATCCAAACAACAACATTTTACTCTATGTAGTTCTCAACTTTCAATTGTGATGTTAGCAGTTAAACTGCATGTAAGCATTTCATCGTATTGCACACACTACTTGTGTCCTGAGTGCATGTCAAGAAACCTGAAAGCGTGAGGTTCGGGCCTCGGGCGACTGTTGTGTACAATAATACTGTCAGCACATGCAGAAAAACAGCAGACGTATTTCCAGGGCTGACGACACTCGCGAGGCCTGGTTACTGCCACCGCGTCCGGCCTGGAGCCGCATCGGGAGGTCCAGAACACAACTAATGCCATTACAGAGACGGCCACAAACCCAATGAGATTACAAACCTGCAACTGGTTTATCGGAAATTCAACTATAACCTTCTTTCATCTTGTTTCACAACAAGCCTTTGCGTCCCGAACTCTGGAGGAATTTGGTTGTTCGTTTGAACAATTGAACAATTTGAACATTGTCTCAACAGCAAGCTTATTATTAGTTACTTTTTATGAAATATACTATGTTAGATTTTAAACAGTAGAGCATGGCGCTTGCAACGCAAAGGTCATGGGTTCGATCCCCAGGGGAAGCAAGAACTGATTAAAATGTCATTCTTGAATGCAATGATCTGAAAAATCAAAATCTCAATCTCAAATCTGCCAAATGTAAAAAGTAAAAACATTACTTTTGCATTCCTCTTTTCTCACCTGGGCTGGGCTTTCCTGTTTGCTTTTTAGTAACAAAATACACATTTATATTTGTGGCAGATTTCTCAGGAGAGCAATACAAATAAAAGAGAAAAGAAAAAAGTCATTTTTGCTTATAAGTTATGGTTAAATTGAATCATCAAGTTGAACAGTAAGGACATTGGTTAATAAATACAAATATTTGGTATCAATCAACATTTTAATTATTGCAGGTTTACTTAATTTGCATATCACTTTTTTAATTTCGAGGAATACTAAATGTATTTATGTGCAAGTGAGATAAGTAAATGCATGCTCACATTTAGTCTAGAACTACAATGACGATCATGATTGCACAGACGTAAAATGTAACACTTGAACAAAAGTAATCTGATTACGTAACTCATGTTTATCTATCTACCGAAATTTAGTTTAGGCCAAGGCACTAAAATTACAAACTTGAATATGAAAACTGAAAGTATAAAAATAAAAGCTAATTCAAAATTTGAATAAAAACTATAATATTATATAAATAATACTAAAATAACGCAGTGGTTGGATGCATAAAGTGTGAGTAACTGAAGTATTCATTCATCAAAACCATCAAAAAAGGAGTATTGCCAAAGCTTGGAGGAGGTCTATCGTTCATAATTCTGGAAACAAGCAGTCAAAACTTTTCCTTCCATCTGTATGATAATCTCATTCCAAAACAGAGTCTTTTGCGTCATTCTTGTGTCATTCCCAGTCTTCTCACATACACACTGCTTCCGTTCGGCCCATTATTCCTCTAATAGCCCACGCTAAGAGGCCCCCGCTGGAGATATTGGGCTTGAACCGTATGCGGTTCCACGCCGCCAGGTGTCCTGGGACGCATGTAGAGGTTTAGGATGCTGCCCTTTAATAGCTGATGAGAAGGGAAGTCACATTCCCAAAGGAAACGACAAAGAAAGTTGTAATTGCCTGATGTGCGTCATCAGACATCGGTCAACACTAACTGGGTTGACCAACATAGAAGAGTTTCAATGTCTTTCAACACGCATGTGATAAACTATACAATCTTAATCAGATCAGGGGAAGTAGATAGAAGAAATGCAGTGGTTACTAATTACTGAAAGGGTTAGTTCAAGAGATCGCAGAAAAAGATTCAGCAGTTTAATCCAAGACTCAATCACTTAATATGATGAACAGCTTTAATTTAGACTTTTATTCACATATAAACATTGATTAGAGAACATGCATGGTGCACTGAAATCCGGGAAATGGATGCGCAAGCATGCTTTCAATGGAGGGACATTGAAAATATCTTCATTTATGTTTCAAATATGAAACTTCTAGCATGGGTTATAAATTAATGACAGAATTTTCCGTTTTGAGTGAACTAACCCTTTAAGTAATTAGTAAATACAATGCATTAATTAATCGCTTAAATATATTTTCTAGGAATATAAAATGACAATTGTCAACGTGAATCAAAATCAAAATCCATTACAAACCATTTTAATAATATAAGGCCGTATGATAGAATTCATTCAATGAGCACAAACATTTGTTTCTTTTTATTAAGGTTGTTTTTTGTTCAAAAAGTTCAAAAATGTTGAAGTGAGCATCCCATACCAGAAGAGAGACGGGTGCAGAAAAGGACTTTAAGCAGAGGATAAAATATTATGCAGTCAAACGTTTTTCTGTGGAATAATGCGCACTGAAGAATTGAGCACAAAGAACGTGCATTAAGAAAATAAAAGGGTGAATTCAGATTTACACTGACTTCTGTGAGGTATTATATAATTCAATATATTAAATGAACTCAATTAAATTATTAGATATAATATCCATATGCAAAATAACATTCATTTCAATCATTATTGTATGTATTGTTTATTTGATTCTGGATATTTGGATGTGTTTATTTACAAGAAAAGAATCACACGTAGCATGCAGGTTCCTCAGAAGTTGAAACTGTGTGTCAGGTAGGACTGAGGTTAATGAGTGTGTTTACTCACTTGCTGAGGGGGTGTCGGAGTGAACCGGCGGTGTCGAAGGGACGAAGTTAGGGAAAAAGAAGGAGCGAAGTGAGTGGTCGGAGTGGAGAGGAGAGCGTTGGGTTGGCAGGTTTTCACAGCTTCCAGCCACACTGCTGTGGATCTTCAGGTTCAACGGCTTGTTCTTTTTTTTTGTTCTACAAAGAGAGTCAGAGGAAAAACAAATGAGCCCAAAATAAGACAAGATCACAATGTTTACAGTGTTTTATCCGGTTTGCAAACAGAAACTTGCACATCAAGCTCCAGGACAGATTTAGCTTCAACCCGACTGAGACTGCTCATATGTTCCCTTACATTTCCCAAACCCACTATCTTACCAGATCCGTCCATGTTTGCAATTACCGTACTGTTCAGAGAACATCTCTGAGATTGCCATCATGTCACTTACATTTACATTCATGCATTTATCAGCTGCTTTTATCATTGCATTCAAGAAACACATTGACATTCTAATCAGTTCTTGCTTTCCCTGGGAATCAAACCCATGACCTTGATGTTGCAAGCACCACTCTCTACTGATTGAGCTACAGGAGTATCAGATCCAGATCCAGTAAATGCATAATTAAAAGCTCTAAAGCTTTTCGTTCCATTTCTTTTACCGGTTTGCATGCATTTCTTTCACTTTCACATGGCTGTTTATTTTCTTGCAAAATGCATTAAAGCCACCAAAACATTTCTCAAAAACCTCGCACTCAGGTTGATGTGATAATCTCGACGCCATCGTTACTGTCTTTAGAAAGCCTCCGTATGAGAAAGAGCTTGAGCTGATATCAAAAGAAAAGTATGGGCTTCAAAACATCCCTGATTGGTTCTTCTCATTGGTCAGATCCCTCTCTAAACACACTTCTGAATGAACACATTGCATTTAAATTGTCCTTTTGGTAAAAGCATTGAAGTTTATGAAGCTTTGAACTAAGAGCGAGAGACAGACACGTAAACTAACAGCAAATTAAAATGGAAACACTTTCAACATGATGCAAATCAATAACACGTAGATTCTTTTTAGTAAAAAGAATGATGTTAATCCAAAAAAGGGAACTGATGTTCACCGGTGGTTGGGTATTTTGGTGCGTTGTGAGTGTGTGTGTGTCTACCGCTGATGACAAAGATGTGCAAGACTCTGAGAGGCGAGCACAACGCATTAGTGTACGGATATGACAAATACTGACAGTGTGTGTGAGAGAAGCTTTCTTATTGTGCAGGGATAAGCAGAACGGTGAGGTGTGTGAATGCAAAAGTGAAGAAAACAGGGAGACAAACAAACAGACAGACAAATAAAGATGGATCAACAGGGTGACAGGCAGAACAACTGACTGGCAGCAAACTACTGATGACAGACTTTCATTCTCTCTTTTATATCTTTTGCTTTTTTATTTATTTGTTTGCCATCTTGCTTTAGTTGTCTTACAGTTAAAACTAGGTGTAAAGTGACAAATAGTGCCAAATAGACGTTTTATTGAAATATTGTGATTGTCTCATATGGATGTTTATTTTATTTTATTTGTTTATTTGACAGGGACAGTGCACAGTACTTGACATTGCTGTAAATGCACCAGAATTAGCCAAAAGGCTATTTTTCATCCGTTGTCCCTGGACAGATCGTAAAAACTCTTGAAAACCTGTTGCTAAATACAAAGTACAAATTTACTATAAAACAGAAATTATGTTGAAAACAAAGAGAAAAGAAAAAAAAAGAGAAGAAATAAAAGAATTAATATTATAAACATTTACGAATTATGTTAAAACAAACCGATTCAATCATAATTCAGTCATAAATGTGTCATTTGCTAGGAAAAGCCCCATAAATGAAGATAAATCAAATCATTGAATAGACTACTCAATAAAGTTGATAAAAATAATCAAATTTAATATATAATTTCTATATCATGGAATAAGTCTGTCACTGACAGAAATAAACAGAATGCTCTAATTAAAATAATTCCATTATTATTTCAATGCAATTTTGCATGCACATGATCCATTTTTGTGGAATTATCCCTTTAAATACAAAATAAAATAAAATAAACAAAAACAAACAAGTAAATGCCATATCATTGAATATATTTTTAAATGTATAATTTATGTTACAGTTTAGAAATACAATTGCAACTGGAATATAAATGTTGCGTGTCTGTCTTGTCATTCTTGGTTCCCCATGTGTTCTCCCAATGTCATCAGTCTCCTCGTTAGTCTTCTCCAGTTGTGTATCATTTGTTTAATCATCCCCAGTTTTCCGATCTCGTCATTGTATGTGTCTGTCTGATGTTAGAGCACCTTGGTTGTAGTTTGTGTAGTGGGAATTCTTTTAGTTTTTCATTAAATACTGGATCAGTTATTCATTCTAAAAAGAATGCATATTAATAACCTATATTAAATTATAATATATAGTTTTACATATAAACCAAATTTATTCCCAAAGAGGAAAAATAATGCGACACCAACGGTTTACTGAGTGCGCCAATGAAAGCAGCCCCGGTGAGCGTGTTGTTTTTGTAGAGCTGTCAGAGGTTTTTGGAAATGATCTGTTTGTTTTGAGTGTGTGTGGCAATGCTGTCACTGATGACAATGATGTGTAAGTGTCCAAGCGCGCAAGCCAATGGTGTGTGGATATGACATATACTGACAGCAGATGTTCTTGAAGGTGTGAGTGAATGAGAGTGTGTGTGTGTGTGTGTGTGTGTGTGTGTGTCCGTGTGTGTGTGCGTGTGCGTGTGCGTGTGCGTGTGTGTACGTGTGTGTGTGCGCGTGTTTGTGTGAGTGTGCGTGAGTGTGAGAGGCGGTACTGAAGAGGCTGAACAGGCAGGAATCAGGTGATGGAGGGACTTTGATATGCTGTTACTCCTAACCTCAGTGAAACTATATTTAAAAGAGAAAATGATCAAGCAGCTAGTAAGGTAATTTCTACAAAATGAAAACGAATTAACTTCTCTACAACAATTATTTTTTTAGAAATCATGCACATGTGATACTAACAGTCCACATTTCAGCTAAATGTAAAACAGTTTAATACGTAAAATTAGGGATTTGTTCAAATAACCAACTCTAAGTAAGCCTGCCTTCAAAACCATTTCAAATACAAATAGGCCAAAGTATAGAACCCTGTGGCACACCAATATGTAATGAAAACCGAAAATGATCTATCCTTCAAGTATGACTTAAACCAGTCAAAGATGGTAACCTTAATACCATCATCTTACAAATGGCATAATCCATGGTATCAATGGCAGCTGTGAGATTGAGTAGATTGAGGATAAGTTCCTTTTCAGAATCAATTACTAATAAAGTTTTATTAGAAATCTTGAGGAGGGCAGATTCCATAGTATGAAACCTGACTGGAGCATATCTATAACAGCACTCACATATAAGTTGTGATAAAACAACCTTCCCTAAAATCAGTGATGAAGTAGGTCATTTCGATATAGGTTGGTAATTTCTTAAGACTGCACAATCTGCACAATTAGGTTTCTTAAGAAGTGACTGCACATGTTTAAAACAGCAGAAACATATCCACTAATCAAGCTACTATTACACTTATGCATTCAAGAAACACATTGACATTCTAGTCAGTTCTTGCTTTCCCTGGGAATCAAACCCATTACCTTGGCGTTGCAAATACCAATGCTTTACTGGTTGAGCTACAGGAAAGCTGTGTTAAGAAGAGATTGAATACTTAAAAAGGTATACCTAGCGGGTCAAGTGAGTTAAAATATGTTGTGATACAGAAATAGGTCCAAAACTACTAAATGAACTTAGATAAAAATTGTGTTTGTTTTAACAAATAGTTAGGATAGTTGAGATAATCTGTGCCCGAAGATTAGCAACTTTTTTTTTTTACAAAGAAATGCCAAAAATCCTTTTCTTTATTAGCCTCAAGGTGATTAGTAGCAGCAGGAAATCTATTAATCATACTAAATAAAATATTTGGCTTCTTTGAAATTGTATTATATTTGAAAAATATTTCTCTTTTGCAACACAGTAGACTGAAAGTTTGCCAAAGCTTCTCATAAAACTTAAATTGCCTATCCTTCCATTTTCACTCAGCCCTTCTAAATATTTGCCTAGAAGTACGGATTTTACATGACTGTGACTGAGCTTTTAGTTCCCTATATTTTAAGGCTGCAATCTCATCTCAAATTCTGTACAAACAGAATTAAAAGAATTCAAATACTCATCAACACTAAGGTCTGAAGGGGAAAACTCTAAATTATGAGAGCAAGATGAGGTCCTCTGAAAATGTATCAGACTATAGAAGTATTAATAAAACGAGCGTCGTGGCCAGAACTATTGTGTCACGTTTATGTTACGTTCACTTCACTCAGGACTCTTATTTTGCCTTGTCTTTGTCACATGTTCCCTGTTCCTTTTCTCACCGTCACTCATCAGTTCCCATCATCACTTATTAGTCACAGGTGTTTTGTGTTTCAGGTTTATCATAGCCAGTATTTAAGTTCTCCTTGTTCACTCCCCAGATTGTCAGTTGTTGTCGTTATTGTTATGTTAATGGTCTACGTGTGGATGCCTCCTAAGTTCTGCACTCCCATGTGCTGTTTTGTTTCCTTTTATAATTAAAGTATTTCTGTTTCTGACTCCGTGTTCCGCGCCTCGTTCCGCATCGCACACCAGCTACACACACAGCTGTAACATATTGCTTATTGCATTCAACAAAGGAAAAGCAGGATCAAAACAAAGAAATAAATGATCAGACTACAAGATCTACAAGAAGCAATTTGTAATAGTGTCACTGTACGAGTAGCGAGAACTCAGGTATGCGGTGAGAAGGGATTTATTTAGAATGGAAATAAAACAAAAACCATAATTTACAGAACTTAAAACAGACAGAACTGGACAGGACTCGGCATCAAGAGAAACACACACAGGGAACAGCAGACAATGACACTGGAAAACAAACACTAAAGGATTAAATAGACACAAAGGAAGGATTACGAGCAGAAACAGCTAGGAACAATCAAGGATAACAAGGGAACAAGACGGGCGGGGTTACACCATGACAAGACACGGACACACAACCAATCCAGACGCGCATCGCCGTGTGTTCACATGAAAGCTGACGGGACAGCTAACCACACCAATCAAAACACACAGATCAAAGTGACAGAACCCTGACAAATAGAAAGTGCAGAAACCAAGACGAGATCAAGGGCACGACGACCTCTAGAAGATCCTGACACAAACGCAGTCGAATTAAAAGAATCAAATCAACTGCAAAAATTCAATCAAGATGCATTTAATAGATAAATAAAATGCCATAAGATATTAGCTCTTGTTTTCCGGAAAGAGAAAAAAGAAGAAAATGAAGAAAAATAATCTTTCTTCCGTTTGAATTTGTCTACTTGAGAAAATGTCTACTTGTTTCTTTGAAGTTCTTTGTGAAATGTCCTAGCAACACCAAATCTTTTTTAGTAAAGTTAAAAATTCCTTTTATTTTTGCATCCTTTGCAATTCTGTATTCTATTTGCTACCTCAATTATATTTAATAATCAGGTTGGATTTCAAAAGGCATTCTCAATTAAATTCTGAAAAGCGCACAACCCTGCCCTACGACACAAAATCTGCCCATAAACATCACATTATTGAAACAAACTGCAGCTGGCCACTTTATTTCGGTCAAATGGCGTCTTCCTGCCTAAGTGGGCGGTTCTTATCTGGACTAAGCAGTAATGAGCAGCAGACTCGACGTTGCTGGACTGGTTATGTGAGACTCTATCCTCAGTGAGAACAGTGCTAATGGGGAGGAACAGGGAGAGTTAAGCTTCATTACACCTCAGCTACGCTCATTATTTGCAACTACACTCTGCAGAACGAAGGGAAAAATGCGCCATAAAGGTGAAGGACGGGTGCAGGAGGGCAATATAATTTATCTACTCACGATTTTATATTCAAGATAAGAGCACACGACTCACAACATAGACTGCAAATGAGAACAAAGTTCATAATTACGTTTGTGTGCAACTGTTGCGCGGGATTATGAATAAGGGGAAATAAAAACTCAAATGTACCATGGTAACCATAGTTTCAGATAAAATGCCTGTTAGCAGCAAAATAAACATCATGTTATTATTTCTCACACTTTTTGTGTTTTAAAACACCTAAAAGTAACAAGCAACAGCAGCTATGAGACTTTCAGGGGCTAATGACTCTTTCATGGCTTTTTCCTCTTTTCTTATTAAGCTAATAAGGACAGTGAAGGAAAAGGGCGATGTTATATAAAAGGGAATTTCATAGCATAAACTAATAAATGAGTGTGTGTCTCTTTAAATGAGCAACATTTCATACTGGGATGGAAGTAATAATTCAGATCTCCGTCAGTCTGCACTGCATACATATCAGTGAGATGAAAGTGGGATCTGATTCATTGATATAGCTCGTCTCCAGACACTCGTTCGGGGTCTCCTGGCAGGTTTGTGTCCGACGGCTCGACTCCCGTTGAGGGCATGGCTGTGATAAATCAATGATACGCAGGGATGCAACTGAGGCCCGGGCCCTCTTAAACACTCATTTAAATTCGCAATCATGACTCCAATCTCGGCGTGAGGGAGAAGAGTGCGGCTCATTACAAAGGCCAGAATGGGGAAAGAAAACCGGCCACACTGGTGCTTATACGCCTTTAACCTGAGCGCTCATTAATGGGACAGAGGAAGAAACGGTATCAACACGGATGAGGTTTGTTTAATGGCTCGATCCCTCAAATGCACAGTGATTAAACACATGTGCAGGGAAAATTACAGCCTAATAGAGAGAAAGTGAAAGAGAAAAAACTCATGCTGACTGTCAAGAACACATTCAGATCTTCTTTCACCAAAAATTGAAAATGGAAAAATGTCAAGAAAAAAAGACCCTTTTGACATTTCCGGGTTTCTCAGAAGCAGAAAGTCATCATAGTTGGGTAAACTGCTGGTGAACTGAAACTTTTTGCATTTGCATTTGCTCAGATAGAAAAAGAAGTCCATGATAGTGTTTCTAAGACTTGATTCGATTGGTCAGAAGAGAGATGTTGCATTACAAACACTCAGCTGTGTAACTTATAAACCACTAAACTTATAAAGTAATTTCTGAAATGTAATACCAAGGCACTAAACACAATGTATAGTGTTATAAATTCACATTACATTTAAAAAGCCCTCAGCTTGAAATGTTAATAGCAAGAGTTTGTGCTTCTGCTACAATGCAAATTTGAGAAAAATCATGGCTATTGTATTAAAGCATTGAGAATCCTCAATGAAAACACTGAGAATTGCAAACTCGAAAGCAAAACATTATGATGCATGATTTGAGCAGATCAGAGGTCAGCATTAGAGTCGTGATTTGAGTCTTGAGCCGGGACAGGTTTATAGTATTGGGACTCTATTAGACGTGTGGATTTATGAGCTGTTCCTGCACATTGTGAAGAGAGAGACCATTAAAACTGTCTCTTTTCTAGCCATTGAGCATACATTGGTTGATAGATTCATTATTGCAGTGCATTATGGGTTTGAATGAGTGCACTCGATAACTATGGATTCGGACACCACTACAAATGGCTGTCCCCTCAAACAGCGCCCTATTTACATGTATTCATTTAGCAAACAGATGAACACAATGAAACAGATAGAGGCAGATGAACACAAGTTTCAGACATTGGTTATACAGTAATACTCTGAGATATGAGCGTCCCGACAAACGAGTATTCCGAGACACGAGCAAGCATTCGAGTAAAATGTTGCTTTGAGATACGAGTAAATATTTGAGATACGAGCAGCTTACAGACTGGGACGGTAGGTGTTCAGCACTCGCAGCAGCTCAAGCTCCTCATTTATGTGTAATTGCATATGATCTCCACTAGAGGCAGCTTGGTTTTACAGCGGGGGTTACCGGGGGCAACGAGTGATTCACCAGTATTAAGCTGGGAGCAGCACCAGTTATGAGTGTTCAATAATAATAAATATGAGCTTCTGAGGCACATTATTGTGTGTGTAGTTTATCCAATACACAACACGGGAAGAAACACTACACTTCCATATTGTGTTTGTGTCATCTACGTAATCCCTCCTCCTCCTCCTCACATGTCGTCATTAGCCGCTACTGTATCGTCTGTCTCGAAGGTAAGAACTCATAATTAAAACCACATTTTATTTTATATCACAGGAATCCTTATATACTATAATGTTGTGTGTGTGTGTCTCTATAGCAACTAAACACTTGTTTTTCCATTGTTATTAGCACTAATAAGGGAGTTTTTTAGAGATTCATTTTTTTCTGTTATTTCTTATGAGGGGAAACGATTTGAGATACAGTAGAACCCCGACTTACGAAATTAATCCATTCCGAGGTTGATTTCGTAAGTCGAACTATTCGCCTGTCAGTCAGGCTTTTACATGTTAATTGCCTAATCCATTCCAAGCCTTACAAAAACACCACATTTAGCATGGGATGAAGAGCATCCCAGATCCATACTTCTCAATCATCTTCCTTTTCAAAGCAATATAAAGCATCTTCTTCTTCCTTTTAACTTCATTTACATTTACATTTACTCATTTAGCAGACGCTTTTATCCAAAGCGACTTACAATTTGAGGAATATACCGGATGAGGGCAGGGAGTGTGTTCCACCAGCCGGGGGTGGTGAATGAAAATGTTCTTGTGATCGTTCTTTTTCCTCTCTGTGATGGAACCACGAGTCGCCGCTCGATCGAAGGTTTCTGGTAGGTGTGTAGAGTTGTACCAATGAGTGGAAGTATGAAGGTGCTGAGTTTGTGTAAGTTTTGTATGCAAGAGTCAGTGCTTTGAATTTGATGCGTGCTGCGAGAGGAAGCCAGTGTAGTGAGATGAAGAGTGGAGTGACATGAGGCCTTTTCAGTTGGTTGAAGACCAGACGAACTGCTGTATTCTGGATCAGTTGTAGGGGTTTGATTGCATTTGCAGGAAGCCCAACCAGAAGAGTGTTGCAGTAGTCCAGATCTGAAAATGACCATGGCCTGCACCAGAAGTTGAACTTCAGCAACAATCTTCACATCCATGGTGAGTGATTAGAAAAAGGTTTATGTTAACTAGGCACAATGCTGACCAATAGGAGAGCAGGATTGTAAAAAGTGTTCCCCTTCTTACATGGACTATTCCAGCCATAGATCATACCTAACCACACATCTATGCACCTTTAAGAAACACCAGTTTTGGATTATTCCCCGAGTGAGACATCATTGTTCTGACCGGACAAACTGTAGCCTTCATTCAACCCGAACCAAAATCAGCGCGAATTTCAAAACAAAACTGGGAAATGTTTTTTCATATCTCGATAATTTTGTCGTTACTCGGGCGGAAAAAAAAGAGATGAGTTTTCAGCTGTCTTTTGAATATTGACACGGATTCTGCATTCCGGATGAAGGCGGAGAGATTGTTCCACCAGCAAGGAACAGTGAAAGGAAATTTTAGAGAGAGAGAATAGGGTATAGAGGGCCATTTCAGAGACAGACGAGGACAGACAAATTAGGCCGATTAGGGCTAGATGAGTTACAGGTGTGCATGGTTCCGAATCAAGGAGGTAACGTAATGATTTCTATGTGTGACTTAAGGGTCAAAATAACTGTATAGAGAGTTATGTACAATTGCTCACCAATCTTTAAAAACAAACTTAATGCATGATTGAACACTAGCCTCAGCCACTCTATATCACAATTACTATTTAAAAAATGACAAGGCAATCCAAAACCACAGAAAGTCCTTTGTTCATTAGCAACTAAAAGAAAAAGCTACGTTGATGAAAGTACAAAAAGAAATCCATTTGCCAGACCTAGAAATTTAGAAAAGATTCTCATCACACATCAATTACAAATTGAATACAAATCACTTTTCATTGTGTAAAGGTTTTCAAACATAACCCTAAACTGTTAATTTATACAAAAATCAGTATGATTGTTCAACTAAAAACGGTCTCATTTCATCGTCTTTCATCGTTAACATACAATCGAATATTTACATACATCTACACAAATTGTGCATTGGCGTTCCGTTGCATCATAACATGCTTGATTCTCTCATTTTTGTATGACTTTTGTGAGCCCACAGCCACATGATCCTATTTCCACATCCTTTAGATTGAAGCCCCGACGCCGCAATAGCCCTGAACTAAACCTGATGATCAAACACAGGTCTGCTCCTCGTCTCATTTCAAAAGTTTCCAGCAATAAAAACACTCTCATTAAAAGTGAGAGCTGTGGAGGGAGACGCAGTAAAGGGGAGGTAACAGACCTAATCAATCCAAACACAGTGGCCCGCATTGAAGTGAATGCAAATTTCTCAATTTCAAGTAATCCACGGTGGAATTACTTGAAGAAAAGGCTTCACAGCGTGATTCACGCGCCTCCTCCTCCTCCTCCGTGTTCCACCCTGTTCCCGGTCCCCTCTCCTGTATTCAATCCATTTCTCCATCAGAGGCTCCCGAGCTCATCAGAGTAAATAAAGAAGTGCTTAACATTTGCCATGAAGTCAGCCGTTCCCACGCATATACACACTCTCATTAAGTCCTGCGTAAACACACCTTAACTTTCATGAAGGAGTGTGCACAAATATGTTTAACTTTATCAAAGTAAGTTTCTCACATACATGTATAAAGTTGCATGCGCTGTCTAGCATTCCCTCGTTTTGAATAGGATTAGTAAATGCCATCTTCGTGACAAAGTTCTAGAGTTCATCGGGGAAACTTAAAGAGGCCATATTATGCTCTTTTACAAAATCTAGATGACTAGAATGTCCAAAAACACATTGATGCAGGCTTGCAGCACCTCTCTTCCCACTCTGTAAGAAACACTCTGTTTACTTCCTGTTTATATTAAGCCCCTCCTCCTGAAAAGCCCAATGTGTTCTGATTGGTCAGTTAGACCAGAGTGTTGTGATTGGTCAACCGCTTGAAACGCACTGATATAGAGAATAACTGTGCTTTGTAGCTTTATAGACATTTGTCGTGCTAAAACAGCAACACACTCTGAAGAATGTTGAAAGTAAATTACAAATCCGTCAGATTTTGAATATCACACAAAAACATATGGATCTCATTAATGATACTTTTATGCTGCATTGCATCTATTTCATTGTATATATAATCGTAAATACGTATTTTATGTGAATAGTTAACCCCTCATATACTTGTTGTTCCAAACTTGCAAAAATACAAAAACAGAGGATATTTGAAGAAGGCAGGGTCCAAAACAACATTGTACATCACTGACTTCCATTGTGTGTACAAAAAATACTAAATAAAGGTTAGTGAATGATTTTTAATTTTGGGGTGAGCTATTCCTTTAATGCATATCTGGCAGATAATTACTGCTCTGCCTACATTATCTATATTAGTGCATCTCTAAATTATCTATATTAGTTTTTCCAAACCGACTTGCATTGCACTAGGGTTAGGTGTATATATATATATATATATATATATATATATATATATATATATATATATA
>JAWRVZ010000051.1:1265000-1297500 GCA_037043235.1 Rhodeus uyekii
ATATTCCTTTTTCAAACTGCTTGAAAAAACTACCTCATGTGTGTGTAAAAACCTCATGTGTGAGTTTTTGCTAAATGTACGCATTTCTATTGGCCGTATTTTCGACTTGCAATTTCAATTTGCGCAATTTGAAGGGTAATGGAAACGTAGCAATTGACAACCAATCAGAATTCATCCTGCTTTCAGAAATCGAGCAGCAGACAACAAAACTTCAGGGTGCGCCTCAAATGAGCAGAACAATATTGACCGCTGGTGTGGGCACTAATATAGTTATCATTCTTGGTGTGAACAGGCCTTCAGACAGCAAAATCATTTTCCCTTATTCCACACAATTCCACACAAACGGCCAACATCTACATCATAACTGTGTCAGTGATTGTTCTGATGCTCTTTGTACAACATTTCACTTGGTCATTTGACATAAACCTGAAGCTAAAATGTAGTGCAACTTGATCACAACTGATTAGCTCCAAGTAGACGACTCAACCTGTCATGAATTTAACAACAGGCCTTAACAATGAAACACTCTTGGCATTTTCGGTAGTCCATTTACGTTCACGGCCAAATTTACTGCTTCAAAACACAAGGGTTAATTATGCATTACGATGACCTCCTTGCACAAACATATCTGTGCCTGTTCACAATCTGTCCTCAGCATAAAATCAGTGAAGTCTCAAATGAACAATACAAGTCCCAAATCAGGTCTAGTGGAGGTATCGGAAAAGCTTTGTCCTGATTGGATTTCCCTATTTGCGGGCATTCTCAGCATCCAGGCCCTTATTAAAGGGACATGGAAAGGGTCTGGATCCCCTCACAGCAGGGGGACTGGTAATCACTGATCTAATGCCATTTAATCCAGTTTACTAGGAAGTAATGTACCTCTATTCTTCTATTTCTTTCTCTCTCTCAAGACAACACAAGGCACATGAGCATCATGAAACCTCATCCGCTACGATCTCAAATGGTCCAGAGATTATTGCTTTCAGATGAGTCCAAAATAGTTTGCCATTAACATGTTCCTGAATTAATTACATGATACTCTAATGAGTAAAACAAAACACAGAAATATAGTTTTAATCAGTGTTATTTTAGAATCATTGATGTTCTATTACATTAATTTCATTTCAATTTTGTCAGTTTAGTAATGAAATAAGAAATTATGTATAGGCAATAAGTGAAGTTCATCTTGTTTTAAGAAATTAAAGAAATACAAGTATATGTGTGTATATATTTAAAAAAAATATGTTAACGTATAACAATCTCAGATTGAATTGCACTGAGCTCATCTACATCTCCTCTCTTTTATTAAAAATAGAGGAATTGTATATATACAAAAAAAATTTTTAAAATACATATGTTTAATTAATCAATCAGTGGATTCTGGGATTGTCTAAACTATGAAAGATTACCTGCAATATATCTTAGAAGGGAAGCCTAATTTTGCTTCCTAACTTTTGTCCTTTGCATTAAAATCATGTTTACGATGCCTTACAATGCTGTCAACATACGCAGCTCACTAGGTTTTGCTGAGCTAGAGACTAACACGAGGCCCTCACCCCGAAAAACAAGTCAACATTTAAAATGTACTGCACAATGCATTACACCGAGTGCTGTATAATATAGTGTGACTCACTTGGGTGTCTGTGCGTCATCTATTCTGTTCCCCAGCTGGAACTCGTGGGATTTGCTGCGGTGTAGAGCCGTGAACCCCGGCAGAAGGTGGATGAGCTTCCGGCTGGCGGGCGGTGGGGTTCCGGGGGCCTTCAGTTTATTCCTACGCCTGACCTGCGGCGTCCCCGGAGGGGTCATGGTGTTCACTACTAAGGGAGTCCGTGGAGGGGTGTGGGCAAAGTGCCTCTGTCTGGGGGAAGGAGGGAGAGAGTGATGTCCCGTATCCAGAGGCGAGGGGAAGAGGCCGGAGTGAGGGTCTACGGTCAGCCGGTCCGAATGCAGGTGAGGGGAGTAAAACGGGGGCGCCAGGGCCTGGGGGCTCTGGCACAAGTGCTGGCTATAGCGTGAGTGCAATTTGGGGCTCTGGGAGAGCTGGAGACGGACCCACTGGCTGGGGTCCGACGGGCCCACTGGGGTGTTCTCTTTACCCGACTCAGACGTGGGCCATTGAATGGACCAGTCCTGCTTGGATCCTGTGGACACACAGTGCAAGAGGTGGAGGTCTGTACCGGCCAGAATAAAGAGGCATAGGTAGAGGTAAGGTAGAGAAGAAACACTGGAGGAGAAGAGATGTATAAGAAATAAGACAAGAAGAAGATGCAAACAGGTGATGAAATAAGAAGAAAAAAGGGATGAGGTTAGATGAGGTTACATGACTTAATAAAAGGAGAAAACGTTAGACCAGGATAGATCTTTCTCTTTTTGTATGGTTGATTCCGATATGTTAGAGAGCAAAGTGGACGATGGCTGGTATAAAGCAGATGATATTCCACATTGAATTATTTTTGTTGATATTATTATTGAATTAACATTCACATTTAATAAAATCATCTGAAATAATTATTTTGAAAAATACTCAATTTGGTCAAACATATATATTAAACTTGATAAAAATACTGTTAATAATGTTTAATTTACACATTATATATAAATAAATTTTGAATATAAAAAAAAAAAAAAAAATATATATATATATATATATAATATATAATAATTTTGAAATAAAAAAATTGATAAACAAAGAAATGTATGAATAGATTAAAAAATAATAATTATAGACATAAAAACAAATATGTATAATTTAAATTTATTTCCCATAGCATTTGCTAAAATAATTTGAAATTAATATTATATTATATATTATATTATATATATATATATATATATATCTGTAAAGTGAATATTTATTTTTACTCATATAATTTGACATAAAAGAAAATATATTTTAACAAAATAAACTTGATCAAAACAAATCTATAAAATTAATAATTATTTGTACATTTTTAACAACAAATTATTTTAAATGAATAATAACTGTACATGATAAAAAATCTGTTTATTAAATACCTATTTTACATCATATATTTGAATTAATCTGAATAAAATGCACCAAAATCTGTAAAATAATTAGAAAAAAATAAAAATAAATAAATCTGTAAAATTTATTAAAATATTTTGGAATTCTGATAATTAAAAAGTTCCAAATATCACCGAATATTTGGAGAGAAGAGACAGCATGAGATAAAAATATAAACAAAATGATAAACAAGAACTAACAAAATGGAGAGAAGAGAAGAGAAGAGAAGAGAAGAGAAGAGAAGAGAAGAGAAGAGAAGAGAAGAGAAGAGAGTTTGATACCAAGTGCCAGATGAAGGATGTCAACAGTGAAGAGACTCAGACTGCATCTATCATGACAAACAGACAGAAAGATGAAAGGATATGTGTGAAAGCAAAGTGATTCTGAAATGTCTCAATGTAATGAGTTCTGAAGCTGACTGATACTTAAACACATTACTACGACAAACTTGAGAAAAAGAAACATGACGGTGCCTCACCTCCATTACTGGGTAATTTGTCATCCTCGAGTTGTTCTTGAAAAAAAAAACAATGCATAATCATTATTTCATCAATGCATATTCATTTGATTTCTCTACAGCATCTAGAACAATACTAATGCATTTAAGAAATGATCCCATCTGTGAGTATCATTCACAATTCAGGTAGCTTTATTTGTTTTTGTAATATCATTAATGATTAACATGATGTTAAGCACAAATTAATCTTATGTTTAGTTTAACCCAAATCCCATTCACAATAGAATCACCAACACCTTCTTTTCGGTTTACCCCATTTTCTGAGCATATGTATTTTCAGGACACTGAAAAAGTAAGTGAGCTGAAAGAAATGTATTCAACTCTGGGAGAGAAGCTCGACTGCTGTGATTTGATTGATGGCGCCTTTATTTAGAATAGCTGAAAGACAGGAAGATGGATGGAAACCCATACGATGAAATGTGTTACAGAACTCTTTTCAAACTCATATAACAGGTTAATTGTAAAAGTGGTTACATTTTTCATTCTAGTAAATTGTTTTAATTCTGCACTTGATGTATTCCCATATGAGCAAAAGCAATTTTTTTGTGTGAAAATTCTCCTCTTAGTCTTTCATTCAATATATTCACAAAAATCTAACCATCCATTAAAGTCAAAAACTGGGAAGAAAAAAAAATCGTATTTATAATTTAGAATCCGTTGCAATATATGGGAGAAATCTTGCACCACGCAAAACTTCCGATCACATTGATTCCTATTGAAATGTCTGTATTTTATCCATAAAAATTACCTAAGTCTTGTTTTAGACAACATCACAGTTCCAGAGTCAGCTTTGCTGAAGGTATTTAATGATCTTTTGTTTTGCTGTAGATTCAGGCACCGGTAACTGCAATTCTGATCCTCCTGAACCTCAGTGCAGTTTTTGACACCATTGACTGTCTTGCTTGAGGCCGGCGGAAATCCAATGGCCGGCGGAAATCCAATCACCACCTCTACGCGGTGCCGGCTATGAACAACGACCTTCGGGAAGAAGCTAACGGTGATGGTCTTCGACGTCAGGTGGAGCGACGCACCGGTCGACGAAACTTCGGTCGCAACCTATGAATATGGCCTTTCAAAATCCATACCCGATGGAGAAAGGCCATACGACACGCGGACCCTGCAACTTGAGCGGGAAATCGCGAGGACGAAGAGACTGTCTTGCTTGAAAAGGTTGAGTAAGTGTGTAGGAATTCATTGAATTGCTTTAATCTTATCTCTCTTTTTGGGGAAGATGTTTCTTCCTCTACAGTACCATTAACTTGTGGTGTACCTCAGGGGTCAATTTTAGGCCCGCTTTAGTTTTCATTATATTTGCTCCCTTTAGCATAACATTCCTTATTTGTAATTTTTTATTTGGTTTGCCTCCATTTGAAACATAGGGAAAAGCATGACATGTACTCTCTTTGCTCTGTCTTGCGGAGGTAAGATACTGGCTGGCAGTACGATTTCTAACATTAAATTCATTTAAAACAGAAATCGTTTTTCGACTACTGGCTTCTATGATGTAGATAAATAACCATCTGGGTCCTTTATCTGTGTACTATCATGCCCATGCAAAAACATGTTTTACTTAAATTCAATAAGAGTAGCTTTTATCATCTCAGATCTATTGCGAAATTGAAAGCGTTTCATCAGTAAAGGGTTTGGAGACAGTGATGCATGCTTTTATGTCCTCTAGGCTGGATTACTGTAACTCACTGTACTTTGGTGTGGCTCAGTCCTCTTTTTTTCTCACCTTTAATTGGTACAAAATGCTGCTGTCAGGCTTCTTACTGGAACTAGAAACAGGGAACCTATTTCGCCTGAACTAACTTCATTTTACTGGTTCGAATACCATGTTAGATTTAAGGTTCTATTTTATGTATATAAGGGGTTAAATGACCAGGCACCACAATACCTTACCTCCAATACTATCTTCTCCACCGAACATTTACTAGACCCTTAAGGTCTTCAAACAGGTCTAGTTTGAAGTTAAAAGGTGATTGTGCCCTTTCTATGGAGTCCCACACATTAGGCTATCTTCCAATGTTGATAGTTTTAAAACCTCACTGAAGACATATCTTGTTTCTCTGGCATTTGGATCAATGTAAAATCTATATTTTATGTATGTTGCTACACAGATGTCAGGGTAAAAGTAATAATATTTAGGCCACATTGCGAAACTATAGCTTCCCTAAGTTATAGTTTACAAATAAAACTTTCTGGGGGGACAAAAATGAGAAAAATGTCAAAAATGGTCAGTTTCCATCAAAGACTGTTAATCATTAATTGCTTGAAACCAACAATCCACCAACTCCACACACAAACATCATTACAGGACCTTCCCTCTTGTGGTTTCTACCTGGACCGCAGCTCAGCGGTCACAGTTCACTGCGCACAAACGATTCCAAGGGCCCTTAACAACCCCCCAACCCCCTTACAAGACACACTCGCTCTAGGGGACACACTCCCACTCTTTGAGCATGATGGGAGATAAGTGTTTGCTAATCCTAAGGAGGGGTCCAGTGGGCACAGCTGAAGGACACTTCTCTCAGTCCCCCCATGGCCTGGAAGATGCTCGGGTGAGCATTTTTAATTACAGCAAAGACATGACAAACAAGCTACTCGAAGTTTGAAAGTTTCAGGCATGGTCACCACTTGACCTGCAGGGAGATGTGTGAAGTTTGCAATGTCTAGTTGCGTGCCTGATTGAGAAATCAATTACTAACTACTTGGCTAGTTAGATACGTGCTAATACTTTGCACGGTCTCGAAGGAACATTAAAAAACATCCTTCTCCTCCTTTCAGTGTGGCGTGACAAAGAAATAACAACCCTAAACAACTACCCTAAAATGTGTAGCGTGACATTGACCAGAGTTGGCAATATATGTACTTAGAATGAAGTTGAAGACGTTGGGCCAGATTTACTAAATAGGGCAAATTAGCATGCAACCGCAATCTAATAAAAGTACCAATTAGAGTGATGATCTACTGACAATGCGGAAATTCAGAATGGGTAAGACATGCTTTTTTGGGGGTGGTAAAAAGTGGTGCAAATACCAGTAAATTGACTTGGTAAATCACGTTGCACAATTCTTAAAAAATACTCTCCTCTGTCTGAAAGGGAAACTCCTACAAAAGCAGATGCAATAAGGTCAACCACAAAAATAATGTGTCCATGCTTTTTCATTGCTAATTTCTCACTGTGTCTTTAGTAAATCCAGACAGCAGACAGTGAACCCTCTTCCCAGCTTCAACTCCCCTCCCACAAATCTTCAAGCAGAAGGAACTGGATGAAATTTTCTGAAAGATATCAATACCACACCAATGTTCGGGAGGGGAACTGCCTGGTTTTACTCAAGGTTTTTTTCTCCATTTCTGTCATTGATAGAGTTTGGGTTCCTTGACACTGTCGCCTTTTGACTTGCTTAGTTGGAACACTTACACTGAAATTAGATGGATGACGACATCACTGTTTTCTCCAGTGCTGATCATAGTTGAATTGAATTAATTTCATAACTGATGAACACAGTTATTGAACCAAACTGAATCAACACTGAACTAATTGCAACTGAATAACGACTATTTAGTATTGTCTTTTTAGAGCTGCTTTACAGCTGAATTTAATTCTGTTTGCATTACTGAATCATTATTTTCCTGCGCATCACTGTAAAGCTGATTTAAAACAATCTGTATTGCATGAAGAGTTATATAAATAAAGGTGTCTTGACTTAAGTCTTTCAGTTTTTTTGGTCAAAAGAGGGTTTGAGTTGGAGCAAGCTGTTAGTAAACGTGGATCATTGTGTGCTTTTTTATATTAAAATACTGTTTCCTATCATTGTTTAATGTGCAGAGACACTATGCAGATTATAGGTTTGTTTTTCCTGAAAAAGTATGAATAAAACAAAAAAGTAACACTGATTCAAACAATAGCGATAGTTTAGGATGAAAATTGTGGTGTTTTGTCCAATTAGAAAAGTTGTTTTATTCAGGAAAAAAAAGCTGAATTAATATTTCAAAATTCATACTTACGTACTGTAAAAAAAGAAAAAAAAAGAAATGAGTGACTTAAACTAAAAATTAATTCTTCTCATATTTCACAAATGAACCGCAATATTCTTGCAATTCCACCAGTAACGCTGAAATTACATTATAACTTGGCCTGGGTTTCACTAGGATTTTTCCATTTGCTTTTGGATTAATACAATGCTATCCTGTATAATGCTTGATGATGGTGTTATTTTACATTTTCGTTACAAATTTTCAATCACTTGTTTCTGCTTCACCTCTCTTTTGATCCAGAGATTCTGTGTTATTTCAGAAGATGCGCTCACTACCATATAACAGTGAAAACACAGATAGCGAAGTAGATTTGAGGTAAATTCCTTCAGTGTACACTCCCAGCGGTGCTAAATCCATAATTTAATATATAAAATATACATTTATAAGTGAGCATGTAAAACTATGTGAAAAAATTTATTTAATAGTGTCCACAATCCTAATAGTAAAAACAACTACAAGCAGAGGACACTTAGAAAACCTCATTACAATGTAAAAGCCAAATATACTTAGAGTGAAGTAAGTTAAAAGCAATTTTAAGTATATTTCTGAAAAGTATATCAAAATTAGAATTTCTTATTTTTTTGTTTAAAAGAAATATACTCACAGCACACTTCAATAATCTTCATAAGGGTAGTAATGAGTACAAAGTCTAAAAAGAAAAACAGTTTGTTCTCCAAAGAAAGCTGTCGTTTGTATCTTTGTAAACATCCTCCTCTCATCACCCCATGGTAGTTTTGTCTGTCGTCAATTTTCAACCTCATAATGTTCCTCTGTCTTGCTACAGAAAGGTGTGAATGAATCAATCTGATGTGCAGTAGATTGTGTCAATAATTCCTCAGTGTTTGCACTCCTGAAACCATGAATGTGTCTTGTTGCAAGCAACCACTATCAAAAATGTAATTCTACATTTCATCATCCACCCGTTCAAAATCTCTGCTTAAGTGCTACGAAATCAAGCCGCTCCATTTGAAATTTCATTCAGGTCTGTAGCACCAAACTGAATACTTAGGGTTAAAGGTCAAACCCCTAATCCTAACTACGAGCCATAAAACATCACTAATGTCCAGTCTACAGAACACAAAGAAGAAATGTCAACCAATAATGATCCATCCAGCAAATCCTAACGACAACATTTCTGAAACAATACATTTACACCATTGCTAAGCAACAGCGCCTTATGCAACGGCTACAAAAAGACACATGGATACTTCTATTAGCATCTCGATTAGCAATGCCATTATACGACAAGTCAAAGATACTGCCATTACTGTCACGAAACAACTCATAAGAGGTGACAAGACGACTCGTCACTCGCCCATACATTATCATTTCCCAATGCTCTAGTAATAAAGCAATACGACTCTGACTACATGACACGACTATGACTATGAGTTAGCAGTGATATTTGTCAAGACAGGGTTAATTATAAAGACTCTCAGCCCTCCAGAGCGGACAGAATCCTGACAGACAGGAAATGACACATGCATCAGATCAAAGGGACTACGTTTCTCCAACCAAACATGCTTTTAACCGAGACCATGAGACCCTGGACAAACACTCCGTCAGCCTGCAAATCACACATATAATTCCTCTGAAGTTTACAATATTATTCAAAGGTTTGAGTTAGTCAATACACTCCTAATATCTGCTTATTAATAGTTAGTATGGTAGCTGTTAAGTTTAGGTATTGGGTAGGGTTTAGAATATGACCATGCAAAATAAAGGCAATTGAGCAATTGAAAACATACATCCCAATTACGTACTAATATGCATGATAAACAGCATTTACAATAAGAAAGCCTGCAAGGGAGGATTGTGGGTAAAACAAGGACACAGTCTGAATCCTGAATGTGACTCACCTCCAAGCTAACTGACTCCAGAAAGTGAGTTTGACCAGAATTATACTCTTTAAGGCATTTATCTCAATGAAAAATATAATCTTTTCTGATTACTTTGCTTACTTAACGCTTAAGTGTCTGAGTGTTTCCTCCTGCACGGCCTTCAAATCAGTTTAAGAGTCGGTGAGATGCTCAAGGTAAATAAATATCTCTACAAGGTCAGAGGCACCTGTGAATAAAGTAGGGTTTTCTAACTCTTGCTATACATATAATAAAATAATATATTAAAGTGCTTTTGTACAGTATGGATTTGTCTTAATGTTTTAATGTCAACTTAAAGCTTTCCTGCAGCTCAATCAGTAGAGAGCAGTGTTGCCAGATTGGACTGACAATTTCCAGCCCAACTACAGCAAAAAACCCACCCATTTAGGGGGTGTTTTAGTGGAATTTATATGCATATTTAGGCTTGTTTTAATGAAATTTATATGCATTTATATATTAAATTTGGACGGGTTTGTCATCAAAAACAAGCCCAATTTTTATCGACCAGCCCAATGCATTTTTTTCTGGTCAGACATGCCCAAAGGGAGCCCAACTGGGCGGGAACCCGCCCAATCTGGCAACACTGGTACAGAGTGGTGCTTGCAACATCAAGGTCATGGGTTCGATTCCCAGGGAAAGCAAGAACTGATTAGAATATCAATGTGTTTCTTGAATGCAATGCAAGTCGCTTTAAATAAAAGCATCTGATAAATGCATAAATGTAAATGTAATGTATATCAGTAATAACAAATCAAATGGTTTAATGCCAACTATGGCGATTTGGTCAAACAGCTGCTGTGGGTGAAGGTAGTCACTAAAAAACTAATTACTTTCTATAATGAATAAACTGTCTATTGAAATGTGAAGACAAGCGAGACAGAGTTTTGTCCAACAATGAGAGGTCAATAAAACAGCAGGATGAGCAGTATTATACGCCTGATCTTTACAAACTCTAGATATATAAATGCTGACATGCTGAACATGAAATTGCAACACACTATTGAAAGGTCTTGGGAAACGGCTGAGATGTGACTTTCCACTTTCGCTACGGTGAATGTCTCTTAAAAGATAAGAGCGAAATCCCTCAAACCAGAAAAAGTGATTTCTCCCCTGTACATCGAAGGGATGTTACAGCAGCCGGCAGATTCTTTTCAAGAACGATCAGAAGCCCTTACAAACACAGTGTGGATAAATGTTACAAATATATATTTGGGAGAACTTTGCTATATATATGAATTTAATTGTATTGAGATACAGATCCAAACAAAACAAGATAGATGATTGATTCGCTTGCGCTGCTTTGTTCTGCCGACAAGAAACAAAATGACTTTTCATCTCTCTGGAGAGCAGCGAGGTGTGAGGTCTCCAACTCTCTAAAATCACTAAATGAAAGATTTAAGAGAACATCTGAGCTGCTTTCTTACATTCACTGAAACTCCAAAAGCTTCATAAAGCATCATAAAATTAATCCATATGACTCATGTTTTATATTGTACTGACGTCTTCTGAATCCTTCTGTGAGAAACAGACCGACATAAGCCTTTATTCACTGATAATCTTGCTCCACATCCCTGGTCAGCATTCACTTTCGTTGGATGAAAAGAGCAGCCTGGATCAGGGAAGAAACAATCTCCCAAGTGTGTTTGGAAGGACATGAGAATGAGTAAATGATGACAGAATCCTCATTGAAATGAATCAGAGTCTGAATAAAGACACAGCAGAGATGAGAAGAAGGGGAGAAGAAGGAGAGCGAAATCAAGATGGAGAGAGGTGTGATTTGTAAATGATACACCGCGCTCTCGTGACGGCTGGAATCCCCCGCGGTTCTTGAAGAGGCCGTGCTGTGTCCTCAGCGTCTTTAAACAAAGCAATCCAGCCTGATCACACTTTCACCAGTGCTGTCGGCGGTTAGCGCTGTGTCTGAACGCTATCACAGCGGGAGCGCTCGCTTGAGAAAACCCAGGCTCTCCGGGGCGGCCGCACTAACGCTACTCAAAGCAAATACAGAGTCAATAGAGGGAAGAAATGTCCAATCAGAGGATGTCGTGGAATTGGTGAAGAGATTGCATTACATTTTAACACTTTTTTTTAAACAAGCAGTTGAATATTTGAAGTTTACTTTATAATAAATAATAAAAAAGCACCACGAGTGTATAGTATGCGTGAGATAATTCACCTGCAGAAGAACATGCCAGAAAAGTTCTCCTTTGTGTTTTTTGCAATCCTTATTCTAACATTTGCACAAAATATGATGAGACTGGAAAAGCTTTGCTGCCCTCTGCTGGTTTGCCAGAAGGGAAACATTTCTGTCTTTGGCCCTTGATAAATACGAACAAAGTGAAAATAAATCTGTTTTGTTAATCCTTTTGACCTTTTTTCTAACCTTTAAAACTAAAACTATCGAAAATAGGTGGAAAATCTCATTCTAATATTGAAAATTTCCTCTAATACACATTTCATACTTTTTGCAACCTCCATTTACAAGACAACAGCTCTGGGTTTTCTCCTTTAACACCTGAAGAGAGATCAGAGATCATTCCTCCGCAAAGAATCTCTCCAGATCCTTCAAATCCCCAATTTCTCCCCTTCAGTTTTCTAGGATTCAGGTCAAGGGACTGGAATGGCACAAACCACTGGCCGTTATCGGATTTCTAGCAAAGGCTGTCAAGCTTTTTCTCTGTTGGTATTTGCTAAAACCTGTGATCCCATGTCTCTGAACAAGAAGTCCAGGGCCTCGGAAGAAAAATAGGCCCTCAATATTAGAGATCCGGTAGTATATTTATTCCAAAACATGGTCTAATCTCATGGGTTTGCTGCCAAAAAGCTCTTTCTTTAGTTTCATCCGAACACAAAACACAATCCCATTTAAAGTTCCAATACTGTCTGAGAATACTGGCGAGAGAAGCAGGGATGAACGGAAAACTCTATTTATTAACCAAAACGAAAACCACTTTAAATAGAAACATAACAAAACGGCACACGGTGCAGAAGGGTATGAGAACACAGAGAAAAATACACACACTTAGATAGCAACGACATAAGAACGTCAACAATCGACCAAGACATGGAAAAACATGAGGGTTTATATATATACTGAATAATGGGAAACACCTGACGAGACTAACAAGGGGAGTGGCTGTCGTGACGGAAACACAGTGGATCACACAGGAGGAAACAGGAAGTGACGAGACACGACATGACTGTGACAGGAGAGTCTTTGACGACTCAAACTATACCCCCCCCCCACGTATTACGAAAATATCCTCTTCCAGGCAGATTTGTAACATTTCCTGTTTATTGGAACTTCTTAATCATTCCCCTGATGGTGGATAGGGGAATTTTCAAGGCTTTAGCTATTTTTTTACAGAAAATTTCTACTTTGTGAAGCTCAATAATCTTTTGCTGAACATCTGCAACTACATTCGGTGGTTTTACTCATTGTGATGGGTGATTGAGGGACTTTGGCCTTTTCCTCATAATTATTCTCTTGTTTCACCCTGGTGTGCTAAAAGCCATAAATATGAAAAGGAATATACTTCAGAGATATTTTACTCATAAGAATTTCTAGTGGTAACAATAATTGTGGCCAACATATATATGCTGTAGTTAAATAACAACTATATATTACTTTGAACAATATTCACTCAAAAATGCATCTGGTTGGTAGATTCTGGAACCGACTAAAGGGAAATTCATGTCTGCCAACGCTGGTGAAATGGTCTATTATTAATCTAGCTGATATTTATCAATCAAATCACTAATCATTTCCAAAGGTAAAAGGTAACTTCCATGCATGTGTCGGTGCAGAAAGCTGTAAAATGTGGTATTACAATATGTGAAAGAAGTATTAACACTTTACAGATCTATGGATCAATTAAGGCCAAAATGCAAAACGCACAAGAGCTGCGTTATCAAGCTCTTCTCTGACATCTTAAACAGGACTGAGATCTGAACATCTGCAGAAACACTTCCTTCAATCATATCTTTTTCAGGTAAGAGCAGGAAGAATCATCTGTAGCTGTGGAGGCAGGAGACAAACACTGAGAGAAATATCTTTCCATTCATTTAAAGTCTGCTTAATTTAAGAGAATAATACTATGCTGCCCTCCAGTGGTAGAGAAAGACACACACACACACGCACGCACGCACGCACGCGCAGGCACGCACAGCCCTGAAGCTCACTGTGATGAAAACATCTAAAGAAGAAAAAAAATAGAATAAATTGGTTGAATTAAGTCTCACTCATTTAGTTGTTGTTATTTTTAATTATCCCAAGCATATAAAACATACTGTTAAAAATTATATTAAATGTATAATTTGTATTATTATGGCTAATGCTTTTTAAATTACAAGCTTCATGGGCTAACAAAAGATTAAGTTTGTAAACCATTAATACTTTCCAAGTATTATTTATTTTTACTAATAGTAAAAGTAGTACTATAACTATATTAATCAAACATTTTAAAAAAACATGATCCTACAGAATTACTTAATTAGATCTTGAATCGACCTTTTTAGCCAGTGAGTGTATATTAACTTTATTGCAGCAGAATATCTTATATTTATGTATATATACTACTATTCAAAAGTTTGGGTTCAGTGAGATCAAAATAAATGTAATTAATACTTTTATTGCGCAAGAATTCGTTAAATTCACCAAAAGTGTAAACACATTTCTAATTATAATTACAAAGGACTCAAATTCATCAAAGAACCTTGAAAAATAGCACAACTGCTTTCAACATTGATCATATTAGGAAATGATTATTGAGCAGCAAATCAGTATATGAGAATGATTTCTGAAGAATCATGGGATCATGGGAAATTCAGCTTTGCATCACAGGGAACAAATGACAATTTGAAAATATATATTCAAAATAGAAAAAATCTGATAACATATTACTGTTTCTACTGAATATTTGGTTAAATAAATGCAGCCTTGATGAACATAAGAGACTTGTTTTAAAAACTTTAAAAGATCTTATCGACCCCAAGAACAAAGTTCCCTCTCCAGTCCAACTCACCTGTAATTAATCAACTAAAATACAACATAAATACTTCACACAAAAAACAGCCTTCTGTATCACTAGAAGCATCAAATTAAGATCTATTATATGAGTCTGAGTTACATAAAGATGAAACTCAGCAGTGTGTCGCCCTCTACTGGACGTTCTCTTGAAGAGCTTTCTTTCAAATGTTGGATGGATGGATGGATGGATGGATGGATGGATGGATGGATGGATGGATGGATGGATGGATGGATGGATGGATGGATGGATGGATGGATGGATGGATGGATGGATGGATGGATGGATGGATGGATGGATGGATGGATGGATGGATGGATGGATGGATGGATGGATAGATAGATAGATAGAATCTCACCTGATTTGTGTGCTGATCGCAGGCATGTGAGTGATGCATTCATCCGAGCGCATTCTTCATCACTCGCTCCAAACTTCTGCAGCGCCTCACACACCTGCTCATCCGACATCTCTAACAGAGCCTCGAGAGTCAGCTCAGCTGGGGAGATCTCCTGCAACACACACACACACACACACACACACACACACACACACACGACTGATCAGAGACCAGGCTGAGATACACTTTGTCATACACTGAAAAGCCAAGTGGATTTTGAATACAACTTCCAAAAATAGTATTTGTTAAAATAGTTATTTAAAGAACTCTTTTATGTAGTGTTTTATTCAGCGTGGATGCATTCCACTGATCAAAAGTGACAGAAAAAGACCTTTCATTGTTACTAAAGATTTCTGTTTCAAATCAACTAAGCAGCAAAACTCTTTCAACATTGATAATTATAATAAATGTTTCTTGAGCATCAAATCAACATATCTGAATGATTTCTGAAGGAATGATGCTGAAAATGCAGCTTTGCAGCACAGGAATAAATTACATTTAATTTTGAACTGTAGTAATATTTCACAATATTACTGTATTTTTGTATTTTTTATATTACTGTAAACACATTTATTCAGCCTTTGGTCTTTCTCTTTGAAAAATGTGTAATGGTATAAAACAGTGGTTGCCAAACCATCGATCGCGATCAACTGGTCGACCTTTATCACTGTCCCGGTAGCTCCCGAAAATAAAACGTTTCAGTTGCCAACTTAGCGACTTTGTCAAAAAAGTATTTACAAAGTTTACAAGATTGTACCTGGGGGGGGGGGACTACAATTCCATGAAGCACTGAATATAATCAAACTGAAAAAGATGGAGAAATATAAAACTATCGATTTAAAGATGTAGATAAGTACAGAAACAAATAAGTTGAAATAATATGGGCTGATGACTTTTTTCTTTTTTTTTACTCGTTGCTCACAGATGGTTGGTCTTTATAAGCTTATAAGGTAATGTTTAAAATAATTTCCCCTATGGAGAAAATGAATATGATATTGGAATAGGATTAATGAAAATTAATATTATAATTCCTGAAAACGGACTGTTGCGCTCTATATAGCTGCGATTCCTTCTGCACGTCAGCGGGGGCTTCAGCGCCTCGGACAGCTGCACGTGAGGAACAACCCAAGGCTTTCAGAGCATCTTCTGTTACAGACCTTTCATCCCATCAGATGGGAAATATTTCAAGATACACTGCATGGGGAACCTCAGAATGAGCTACTTCCCCAAAAACATGCTGATCTTCCATAACAGATGCTCTAACCAGCCAATAATAAACCACACATAGTTTACATCTCTCCATTCATTCATGTCTGAATTTCACCTTAGTGTACAATATCTACATATTTCTATTTATGGATTTATTTTAGTTTTTTTGTTTTAATAAAGTGAATTACTATAATAATATACTAATCCTCTACTAACTCTCATTGCTTACATTACTTAGAGTTAGTACAATATCTAAATGGGACCATCAAAGTAGTCTTAGGTTAATTGGGAGTTTTCTTTATACATAGGCTTGTGAATTTTTTTGTGATATTGAAATTAGTGACTTGATTAGTGGAATTTCTAAAGTGTACATTTTTTATGAAACTACAGTAACCTTGAGATATGAGCGTCCCGACATACGAGTATTCCGAGATACGAGCAAGCCTTTGAGCAATTTTGCTTTGAGATACGAGCAAATATTTGAGATACGAGCAGCTTACAGACGAGCACTGTAAGCACTGTAACACGCGTCTCACTCGTTCACTTCACGTGTTTGTCGACTTCCATACGCATCTCCCGCAAGTCTTCCTGTGGTGTGTGTTATATACATTTATGGGTAATTGCATATGATCTCCACTAGAGGCAGCTTGGTTTTACAGCGGGGGTTACCGGGGGCAACGAGTGATTCACCAGTATTAAGCTGGGAGCAGCACGAGTTATGAGTGTTCAATAATAATAAATATGAGCTTCTGAGGCACATTATTGTGTGTGTAGTTTATCCAACACACAACACGGGAAGAAACACTACACTACTGTACTGTGTTTATTTAAAGCAAAAGAAACCTATATCGTCATATACACATTGTCTTGACATAAAACGACTCATATCGTGATATAAGATTTTGGTCTTGTCACCCACCGCTATTTTCAGTTAAACTGGTTTAGTACACAACATACAGGATTGTACATACCTCAATAACCTCTTTCCTCATGTTAACAATGCGGAACCAATGTCCGAGCCGCGGGAATCCATCCAGCTCCACACTCCGCTCCTGTAAGGACACTTTACACTTGCAAGAGAGCTGCCGACTGAAGTACTTGACCAGTTTACCCTGGAAAGAAAGAAAGAAAGAACTTTATATAGGACTCATTAACCTATACAATATTTAACATTTTTAATAGTTTATAAGTTAAAGAAGTTACACCAATGTCTCTCACAGAATGTACATAAAATTCTGCAATATCAACAGAATTTGACCTGTCAACAGGAATGTTTCCTTCCCCTTGCATGTTTCTTAAAATGCTTGACAAATTTTAATGCTCCCAGACTGTATTACATTTGCACATTTTAACCTACTTAAACCATATATTGCCATGCTTACAGAAATATTTTAAAGCTGGCATGAAATGGAAGTTGTGATAGTCTTTTCTTCATTATTGCGATGTATATCAGAGTAAAACAGCTTCTTGAATTAAAATAAAAAGTGGGGTGTGACTTGATTTTATCCAGCAGGAATAGACTGGATGAGCGGTTTGCTATTGCTGTGATCTCAAGTGAGGGGCAAGTTGTCACAAGAGAAGCGATATCGCAGCAAGAGGGAGAGGAAGTTATTTTGAGTAAAGGAGAGATGCACCGAAACTCAGGGTGCTTCTCGTTTCTTATTTGTGCTTCCTTGTTTCCTTTCCTTAGCTCTTCTTAGGAGGCAAACACCTGTGTATCCTCACTCATGACTCCTCAGGAAGCTTCCTAAATCCTGGTTCCTCGCCTCCTGATGATGCAATTAGAGAATTGAGATATCCTTCAAGATAGTCACGGGCTTAGGGACAGAGGAGGGGGGAAATGAGGAAACATCAATCTGAGTATTGAGAAGCACCTTAAATTCTCTCCGGTTATACGACAGCCGATTATTTAAATCGACATCCGCAGAGCTGGCAGTCCTGGATTGAACTTCAGTTGATTCATAGAGTCAAATAGAGCCTTCAGTTTTTAACAGTGCATCCAAAACCTCATAGTGTCTGAAGAGCTACTACATTACATATGTAATGATACAAATGTGAAATTAAAAACATACGTTCTTACTATCCATATTCATACCATATAGAATGTACTTACTTAACAAGTACGTTAACTGCATATCAGTCCTTCTTAAATCTAGCAACTGAAAGGAACTGCTTTTCACCACAGCATTAATCTGCAGATCAAAACACAGTGCGGAACCAAAACTGACACCAAGGTTTTTGACATTAAAGGAGAGCGGATCAATCTGAGCCAACGTTTCATCGCCGTTTAGCTTTAAAAATGATAGTGAAAATAATTATTTCTAGGGATGCATCTACAGATTATCCAACTATGCATATGAATTAAAAATAATAATAATGTATATGGATAAATCATTTACAATAAATACTGCAAGTTTGATCGTGACTTCATGTTGACTTTAAAATGTGTGCATGTAGTCCAAACAAGCTAACCGTGTAGTTCCATCATATATTATTAAAGCATATTTAGTTATACGACATGCATGCAGATCCGTAAGCAAACTCTAAATGCAACGCTTGGCATTTTTATCTGTCCTCAATGTCATTCAATATTTTATAATCTCTTTGAACCGATTCTAAGCATGTTGAAAAAACATGAATATTCTAAACTGGACAGGTTTCCCAAGACAGTGATGTCACTGCAATGTTTGGAATGCAAAAACAACATTTAAAGCTTTGTTAGAACTTTCATGAATAAACATAACACACAAAAAGCTATTTTCTTCTTCTCTTTATGCATTATATACAGTACCTCTCTTTATGGTTAAATCATAAAGGTTTTCTGTCATCCCTGTCTTTATGGTTCCCTGTGTGCTCTCCTTGAGTCGTCTGTATCACCTGTGTTTTCACTAATTACCTCGTTAAGTCTCATCAGCTGTTTCCTATCCCCTAATCATCCTCCGTTTCTTTATGCCCAGAGTTTGTCGATTCTTGTTTTTACTACGTTGTGTATTTCCTAGCTGTTCTGACTAATGTTTAATAAATGGAACATGTACTCGTCTTCTTTTTCTTCTTCATACCTTCATCTTACACACATGTATGACATATATAGCATGCAAAATAATTATATTAAACATTAGAATATGCCAGCAAAACAAAAGAAATAAGTAGCAGCACTGTACACAAACACAGACACATTTGGTAGACAAAAAGCATAAATGCATTACATTGTAAATTATTCTTACATCAAATTAATATTGCTAAAAAGTGCTTTTTCTGTCATGACTTTATAAGCCCAGCAGGTGAGTAAAATTAATGCATTTTTGAGTTCAAATAGGTCTACACTGAAAGGTTTTGTGGCTCAGCTCCATTCCCAGAATGCACTGTGGCATGAATAATTAATATGGCTGCATTGTTTGACTGTTTACCAGTTTTATTCACAAAGTTGTTGTGTGTTTTGTTGTCACATTTAGAAATGTTAGACATTATAAGGGATTTCATGAGAAGTTCTGTCCCATGTGATTTCACTAAAAGAGCAATTTGGTGTGGAATACATTTTCACTGAGAAATTCATTCAAGACATGACAAGTAATACACTGAATTAAACATGACATTTTGAAGACATGACATTTTCTTGTAAAGCATATACTCTAATAGTTTTTGTTTTATTGTAAAAATGTAGAATATTATTGTGTGATTTATATAATATTACTAGAATTTAGAATATTAATTTGATAGAAAACATGAACGGAACCAAGAAAGATTGAAATAATGATTTGCAAAAAAAGCAATTTAATCTTATTAATCAATCTACATTCACTCAAACACAGTAGATTAATTAATTATTAGACTCAAAAATAATAATAATGCAAAATATTGCAAAAAGTATTTTAAATTTAATATATCAATAAATTAACGTCACATTACATTGTTCATTGTTAATTGTCATATGGTAAGCAGGTAATAAAATGTTTTGTCTTTATACAAAACTTTTTTTAGCGCATGTAATTAATTGTTTTAAATGAACGTTTTTTGTGGTTTTAACCCTGCTTTAATCCTTTGATATCAAGTCAAGTCAATCTTTATTTCTACAGCACATTTAAAAACAACAGAAGTTGACCCAAAGTGCTTTACAGATCAAGTAAGTAACAAATGTCTTCTATTTCTTTCTTCCTTCTATACATTTTCTGGATTTTTGTATTAATTGCAGCTTACAGTAGACAGTAGAGAGTGGCGCTTGCAACGCTAAGGTCATGGGTTCGTCTGATAAATGCATGAATATCAATGTAAAAATTATAAATAAATGAAAACATTAAAATACAACATCATGACCCAGTTTCACAGACAGGGTTTAGATTAAGCCATGATTAGGCCTTAGCTAAATTAGGAAATTGAACTAGCTTTTATAAATGTGCTTTTGAAAATAAAAACTGGTGTGCATCTTGAGACAAAACAATGATACTGACAAATCTGAAGTAAAACTGTCAGGTTTGGAAAACCTCAAAACTCAAACAAAACTACCCAGTGGGGAAAAAACAAGGCAAGATCACTAGAAGCAAGAACTAGACAGGACAAAACGACAAGGAACCAGCACAAGACAGCAAACACAAAGGGATTAAATAGGGAGCACATGAGGAGGATAATGAGAGGGAAAACAGCTGGGGCAAATCAAACTAACAAGGGAACAAGACGGACGGGGTTACACAAGGACAAGACATGAACACATGGCCAATGCGAACGCGCATAGCCATGTGTCCACATGAAACCAGACGAGACAAACTGAGCGCCACACCAAACACAACATGAAAGCATGCGGCGAATGCGTGCTAAACAATACACGCAGACACGAGAGAGCAAAGACCGAAACCACGCCCACTCACATGATGTAGAGCGCATGAGGACAAGCAAACACGCACAACAAGGACGAACACACAGGCCATGAATGTCCAAATCCCGACACAAAACCAAAGCTGAACAAGACCAAGACACTTGAAAGCCGCGCGCTCCCACAAAACATGAGACACTGTCAGAGCTCTGCCACAACATCAAGAAATGACTAGACCGAATGTGGCAGAACCCTGACAAAAACAGCTCAAACATGCATTTTCATGTGGGACTAGGCTTAAGATTTACAGGAGTCAATGTAGGAGCATTTACAAGCAAGAATTCGTTGGTTGCCAGCAGCACAGACTCAAAACCAATGTTACTTATGTATAGAGCAGAATCAACGCAACCACCTGAGCATCTGATTTCAGGCCTTCGCGGGAAAGCTATTCTAATATTAACGCGGCTCCTAAAGCTCTTGCCTGATCATAACCCTTCTCTTTCCAGTCATATTCCTCTGAGATTTTCTCTTTTGTAATGTCCCCCGGCCATCTCTCTTTCTACAGTCTTCTTCAAATCTCCCTCTCTCCTCCCCCATCACGAGTGGACACGCCCCCTGCTGCTGATTGGCTACAAGTTTGTTGTGGCGCTCGGAACGATCCAATTTCAGAAATCAATTACTGCACCTTTTAATCCTTGAATGAGTTATTCTTATTTTTGGGAGAGTATGTATTTTTAAAGAGTGATCACTGTATCGATGTAACCAAATGGCATCAATCTATGAGCATCACTGGTGCTTGCTGGTAAACTGAGGATGCTAATGCATGTCCAGCACCAGGTAAACAAGCAAGAACCCCCAGATAATATCTAATGTTTGTAATTATTATTCCATCACCATGAGCAAACAAAGTGCTTCATTGTGACATCCTGACACTAGTGACGGCTGCAATCAATAGCCAACGGGAAAATGGGTTTCCCCACGTCAAGAGAACAGAGCACAAAAATACTACAGCTGTTGAAAAACAAAAAAAGGGATAAATGCAATACCAACACACATGCAACAGCACATAATCATGATCGAAAGTTTCATCTTACACAAAAAGCACAGACCTAATCGCAAAATAAAGCAATACTAGATCATAAAACACTGAGTTAAGAGCAGAGTAAGTGTCATACAGACAGTAACCCATGGCCTGCAGATCTAGCCAGGGATCACTTTAAGGACTTCTTGCATCTACGCAGAGTCAGTCTAATGTAAAACAGTGTTTTAAGCCTAAACATGCTGAAACACAGAGCAATGGAAGACAAACAACTGACTGCTGAAATCACACAGAACTGCAGTTGGATGTGGTTTAGAGTAAAAGTCCCCATCCATTCAAACAGGGGCTGTGTGTCCAACACAGAACTGTATCTATGCACGTATAAGGTTTCAAGTTACAAGTCCAGTTTCACAACTGTGTTTTCTCTTGCAGTGGTTTTATCTGTTGGATTTATGCACCTAATAAAATGTTGTCATTATATACAATTTGTTAATCTCTCAAAACAAGCCAAAACAACAGCCTGAAACCATAGTGGATGCTATTGAGCGCACTCATTCAATCCCATAAAGCACCGCAATAACAAGTGTACAACTGAATGGCTAGAGATTACCCATAATGCACCGTGAGGGTCTTGCTGACTGAATTCCCGTGTCTCACCAGAAGCTATACATTTTCCAAACTGCTGGTCCAATGTGGATACAGCTTAATATCATATAGGTATAAATCCCTTTTTAATTGATTATTGTTTAATTAAGGTTCATAAATGCTAGTTTCCACGACAAAGTTCAAGATCAATCTTTTTATTACTACTGGAGCTGCCAGTTTGCTAAGATTCAAAAGGTTATTAAACAGAAAGCACAAACTACGCAGAAGAAGTGCGGCCCTTCTGGCGCACTCAGTGTCTGAATTCACTCACTCGTTTTCATTCACTTCTTCCCATGGACTATATTAGTGGAGTAATTTAGGGAAGGGTGAATCAAACAAATATACAGTAGTGGAATCAATTTAGTTAAATTCCCCAACTAATTACTTTTATGAGTCGATTCTTTGTAGTAAATGAAACACATTGAACAAAATAGTTCCTGAACGAATCTGAATCCCTTACTGAACTTATTGAACACCCAAAAATGAAAATTCTGTCATCATTTACTCTCCCACATATCATTCCAAATATGTAAGACTTTTGTTCATCTTTGGAACACAAATGAAGATCTTGTTGACCTGTCCTTGTTTCCCAATATTGAATACCACTTTGATGCTTCAAAAAGTTCATAAAGAAATTGTAGTACTAGTGTTTTAGTTCAGATTTTCTGAAGAGACAGATTGAATTAGATTTTTTTTTTCACATATAAGCCTTCATTAATTATGGTAAATGGAAGATCAAACAGGTTCACTTGACAAGCAAAAACTAATGAGGTTCATTCTCGTGTTACGCGTCACGTTTGATCTTCAGCGAGAACCAATGAGATTCATTCTCCTGTTACGCGCCACGTTTGATCTTCAGCGAGAACCAATGAGGTTCATTCTGGTGTTACGCGTCACGTTTGATCTTCAGCGAGAACCAATGAGGTTCATTCTGGTGTTACGCGTCACGTTTGAGCTTCAGCGAGAACCAATGAGGTTCATTCTGGTGTTACGCGTCACGTTTGATCTTCAGCGAGAACCAATGAGGTTCATTCTGGTGTTACGCGTCACGTTTGATCTTCAGCGAGAACCAATGAGATTCATTCTCCTGTTACGCGCCACGTTTGATCTTCAGCGAGAACCAATGAGGTTCATTCTGGTGTTACGCGTCACGTTTGATCTTCAGCGAGAACCAATGAGGTTCATTCTGGTGTTACGCGCCACGTTTGATCTTCAGCGAGAACCAATGAGGTTCATTCTCGTGTTACGCGTCACGTTTGAGCTTCAGCGAGAACCAATGAGGATCATTCTCGTGTTACGCGTCACGTTTGAGCTCCAGCGAGAACCAATGAGGTTCATTCTGGTGTTACGCGTCACCTTTGATCTTCAGCGAGAACCAATGAGGTTCATTCTCGTGTTACGCGTCACGTTTGAGCTTCAGCGAGAACCAATGAGGTTCATTCTCGTGTTACGCGTCACGTTTGAGCTTCAGCGAGAACCAATGAGGTTCATTCTGGTGTTACGCGTCACGTTTGAGCTTCAGCGAGAACCAATGAGGTTCATTCTGGTGTTATGCGTCACCTTTGAGCTTCAGCGAGAACCAATGAGGTTCATTCTCGTGTTACGTGTCACCTTTGATCTTCAGCGAGAACCAATGAGGTTCATTCTGGTGTTACGTGTCACCTTTGATCTTCAGCGAGAACCAATGAGGTTCATTCTGGTGTTACGCGTCACGTTTGATCTTCAGCGAGAACCAATGAGATTCATTCTCCTGTTACGCGCCACGTTTGATCTTCAGCGAGAACCAATGAGGTTCATTCTCGTGTTACGCGCCACGTTTGATCTTCAGCGAGAACCAATGAGGTTCATTCTCGTGTTACGCGTCACGTTTGAGCTTCAGCGAGAACCAGTGAGGTTCATTCTGGTGTTACGCGTCACCTTTGATCTTCAGCGAGAAACAATGAGGTTCATTCTCGTGTTACGCGTCACGTTTGAGCTTCAGCGAGAACCAATGAGGTTCATTCTGGTGTTATGCGTCACCTTTGAGCTTCAGCAGGAACCAATGAGGTTCATTCTCGTGTTACGCGTCACCTTTGATCTTCAGCGAGAACCAATGAGGTTCATTCTGGTGTTAGGCGTCACCTTTGATCTTCAGCGAGAACCAATGAGGTTCATTCTCGTATTACGCGTCACGTTTCAGCTTCAGCGAGAACCAATGAGAACCAAATTTGTTCCAATCAGTGTTACTGAAATTTGTTATCAGGTTCTGTTTGAGCATTTAACAGGGTTTTTGTATGTGTAAACCACTTGCTGTTTGTCACAACCTGTTTCTATTTAAATCTGAAATCTTTTCATCTCAACAGTAGTTTGAATCGAATGGCTATTTTGAATGAATTAATGATTTTACTTTTTTATATGAGAGAAAACTTTAACAAAGTACGTGTTTTCTGTTTCTCACAGAAACAGTATAAAACCGAATCGAATGGATTTTTGAACTGGAATAATATCCTATACAGTTCTCATCCCTAAGTTTGAGACACATGACATGAACAACTATTAGTAATAACTAACTATTGCAATTATTAAAAGGGAGACCCTGTCTTAGAAAACCCCATGTTGGCTGTAAGCCTACAATACTGCCATCATGTCAAAAGAAAATATCTGGGATATTAACGCTTGCTGCATAACATAATGTAAACAATGCAATGCTTATATTGTACATCTACGAATGTTTTGATGACGCGGATGATTTAAAAAGCGGGGATATCAATGAATGTCAACAATAGGCCTCTCTCGGTGTCCATGTTAGCGCACGAGCACCTTCTTCACCACCTGCAGAATGCGCAAGCTCGCGCCTCGATCTCACTGCAGCGCGAGCGCCTTCATTTCTCACGCCACTACAGTCCATCCCCAACATGCAACTTCTATTCGAAGCAGCACATTTAAAGAAGCACAATTGTTTCATGCGCATGCACATATGCTCTCGTGACATTTGTGGAAACGCAGGGGGGTTGGGGTGCAATTTCACATTTGGGCTCTGGCAAATGGATGCTTCCTTACCTCCAGCGTTCGGATCTCTTTTTGTGTCAAGTCGTTGGATGTGGCACATTTGGTCCTCAGACCTTCCAAGCTGGAGATACTAATGTCAATCATGTTTTGCACCAGTTCGCACTGCTGCAAGGCTTTTTGCAAACTCAGATGATGCTCGTCGCTTTCGGTCATATTCTCCTCGTCCATCATTTGTGAACAGTGGTCCATTTCTTACGTGCAGGCTACGTTTTTCGCTCAATCAGATGAGAAAACACTTTTAATAGTGCGTTTGTGAAAGCACTAATAATGGTGTGATCATGAAAAACTAGGCTCTACGTGTAAGGCGATTCCATTGTTGATATCCTGATATCCTGACGGTGTTGTCATCAGGGTTGCACAGTTTATGTTTGTTGCTCCGGCTTGACTCTACCATAATACACAGATATTTGAACGAAGGAAGGAAAAAATAAAAATCAGATCCTCGCTGCGGTGGCATCGGCTAGATCCATCGCGCGCTTGTGAAATGCAGAACAAATTGAGACATCTTTGTCATAGATGATGAAGAAGAACGATATGATGTTTCTTAAGGATAAGGTCTGATTTGACTGTGAGTATTCCCCTTCTGGAGCATCAGCGGCTGCATCCCGGCGCTCCCCCATCACACCGACATGTTCGCGTCAATCAAATTCACAGCAACAGCATCAGCATCAGCAGCATCGCATCGCCGACACAAGCGGAGAGAGAGTTCTCGCGAGATAAGCATCAATGCAGTGAGCTCACCGTCTGAACTCGGAGAACCTTTTCTAATCAAACCACTCTGTTTTATATCTGCTCGTGATTTTTTAAAGTAGTTGAACTGCCCTAATGCATTTCCTAGTGTACTTAAAATAGGACAAGATCCCAAATTTATTATGACAAATTCAACCTGATTGCAATGGGTTACACAGCAATTTGCCAATAAAAGTAATTTTAAAACCCAGGAAAAGATTAATAATAATAATACGTTTTACTGCAGGCCACATTAAAGACTAAATAGCTTCTTAGATCAGTCTAAGATGGTTTGCCGTCCTTAATACTGGTCTAACAACCTGACCAAGCTAGTGAGAGTGTGTGTGTGTGTGTGTGTGTGTGTGTGTGTGTGTGTGTGTGTGTGTGTGTGTGTGTGTGTGTGTGTGTGTGTGTGTGTGTGTGTGTGTGTGTGTGTGTGTGTGTGTGTGTGTGTGTGTGTGTGTGTGTGTGTGTGTGTGTGTGTGTGTGTTTCAGGTAAACCTGTGTTATGAGAACAACATTTTATTTTTCGGTTTCCACAAGGAAAACAGTGATGTTTTTTTGAGAATGTAAAAATTCAAAAGTTTTCTGTGAGTAGGTTTAGTGCAAGGGGATGTAATATACAGTTTGTTTGTGTGTGTGTGTGTGTGTGTGTGTGTATAAGTTTCAAACAAACCTTTTTTTTACCCTTATTATTTATTATCCATATATTCTATTTATGTTTACTTTTCAAAAATACTTTTTAACCTCTAATTTTTTTAATTTACCTTGTAAAATGACATCTGACAGCAAACCAAACTTGACTCAAATTACCAGCACTGAATTTAAAAAAAATCAAACCCTTAAAAGCTTTTTGTGCTTTATCATTTTGCGAGGAACCTTAAAACTCAAAGTAACTGCTGCAATATCGTATTAGGAAATGCAATTTATATACATACTTTTAAAACCATACGAGTGGAGTGCAGCTGATAACATTTAACATGATTGAACTTTTATTATGAAACAGCAGTAAGCCAGTTAAATCCCGCCTTCATTCAAAGCGCCCTTCTGATTGGTCAAGATTCTGTTAGGAAGCGGAAGTAAATCTTTGTGTAGTCAGAAAAACGCGCCAAAACACATCGAAGGGTCGCTTGAACAAAATACAAGAGAATGGCGTCAACAAGTAAAGCTCAACCTCAGACGAGAAATTTACCATGGTAATTTAATTTGCATTTGGTTGTAAAAATGTGTCTCTTTTGTTATCAGCTGATAATAATAAATAAAAGGTGTTCATTGTTTAGCCGACATGTGCAGCATTGCACAGTTTTGCTTTGTTTACATTTGGATTGCACTTTTATTCTGCGCGTATTACATTGATGAATTTATGAATAATAATAAACAACCACTGGCTGTGTTTGAGCTCGTCATGCAATATATATGAAAATAGATAGAGAATATATCAGACCTGCATTATTGTTATGACAGCTGACATCATAAAGAAAAGTGATGGATACTCTGATAATAATAGCAAAATAAGCTGCATGTTTGAAATTATAAGGTCTTTATTAATAATGTATGTTTGTAATTCTAGCTATTATCATTATAATGCTATCGTAATACTTATGTAATGAAATCTAAAGTTAATTTGAAAAAGGTAATATCATTTAATTGGTGTTGCTGTCACTTAAACAATATGATTTTGAAAATTTTAAATATATTTTTTTTATTTTCAGGGTTGAGAAGTACAGACCACAGACATTAGATGATCTCATCTCTCACCAAGATATCCTGAGCACAAGTAAGCAGTGATATATGTATGCGTGTGTGTTTGTGTATATATATATATATATATATATATATATATATATATATTTTGCACTCTGCCATTATAATTATTATTAACAAATAAGGATTTGCACTGTATTACTATTATATACATCTCTGAGTTCTTAAAGAAATTGTTCAGCTTCATTTTTTCACGTCTGTTCTTTGTAATTTCTCCAAACTAAAAAAAAAACTACATTCATGAAGGTTTTTTTCAAATGTACATTTAATTAATGTCTACGTCCTTCAGATGAGAAGTTAAGATCTCTTTAAAAACCCCATGACGCTTATAAAAAAAAGAGTAGGGGTTTAACCCTGATGTCCTGGCCTCAATTCCCTCTATTGGCCCTTATCAATCATCGCCTCCTAATAATAATTCCCCACACGCGCTCGATCTTCTCTCAACTGCTATTTTTGCTCGTGCAAAGACTTTTATTTTAGTCAACGAACACGTGAAGTGAACGAGTGCGTCGGCGTCTGTAAGCTGCTCGCATCTCAAATATTTACTCATATCTCAAAGCAAAAATTGCTCATATCTCAGAATACTCGTGTTCTGCTCGTATCTCAAGGTTTAAATGCCATTATTCATTAATTTTCTTCCACAGTCCAGAAGTTCATCAGTGAAGACCGGTTGCCTCATCTGCTCTTCTATGGACCTCCAGGAACCGGAAAGACCTCCACTATACTCGCATGTGCTAAACAGCTGTACAAAGATAAAGAGTTCAACTCCATGGTTCTGGAGGTACTGGAGATAGTTGTTTTGCAGATGTTTTCCCCATGACAAAAATCATTACGTCGTCCATTTAATTGAATTGAAATAGGTCTGTTGTTGTTTTTTTTGTCTGATGTTCTTTGAGTCAGATGTTAGTTGCATGATCACAGTTTTGTTTTAATTTATATTATACTGTTAAAGTCAAACAAATGTTATATTATGACTAATAATATGTTCATTTAATGAATGTTATAAAGTGGAGTTCACTTATCTCGAGTCACGGTTAACTCGCCAATACTATTATGTCGACGTTTTTGAAGTGGAACCGCCAAACTCCCTATTTGTCTTATTATTTTCTTGTGGGTTATGTCGATTCTGTTATGTTGCCGAAATCTAATATCTGATTGGCTGTGCTGTGATGAGGGCGGGCTCATCTCATCGACACGCTTATCTTAAAGGGACGAGCCACTGCACAGCGCAGAGAGGAGAGCGGGAGACACTGCTTTTTCTTTTTCTTCTGATTCTGACTTGTTTGTTTTTTTATTGTTTGAATTTCGCGCACAAACACTGTGTACCGAGCCGGAACAGTTATGATCATTGACGTCATGCGAGCAACATTCGAAATTCGAAATGTGATCTAACACAAAGTTCATCAATCTATGAGTGCGGGTTATATAAAGGCGCGGGTTATGCGTTTTTTTTTTTTTATTTATTTTTTTATTTATTTTTATTTATTATTATTTTTTATTCACAAAACCCAAAACCCGCCGGCTATGCATGCGGATTATCTGCGTCTGCAGGTTATATGTGGGAAAATATGTAATATATGTTATATGGGTTATCTCGATGCTTTTTTGCAACCCCCGAGGCCGTCACCATAACCCAACTCCACTGTATTATGCTATTAAAGTCAAACAAATACTTAATTCTTTTCTTAATGGTAATTGTATTTCTAAAATCTGATTTAAGTATGGTTGTCAAAATGTCTGAATTTGATTGTTTTTTTTTTTTGTTTTTTTTTTAATCAAATATTACTATTGGAATTATATTCAAATCTAATATGCATAATTTCAGTCAGGGAGGAAAAAAGGCTTTTGGCTCGACTCCTGAGGCCACAGTTTAATACAAAGATATATTTTTCAGATATTATCTTTCTTGCAGTGTGTAATTATAGGTGTTTGTGAATGTAAAAGGTCTGCAAAGGTTTTTATCAAAGTGCATGATAAATAAAGTTATTATCTTCCCAAAAAAAAAAAAAATATTTGTTACAGAACTGCCGAAACGAGACGTCAGTAATTCCAGTTAGGGCTGCTTGATTATGGCAAAAATTAACACGATTATAGCTGGGTGATATAATCAAAGTCTTATTTCATGATACGAGTCATTTTAAATGTCCATGTAATTTCATGATATCGATACTTAATGTTACTTAAAGTTAAAAGTTCTTAAAAATGACAGAAGACCAATAAACAGAACAATAAGAACAAAATAAACTAATGTCAAACAAAACCGACCGAAATTACACTTTAAATAAGCAGTGCTTTTTAGGTTTTTCAGGAAGGAGGGGTTTTTCATACCGATTGCCCACAACAGAAATTGAGTAATCAAATGTAAAATAACGCTGCTGTATACATTCATTAATTACAGACTAAACCTTATTAAAACTGTTTATTCAAGAGCAGTGAGTGATTTTATCCTGGTCTATAACACGTTTTGCTTCTCAGCTCAATGCATCGGATGACCGTGGCATAGACGTGGTGCGGGGGCCGGTCCTCAGCTTCGCCAGCACACGAACCATCTTCAAGTAAGAAACCAGCTCATTCATCAACAGTTTGAGTATTATAATAATGTTATCACATACAACAATATAAGAATTAAATTTTCATGTAGCTGCTTCTTTACTACAGTAATACCTTGAGATACGAGCGTCCCGAGATACGAGCAAGCCTTCAAGCTATTTTCTGCTTTGAAATACAAGTAAAGATTTGAGATACGAGCAGCTTACAGAGGAGCACACGCGTCTCACTCGTTCACTTCATGTGTTCGTCGACTTCCTTACGCATTTCCCGCGAGTCTTCCTGTGGTGTGTGTTATATACATTTATGGGTAATTGCATATGATCTCCACTAGAGGCAGCTTGGTTTTACAGCGGGGGTTACCGGGGGCAACGAGTGATTCACCAGTATTAAGCTGGGAGCAGCACGAGTTATGAGTGTTCAGTAATAATCAATATGAGCTTCTGAGGCACATTATTGTGTGTGTAGTTTATCCAATACACAACACGGGAAGAAACGGCTACATTGCATTATCTACACTGTTTACGTAATCCCTCCTCCTCTTACCTGAGGGAATGATGTAAAGGTGTTGCATCTAATCCCTTAAATGCTTCTCTTAAGTAAGTGGAACCATTGAGTGTTTCATGACAGAAACCATTGTCATAATAAACGTCTGTTGTTGCCATGGACATGTTATTTGTCAATAACACAAAGAACACGAGATGGAAACTGAAGAGTGAAAACTTAAGGGAAATTCTTAGGGTTTTTGACAAAAGAGATCCTTAAGTAACCGCAAGGCGATCTTACACTCTTTGTGTGTTCCTCGTAGGAAAGGCTTTAAGTTGGTGATCCTGGACGAGGCGGATGCGATGACCCAGGACGCACAGAATGCTTTGAGGAGAGGTAGCGCACCATCTGCCCTCCATCAGCTCACCTGCTGAGCGCCCAAATGTCCCGATGGCAGAGGAATGGCGTTTGAGACATGAACGAGAGCCGTGGGATTATGACTGGAAGAAATATTTACAGTTTAAGACGCATTTGTACAACACAACTGATTTTATTCAATAATTTTAATTTAATGTTTTATATTATTTTTACATTTCAAATATTATTTTATTATTTATTTTAGTTGATGGGTGGTTTTGTAATCTTTCTCATTCTCTCACACTTTCTCATGCTCACTCTCTCTCACTCTATCTTTCGCATTCTCTCTCTTACACTCTGTCACTCACTCTCTTTCTCACTCTCTCTCACACACTCTCTTTCGCATTCTCTCTCACTCTCTCTTTCGCATTCTCTCTTACACTCACACACTCTTTCTCTCTCCCTCTTTCTCACACACTCTCTCCCTCTTTCTCACTCTCTCACTCTCTCACACTCTTTCGCATTCTCTCTTACACTCACACACTCTTTCTCTCTCCCTCTTTCTCACTCTCTCTCACTATCTTTCGCATTCTCTCTCTTACACTTTTGAATTCTCTCTCTTACACTCACACACTCTCACTCACTCTCTCTTACACTCTCACACTCTCACTATCTTTCGCATTCTCTCTCTTACACTTTTGAATTCTCTCTCTTACACTCACACACTCTCTCTTTCGCATTCTCTCTCTTACACTCTCACTCACTCTCACTCACTCTCTCTTACACTCACACACTCTCACTCACTCTCTCTCACTCTCTTTCGCATTCTCTCTTACACTCACACACTCTCACTCACTCTCTCTTTCGCATTCTCTCTCTTACACTCTCTCTCACTCACTCTCTCTCACACACTCTCTCTCACACTTTTGAATTCTCTCTCTTACACTCACACACTCTCACTCACTCTCTCTTTCGCATTCTC